>JAPEIY010037866.1:0-13300 GCA_026122135.1 Cathorops aguadulce | reverse complement strand
TACATACGCTCATTTAGATTATTAATTCAGAGGTGCTGAAACTTCCAAAATGTATTTTATCTTGCCAAGGCTGAGGTCTCTTAACTCCCTGTTGGTAATCATGTTTGACTACAGCTGGTAGCTTCTCTATGCCTTCATAAAAAGGGTTTGTTTACAGCACTCATTGGATTGACCAACACAAAGTAAAATGGGAAAGTCCAAGGAGCTCAGTTCAGATCTGAGAAAGAGGATCGCAGAAATACACAACTCCAGAATGTCTCTTGGAGCCATTTTAAACAACTGCAAATTCCAATATCAGTTCAAACAATTGTATTCAAGTTATTGTGAGGTGTAGTCACTTTGCCAAGCAACTTTGCTTCAAGGAAACCCAAACTGTCACCCTCAACTGAAAGGAAGTTGGTTTGGATGGTTAGGAACAACGTGGAAACCACCCTGGCACAGCACTGCCATGAACTCGAAGCTGATGGATCACTATCTACAGTTCAGATCACCATTTTTTCCGTAAGAAATCCTGACAGACCAAGGCACTACATTTATATCACACACACTGCGCGAACTGTATGGGTTATTGGGAATTAAGTCTATCCGCACCAGTGTCTATCACCCACGAACGGATAACTTAGTGGAAAGGTTAAATCAAACACTCAAGAACTTAATTCAGAAATTTGTAAGTGAGGATGCACATAATTGGGAAATGGCTCGAGTCCCTGCTATTTGCAACACGTGAGGTCCTGCAAACCTCCACAGGTTTCTCACTGTTTGAGTTATTATATGGGTGTAAGCTGTGTGGCCTTTTGGACATGCTATGAGAAAATTGGGAGGAGGAACCTTTGCCTAGCAAAAATGAAATTCAATATGTTCTCGACCTGCACACAAAACTCCACACCTTCATGTACTTAACCCAGGAGAATTTATGGCAGACACAAGAATGTAAAATCCAGCCGTATGACAGGGGCATGCGCCTTAAAGAGTTCACACCAGGAGACAAAGTGCTCGTATTATTGCCCACGTTGAGCTCCAAATTAATCGCCAAGTGGCAAGGGCCCTTTGAGGTCAGTCGGGGACGTCGACGATTAGGTGAGGCGAACGGATTGGGGTGGGGCACTGCAAATTTACCACCTCAACCTTTTAAAACATTGGGACAAGGGGACCATGTGGTATTGGTGTTGGTAGTTCCAGAGAAGGCAGAGCTGGGGCCAGAGGTAAAAAAAAAAAAGAAAGTAACATCTTGAACCACTCTGGTCCCTTGTGGAGACCACCTCTCACTGGCACAACTCATGAAGGGAGCCAAGTTGCAGAAGGAATTTTCTGACATGTTCTCTCACCTTCCCGGCCACACCCACCTCATAGAACACCACATTGAGACGCCCCCAGGGGTGGTGGTGCGTAGCAGCCCTTACCGCTTGCCCAAACACAAAAAAGGTGGTTTGGGATGAATTCAAGGCCATGCTCAAAATGGGAATAATCATCCTAGAAGGTGGAGGGTGAGGAGTGTCCCATGCTGTACATCAGCCTCAAGCTCTCGTTGCATGAAAGCAAGTACAGCACTATTGAAAAGGAGTGCCTGGCCATCAAGTGGGTGGTCCTCGCCACCCAATACTACTTGCTGGGGTGCCCTTTCACCCTCTGCTCAGACCACATGCCCTTCCAATGGATCCACTGCATGAAAGATCCCAACGCACGGATCACTCGTTGGTATCACACCCTCCAGTCATTTAAGTTTGAGGTGGTCCACCGGCCAGGCACGCAGATGGTGGTGACGGACTTCCTGTCCCATCGGGGGGGGAGTCCACTGAAGGCTGGACGGCTCCCCGGCTTGAGTCGGGTGCTGGGGGCATGTGGCAGCGGGGGTGTGGCCAAGTATCAGTTTGTGAATGGAGGGCGGGGTCTGGGAAGGTGAGTGGCCAGGTTATTACACCTGATCTCAATTAAAGTGTGTGTGTGTGTGTGTGTGTGTGTGTGTGTGTTACAAGGATGGTCGAGCATAAAAGAAAGAGGAGAGCAGAGAAGAGGTCTCTCCCTGATCAGAATATGTGTGTGTGTGGGGGGCATGTGTGACTGTGAGCGAGTAAAGCTGAAAAGCTATGAGAATAAAGCATGTGTGAAATCAACTCCCGCCTGCCATGCTTCTTTGCTCCACCCACATCAGGATACTGTTACACCTGGCTTATTCGTTGCTTCCACCAAGGTTTGTTCTTCTCAGTCCTCTAGCTTGACAGTACCTGACCCTTTACTTACGGTATAGTACAGTATGTTTACGGCTTTTCTTATGTTTGCCCTTTCATTCTCTTTCCATTATGTTAATGTGTCTTGTTACTGTGTCAGTATCTTGGCTCATTTGTCACTTCTAACAAGGTTTGTTCTCAGTCCTCTTGCTTCCCTTAAGCCATCCATTTTTGGCTATGTAGTTTTCCGCAGCCCTAATTACTTCATTTATTTCAATGATTGAAGACATTTTAATATGACAGAGGATCGCATTTCTTTGTAATGGAAGCTGCTCTTGTTCTGTCAGTTTTTCGGGAGGGTTTTAGTCTTCCAAAGACCATATTCATTAGCAATGTCCAATATTCTGTTTCGTGTCTCCAGGTTCTCTCCCTCAAGTGTATGACCTTCTAAAATGCTAATGTTGAACATCCTCAGTTTCCTCTATTCCATTTTCTTGTCTGTTTACTCTTCTATTTTCTGGGTCTTCAATAGCTATGGCTTACTGATCTTCATCCTTATTCTTCTGGACACCCACCTTCAATGTCAAGACTCGTCTTCTGATTGATTCTAAATCCAGCTCTGTCAACCAACCATTGTTGACAATTGCCCTTCTTTGATCACACAACCTTTGCTCAGACACAGCAAAGATTTCCCTTTCCTTCCATAATACATGAAATCTTCTCTTGTATCCTTGAACAGGATTTCCCTAATCATCCAATGATTTCTTCATGTAAAAACTGCAACATTAAGCTCTTTAGTCCACTTCTGCCTCCTTTCCACAGTAGTTTGATGATGACCAGGCCTACCCTGCTTTACAGTAGGAAACTTGCCGGGCAAGAGACCTTCACTGTTTGCAATTCTGGCCTCATTCACGCCATTATCCAATTAATTTTGGTTAAATATTTCACCCATGGTGGGACGCTAGTGGGCAGACAATGTGGTAGGTTGTGTTTTCAACAAGCTCTGCTAAAATCTGGTTCAAAATATTTTTTTAGGCACTTTATACCCAAACAAACATTGCTTTAAGTATAAATTTTGTCATTTATAATTTTGATTAGTTTTATTTTAACACGGTTGTGTCAATGGCCAACAATTTACGAAAGTTTAAGTTTACTGGAGGAACTTCCGCTACTGGGCCAAAAAGCCTCAAGCTCGAGTGTTACATCCAGCAGGAGCAGCGTCAGTCCTCCTCAGCAGCAACCGGGCATACATATGGAGGTAGCAAACTTGAAAGTTGAAATCCTCACTTCTCTAAAAAAACAACATTGCAATTCTGCTTAAATGGGAGATGAAAACTGTGCTGGCTGAGGAACTTGAGATTGTAAAAGCCGAACTACAAGCAGTAAAATCAGAGGTTGCAAACAACACTGCAACAATCCACTCTGTTGTGGAAACTATAAAAGCAACCATTTCATACATGGAACGTGGGCTATCATCATGCTCAGACGACTTGGCTTTGCTGCAAAACAAGAGATGGAGGTAACCAATCGACAAGAAAAATGTTGACATGGAGGGAAGATTGAGACGCTGTAACATCCATATGTTAAATGTTCCTGAAACACCGGGCTCAAGCACTCCAACTAATGTTTTGAGATTCCTGAAAGAAGTTTTAGGCATGGACAAAGATGTCCTGGTCGACAGATCACACAGAGGTCCCTAGGCAAAGAGACCAGATGGTAAACCCCGTGTAATAGTGGTGAAATTACATTATTTTCAGGACTGTGTCAAGGTTCTTCATCGTGCCCAGGATTCCGGTCCTCTTCGTTTCAAAGAAACTGCCATCTCCATATTCCCAGATTTCCCTCCCGCTGTTGTACAAGCTAGGTCTGCTTTTAGCGAAGTCAGGCAACTACTCCGTGGACGGATCGGTCTTTGATATGATGTTTCTTACCCTGCACATCTCCATGTCACACACAATGGAACTGAGAGACAATTTCAAAGCCCAGAAGATGCCATGGTAGAATCCTGCATGACACACCAAAAGGTTAATTATGTTTTAAGTAAGAGATGCCTAAATTCAAAGTTATGTTAATGCTGTTCAGTCCAGTGAGTAGACAGTGCAGTGAGTTACACTGTATACAAACATTATAAATGCTGCCTATTTACTTTATTGTTCATGTAAAAAAGTAAGATATGTGGACAGCACCCATCTAGCTACTGATTGTTTTTTTCTCCCCTTACTATGCTTACAATTACAGCTGTGTAAATCCTTAATTTTGGTTATAATACATCATTTTTATGTATAATACCTACTCAGTTAAGAGAGAGGATGATAAATGTGGGGAGCACTTATTAGGCTGTTTGTTTTTATTCAGTCATTTACTTGTAGAAGAATCTCATCTCATTATCTTGAGCCGCTTTATCCTGTTCTTCAGGGTCGCAGGCAAGCTGTAGCCTATCCCAGCTGACTACAGGCAATAGGCGGGTTACACCCTGGACAAGTCACCAGGTCATCACAGGGTTGACACATAGACACAGACAACCTTTCACACTCACGGTCAATTTAGAATCACCAGTTAACCTAACCTGCATGTCTTTGAACTGTGGGGGAAACCGGAACACTCAGAGGAAACCCACGAGGACATGGGGAGAACATGCAAACTCTGCACAGAAAGGCCTTTGCCGGCCATGGGGCTCGAACCTGGACCTTCTTGCTGTGAGGCGACAGTGCTAACCACTACACCACCTTGCCGCCCTGTAGAAGGATCAAAATGTAATAAGACGAATGCCAGCAACACCCAATGCTGGCTGTCCTTTGTTTCTCAACAATGCTGGCTGTCCTTTGTTTCTTTGTTTTTGTTCTTTTATGACATTTACATTTAACTAACCATGCAACTCTGGCTGGTTGGTATAACTCTGCCTTTCGGGCATAGCGGCTTGTTATTCAGTTTGCCTTAAATTATTTTCTATATACAGCAGAATCTTGTACATTAGGACTCCATACAAGCACTTAATTCTGTGGCTACCTTTGCATGGGGTTTGGGAGTTACCTTGTTCTAATAGATGAGGCGGGTTGGGAACTTATTGTACCAGGGTTACTTGAATATCCTTTTATGTTTTTCTATTTCTCTTTTATTGATGAGTCCTTTCAGCACTGGAGAACCTCATTCACTAAATTTCAATATGCCTCTGTGGCAGCGGGGGCATGGTCAAGTGTCAGTCTGTGAATGGAGGGCGGAGTCAGGAAAGGCAAGTGGCAGAATCACTGCACCTGAGGTCAGTTAACCTGTTTTTGTGTGTCTTCCCCAGTGACCGCGCCCTATAAAAAGAGAGAAAGAGTAGAGGAAGGGAGCTCTCTCCCCAACCAGACAACTTGTGCGTGTGCGTGCATGTGTGGCTGGAAGAGTGTAAAGTCACTGAAAAGTGCAAAAATAAAGAGTTTTTTGAAACTCAGTTCTGGCCTGCTGTACTTCTGTGCTCCACCCACCCGCTCAAGTTCTACAGTGGTGCTGAAACGGGGGACTTTTAGCACAGAGAAGAACAGCCCCATGGAGTCCTCCCCCTTCATGGACCTGATCCAAACCCTCACCATGGCCCAACAGAGCCAGCACCAGGCGCTGATCAACCTCCGAAAGGAGCAAGAGCAAAGGTTCGAGGCTCTTGTGCAACAGGAAGATTGTCAGGCATTCCAGCACCTCCTCACATCGGCGGGGTCCACCACCTCCACCACTGCGGGCCCTCCCCACCTCACTCTAACAAAGACGGACCCGCACGACGACCCTGAGGCCTTCCTTGTGCTCTTTCAGCAAGCAGCAGAGGCCTCAGGCTGGCCGGTGGAACAGCGTGTGGCACGCCTCCTCCTCCTGCTAACAGGCGAGGCACATCTGGCCACACTACAGCTCCCCACCAACAGCCAGCTGGTCTACGCAGACCTGCGCCGGGCCATCCTCCAGCGTGTGGTGCACACCCCAGAACAACAACGACAGCGCTTCTGTGCTCTGTGCCTCGAGGAGTTCGGCCGGCCGTTCACATTTGGCCAGCAACTCCAGGACCACTGCTGGTGGTGGCTGAGGGCTGACAACCATGATGCTGAGGGAACTGTCGATCTGGTGGTCCTGGAGCAGTTCATCGCCTGACTTCCCGAAGGGACCGCGGAGTGGGTCCAGTGCCATCACCCGGTGTCGCTGGATCAGGCCATCGAGCTGCCGGAGGAATATTTGGCGGCTGTTCCGATGGCAAGACAGCACGTCTCCTCTTCTCCCCTCGCCTCTCTCTCTCCCCCTCCCCTTCTGTTCCTCATCCTCACCCCGTTCCCCCACTGCAGAGGCAGGGACCCCAGCCGGCCTGCTGCACATGCGGTGCCCTCCCGTTTCCCACTTCCGGTGAGTGAGCCCCAAAACGCCGGTGCAGAGAGAGAGCCCGGACCGGTTTGCTGGTGCTGTGGGGAGCCGGGGCACCTCCAGCATCAGTGCTCAATCATTCAATAATGGAGATGGGCGTGGTGGTCCTGATCCCCTACATGCCAGGGACCGCTCTCGATCAGGCTGGAGCGTATCGCATACCAGTGAGTATCCAAGGGTATACATATCAGGCTTTGGTGGACTAAGGCTGTAATCAGACCTCAATCCACCAATGCCTGGTGCAAGAAGAGGCATTGGGGAGAGCACAATTGGTGGTGTTGTGTGCACGGAGATGTTCACAATTACCCTTTGGTGTCGATCCACATTCTATTTTGAGGGGAGAAATTTAGTGTAAAGGCAGCGGTTAATCCTCGCCTTACCCACTCGATAATTTTGGAGACTCATTGGCCGGGATTTGGGGAGTTAATGACTCATTTAATGAAAAGTGGGTCCTGCCATAGTTCAGCAGGGGGAGGTCCGAGTGTGGCATTGGCGGGAGCAGCTGTCACAGAGCCGTCTACATCATCTCTGTGCCACAGTGAGGAGCAGCAGGCTCCTCCTCCTTCTCTCGGGGAATCCCTCGCAGATTTCCCATTAGAGCAGTCGCAAGACGAGACTCTGCGGCATGTGTTTGACCAAGTGAGAGTAATCAATGGTCAAACGCTCCAGCCAAACGCCATCCCGTCCTTCCCCTATTTCTCTATTATGAAGGATAGATTATACCGAGTGATGCAGGACACTCAGACAAAAGACCAGATCACGCAGCTTTTGATCCCAAAGAGCCACTGGGAATTGGTATTTCAGGCAGCTCACTTTAATCCCATGGCTGGACACTTGGGGCAGGATAAGAGCCTGAATAGTGGCCCAGTTCTATTGGCCAGGGATTCGCGGCAATGTCCGTAGATGGTGTACAGCGTGCTGCGAATGCCAGTTAATAAATCCAGTGGCCATTCCAAAAGCGCCTTTGCGCCCTCTTCCTTTAATCAAGACCCCGTTCGAAAGAATTGGGATGGATCTCGTCGGGCCATTAGATTGGTCAGCATGAAGATATCACTTTATTTTAGTCCTGGTGGACTATGCAACGCGATACCTGGAAGCAGTGCCTCTTCGCAATATCTCAGCACACAGTATTACGGAAGCGCTCTTCCATGTCATCTCCCAAGTTGGAATCCCCAAAGAGATTCTGACTGATCAAGGCACTTCGTTTATGTCACACACACTGCGCAAACTGTATGGGTTATTGGGAATTAAGCCAATCCGCGCCAGCGTTTATCACCCATGAATGGACGGTTTAGTCGAACGGTTCAACCGCACACTCAAGAACATAATTAAAAAATTTGTAAGCGAGGACACACGCAATTGGGATAAATGGCTTGAATCCCTGTTATTCGCAGTGCGAGAGGTCCCACAAGCCTCCATGGGGCTCTCCCCATTCAAATTATTATATGGGCGTAAGCCGCGTTGCATCCTAGATGTACTGCGGGAAAACTGGGAGGAGGGAACTTCACCGAGCAAAAACGAAATTCAATACATTATTGATCTGCACACAAAACTCCATACACTAACACACCTAACCCAGGAGAATTTGCGGCAGGCCCAAGAATGGCAAATCCGCTTGTACGACAGGGGTACGCGCCTTAGGGAGTTCACACCAGGAGATAAAGTATTCGTACTGTTGCCCACGTTGAGCTCCAAATTGATCGCCAAGTGGCAAGGACCCTTTGAGGTCACACGGTGAGTAGGGGACGTTGACTATGAGGTGAGGCGGATGGACAGGGGTGGGGCACTACAGATTTACCACCCCAATCTGCTTAAACTCTGGAACAAACAGGTCCCCGTGGCATTGGTGTCGGTGGTTCCAGAGAAGGTGGAGCTTGGGCCGGAGGTTCAAAATGGAACATTGATATCGCTTATCTCTATGGTCCCCTGTGGAGGCCATCTCTCCCTGACCTAACTCACGGAGATTGCCCAGTTGCAGACCAAATTTTTGGACGTGTTTTCACCCCTGCCTGGCCACATCAGCCTCATAGAACAACACATTGAGACGCCCCCGAGGTAGTGCGCAGCCGCCCTTACAGGCTACCCAAACACAAGAAAAAGGTGGTTTGGGAAGAACTTGAGGCCGTGCTCGAAATTGGTATCATCGAGGAGTCCCACAGTGACTGGAGCAGCCCAGTGGTCTTGGTTCCCAAGGCCGACGGGTCGGTCCGGTTCTGTGTGGACTATAGAAAAGTCAACACGGTCTCTAAATTCGACGCATACCCAATGCATCGTATTGACGAGTTGCTCGATCGGCTAGGCACGGTTCATTTTTATTCGACACTGGATTTGACAAAGGAATATTGGCAGATCCCCTTGACTCCATTATCCTGAGAAAAAACGGCTTTTTCATACCGCTTGACTTGTACCAATTTGTCACACTTCCTTTCGGGCTGTTTGGGGCACCTGCTATGTATGGACAGGGTCCTCCACCCCCACGCCACCTATGCGGCCGCGTATCTAGACGATATTATTATCTATAGTAATGACTGGCCACAGCACCTGAAACACCTGAGGGCCGTCCTTGGGTCGCTGAGGTGAGCGGGTCTCACAGCCAACCCGAAGAAGTGTGCGATTAGACAGGTGGAAGTACGGTATCTGGGCTTCCACTTGGGCAATGGGCAGGTGCGTCCCCAAATTAATAAGACGGCAGCGATTGCGGCCTGCCCGAGGCCCAAGACCAAAAAGGGGGTGAGACAGTTCCTGGGGTTGGCTGGCTATTATCGTAGGTTTATACCTAATTATTTGGACGTCACCAGCCCACTGACTGATCTCACTAAAAAGGGGGCACCAGATCCGGTCCAGTGGATGGAACAATGCCAGCGGGCTTTTTTTTAGGTGAAGGCTGCACTGTGTGGGGGGCCACTGTTACACTCCCCTGACTTTTCTCTCCACTATATGTTGCAGATGGACTCATCGGACAGGGGGCTGGGGGCTGTTCTGTCCCAGGACGTGGAGGGAGAGGACCGCCCCATGCTGTACATCAGCAGAAAGCTGTTGGTGCGTGAGGGGTGCTACAGCACGATCGAGAGAGTGCTTGGCCATCAAGTGGGTGGTCTTCACCCTCCGCTACTACCTGCTGGGATGCCCTTTCACTCTCTGTTCGGACCACATGCCCCTCCAGTGGCTCCACCGCATGAAGGATGCAAACGAGCGGATCACCCGTTGGTATCTGGCACTCCAGCCCTTTAACTTCAAGGTGGTCCACAGGCCGGGGGTGCAGATGGTCATGGCGGACTTTCTCTCTCGTCAAGGGCGGGGAAACGGCTGTGGGCCAGATGGCTGCCCAGCATGAATCGGGCTGTGGGTGTATGTGGCAGCGGGGGCATGGTCAAGCATTGGTCTGTGACTGAAGGGCGGAGTCAGGGAAGGTAAGTAGAAGAATCACTACACCTGATGTCAATTAACATGTGTTTGTATCTTGCCAGTGGCTGCGCCCTTTATAAGGAGAGAGAGCAGCAGGAAGGGAGCTCTCTCCCCAACCTGACTACCTGTGTGTGTGGATGTGCGTGTGGCTGGGAGAGTGTATGAATTTTGAGACTGTAAAGTTCAAAATAAACAGTTTGTGGAACTCAGTTCTGGCCTGCCATCCTTCTGTGCTCCACCCACCCCCTACGTTGCTACACCGCCCAATCTGGCAACACTGTCAGGGAGACACTATCAATATGTGAGAGACTCCCGGAACTTCCGGGAGACTTGGGAAGTCTGTTATATGCATGCGCAGTAGTGAAAAAACCAACAGCCTGACCATCCTGCCGATAAACACATCGCTTAACACAGACACGGCACACGCTTAATATGCAATGGCTTTAGTTGACGGTGTGTCTGAATCTTCGCTTCATATATCTTTATTTTCAACTTACCAGCCAGGCTGGCTAGTGACAGGAATTACTTGCCAAATGAAAAATTAAGTCGCCTCGGGCGAGCGGACTACCGCAAATTTCGAGCCCTGTATATATATATATATATATAAATAAATGTGTGTGTGTACACACACACAGTGTCTTGCAAAAGTATTCATTCTCCTTGGTGTTCTTCCTGTTTTGTCGCATTACAAACTGGAATTTAAATGGATTTTTGGAGGATGTGCACCATTTGATTTACCCAACATGCCTAGCACTTTAAAAGTGAAAACTATTGTTTTATTGTAACATAAACAATAATTAAGGTGAAAAAAACAGAAATCTGGAGTGTGCAGAGGTATTTGCCCCCTTCCATCTGAAACCTCTAAATAAAAGCTGGTCCAAACAATTCACTTCATAAGTCACATAATTAATTGATTAAGATCCATCTGATTTGACCCCATCAGAATCAGCAGTGTGGTGTACGCTGCCGCAAAAGAGATCCTTGGGCATCCGAAATGGCGGCACGCTGACTAATTCAATCAGGATGAAGTGGGTATAGAGAAACTGATAGGCAAAGTGAGGGCTTGCCACCAGTAGTCTCTGTCTAGAGTGCGCACAACAGAGCGACTGCGAGATGCTCGTTTGAAGCTCCAATGTGCTACCCACCGAATGAAGAACAAGTGATGGGACCACAAAGTGGAGGATTTGCAGGGATATGTGGAAGCCCACATGACCCGAGCTTTCTATGACGGGCTGAAGGCAGTCTATGGGCCTCGATGTTCAGGCTCAAACCCAATACTCAGCGCAGATGGCGCAACTCTCCACACAACGCTCGATGAAATCCTGAGGAGATGGAAGGAACACTTCCAGCAGCTCCTGAACAGACCGTTGACCGTTGACAGTGCAGCCACTGAGAGACTGGAGCAGTGCCCCATGCAGCAAGAACTGGATGGACCATCCATGTTCGATGAGCTGCAGCGAGCGCTGAAGGCCCTCAAGGCCAGAAAGGCGCCAGTCATTGATACCAGCTGAGGTGCTAAAAGACAGCGGCACTGTGCTGCACAACGAGCTGTTGTGGCTGTACCGAAGATGCTGGGAGGATGGCGCTGTGCCCCAGGACTTCAAGGATGCCATGATAGTGACCATCTACAAACACAAGGGTGACCGGCGTGACTGTGGCAACTCCTGGGGTATCACGCTTCACCAGTATTGCTGGCAAAGTGCTGGCCAAGGTCTCTTTATCAAGACTGCAAGCAATCTCAGAGAGAATACTACCGGAGAGTCAGTGTGGTTTCCGACCTGGCTACAGACTACTACAGACATGATTTTTACTTTGAGACAACTTCAAGAAAAGGCTGTTGAACAAAGGATGGCGCTGTACATCGTCTTCATGGACTTCACGAAGGCCTTTGATTCAGTGGGAAGGGACGCCCTATGGCACATCCTAGAGAAGTTTGGATGTCCATCAAGGCTGCTGGCTGTTATCAAGGCCTTCCACACGGACATGTGAGTCACGGTAACTGTTGATGGCAAGGCCTCCAACTTCTTCCAAGTCCTTCATGGTGTCAAACAGGGATACATATTGGCTCCCACACTGTTTGCACTGTTTCTAGCCACTGTCATTGAAGAAATGTCGAACCACACACTGGACAGAATATACATCCAAACTCAATCGGATGGTGAACTCCTCAACCTTGCACGACTAAAATCCCAACATCACGCATTGGTGAAGTATATTCGCGAGCTCCTCTACACGACAAGTCTGTTCTGGTGGCACACACACTGGACAGTATCCAGCGGCTGTTAGAGAAGTTTGCCGAAGCAGCCAGTGCTTATGGTATGACCATAAACGTTAAGAAAACCGAGGTACTCTACTAGCCGGCGCCTGGGCAGCCGCGTACCCCACCATGGGTCCTGCTGGGCAGAGCAGCACTTGTCAAAGCTGAAACTTTCACGTACCTGGGATCCACAGTGGCAAATCATAATTCCATGGATGGTGAAATCGATGCATGGGTGTGGGCCACCTCAGCTGTGTTCAGACGCCTAAAGGACTGGATGTGGAATGCAAAATTGATATGACTGAACACGAAGCTAAACGTCTACAGGGCTGTAGTGCTGAGCACACTTCTATATGGACTAGAGGTGTCAACCCTGTATACCCGACATGTCCAACGACTGTCTGTCCTGGTTCAACACCATCTCCGCGGGCTGATGGGTATCACCTGGAAAGACCGTACTACCAACATTGAAGTCCTGAGGGGGGCGAATATGCCGGCTATGGAAGCCATGATTACCCGCTCACAACTCAGATGGACCAAACATATCATCAGGATGTCTGAAGAATGACTGCCGTGGGACCTGCTGTTTTCTGAACTGAAGGAGTGGACAAAGCCCTGTGGTCAACCACGACTGCACTTCAAGGACACTGTAAAATGTCATCTGGCCCTGGTGGGTATCAGCTGTTAGCAGTTGGAGAAGCTGGTGAATGACCGGGTCAGATGGCGCACAGTAGTGAGGGAGGGCGCTGAAGAGATATACAGAGACTGGGAAAACCAGGAAAACGAACGAAAACGCTGATGACATGCAGCCGACACAGACCCCTGAAAATGAACATTAAACTGTTCTTAAACATTTGAACTGCTCTCTGAACTTTTGAACTGTGTCTGAATATTTTCTATTTTTTTACTTGAAACTGTATTTTTTGTGCACAGTACCATGTCCTAGTCTGTACTAGACTGACTGACAGTGAGTGAGTGAGTGAGTGAGTGAGTGAAGATCCACCTGTATGAAAAGAGTCACATGATCTGTCACATGATGTCTGTATAAATCAACCTGTTCTGGAAGGACCCTGACTCTGCAACATGACTAAGC
>JAPEIY010035534.1:0-13373 GCA_026122135.1 Cathorops aguadulce | reverse complement strand
GCTCCGGTTTCCCCCACAGTCCAAAGACATGCAGGTTAGGTTAACTGGTGACCCTAAATTGACCGTAGGTGTGAATGAGCGTGTGAATGGTCGTCTATGTCTATGTATGTGTCAGCCCTGTGATGACTTGGTGACTTGTCCAGGGTGTACCCCGCCTTTCGCCCATAATCAGATGGGATAGGCTCCAGCTTGCCTGCGACACTGTAGAACAGGATGTACCCTATTTGCTAGCACCACCCATAGTGCACTAGAGAGTAGGGAATGATTTAGGACAGGGCAGGGCTCCAATCTGAGAGAAGTAGGCTTTAGTTTCACAGTAAGAATACAGTTCTGATGTTGAGCCCCTCAGGCTCTAAAAGGTGCTATTAGTCACACAAACACACCTGTATGGCAGGGTGTGTTCTGTATGTGCTGGAAGAATTTCTGGCATAGGTGTTGGAGGTGTGCCTGAAACCCAGAACATCCTCATGACAGCACCTTGAAAGTTCCACAAGCTCTAAACAAACTAATTATTGGACTGTCTAATATATGCTAATGTCACACAAAGGGTGAAATTCATACCAGCATAAAAGGAATCCACCGTTAGAGAATGGAAGGCAGTTTACCAATGTTACCAGTTTATTTAAAATTACAAAAGAACACACTGACACTCAAAATGTGCACAAAATTAGTCCATAAAAATATTCAATCCATTAACATGGCAGGAAGATAATAAAATACAGGCACCGTCCCATAGAGAAGTCTATACATAAAAAATCCAAATCCGTTTAGTTCGGCATGGGATTTAAAAGAGCCTAGTCATCTTGCTATTGCAGGCAGGCTCCAATCGCCCCGAAAACACTATGGACAAACAACAAAAGGCTCTCAGTCTTTACTGCACCCCACTAAATTTATATCATGTTACACAAACACGTGCATGCAGGCAAATTGACTTTACTTATCTTTAGTAAGTGTTAAGTCATATTCCGCATTCGGCCACTGTGTCATCTCACTTCTGTAGTCTTGCTCCTCCTAAACAAGCCGAGCAACTTCAGCTTGTCTTACTCCAAACTTCACGCCAGGCTATGTCAAATCATTTCGCTTTCACAGGCTCACCACATATAGCCAACACACTAGGGGAGAGAGAGTTCCTCAATTGTGGGCACAAATACAACGTAACACTTACACCCCAATATCGGCAGGTGTACTTTCCTTTACTTAGCTTTAGTATACGTTGAATCAAAATTCCGGGTCCAGGCTCTCATGACGAGGCACCCTGATCCAGCCCTTTTTCTCTCCTCCCACACACACTGCCTGCATGTGTCCTTACTTCCTACATCTATGTCTGCTCCTGCTACACTGTCTCAATCCATAGTGCACACCTGTCCATCAATTAACAATCAAGCAATCTCACGCGCAACAAGTGCTAGGCAAAGGGGGTAGTCAGCTGGCTGTCATAATCAGCTGGTTGCTATGCAATCACACAATTCTACAGTTACAAACACACTATCACAGCAACCCACAACAAATATTAAAAAAACACAGCAAAATTCAATGCACACAGTTTATACCATAAACCCAAGAAACAAATTAAATAAACACCACACAAAAGAAAACACACCATTTAGGGTCCATGAATCACAAACACCACAGCAAGAGATTCTACTTTTGACACCCCCCTTAACAGAGGTCGTCCCGACCACCTACTCAGAACAATACCTAGCTGGGAGTACTCCCAGATTAGCTCACAGGGAGTGATGTACACTAGGCTGATCTAACTCACCAGGCAAAGCCTTGGGTCCTACTGGAGGGTCAGGTGGACGAGCTGGAGCTGGCCCCACTAAATTCATAACTGGCTGTTGGTTGGCACCCACCGACAATCTCGCTAGCCACCAGGTTGGAGGGGGCAAGGCATTCCTCTGAACAATCATCACCGGCCTAGGTTCATCTGGCACCTGTTTATTCTGTAATACATTCAAAGGACAAGGTCGAAGGTTATTACGATGTACTGTGCGAGTTGGTTGTTCTTTACCTTCTGGCCGAAGTACATAGACTGGATGACCCTCTCACAAGTGTCTGACCCCCACAAATGGCTCTGGTGCCCACTTCAAATTTAGCTTGCCTCTGGCACTTCTGCGAAAGTTACAAATCAGTACCTGCTCTCCTGGAAGCAAAGATGCAAACTTGGCTCTCCTGTTGTACCTTGCCTGGTCCAGGTCCTGTCTGTGTTGGATTTGGGTCTACACCATCTAATAAGCATGGCTGAGGGCCTCCTGATGCCTCTTCACCCATCCTAACAAGGTATAAGACCCTGCCACGGGCTTCAGGCTGGTTGCCCAGTCAACAGGTAACCTGGCATGTCTCCCAAAGACCACATAGTGGGGGGGGTCATCCCGGTGGTACTATGGGTGGTGTTGTTATACGCCTGAACCAGAGCAGGCAACTGATTCAACCACTGAGCTTGTTTGGCCTTGGTCAGGGAATTCAACAACCCCAACAGGGTCTGGTTAAATTTCTCACATGCACCATTCCCCTGTGGGTGATAGGCTGTAGTGCGGCTCTTCTGACATCCATAAAGCTGGCAAAGCTCCATCATAGAGGACTCAAATACTGCCCCCCGGTCAGTCAGGATTCTTTCCGGGCAACCAAAGATCTGAATCAGATGGCCATACAAGGCTTGGCCAGTCATGTTGGCAGACTGATCTCTAGTGGGCACTACAAGAGCGTATTTGGAAAAGAGATCTGTCATTACTAAAACGTAGGGATATCTATCCTCAGGCCGCTCCAAAGAAAGGTAATCGACCCCAACAACAACAAATGGATAAGTAGTAGAAATAGACACCAAAGGTGCCTTTACCTCTGGGCCGGCCTTTGCCAGGACACATTGAGGGCAAGTTCCTGTCCATTCCTTCACATCCTGCACCATCCTCGGCCAATAGTAGCACTGGCGCAGAGTTGCCAAAGTCCACTCACCACTGGGATGTCCCATACTCTGATGGTAAGTCTCCCACACCACTTTAGTAGCCTGCTCAGGGATGATGACTTGGAAAAACTCCAATCTGGACCACGCCTCTCTATGCAGCCTCCCCAAAACACCATCTTGCAACACAATTTGGTCCCATTCTCGGTGCAGCTGCTTCACATACAGAGGCAAAGGGTCACTCACCTTAGCTGGTGATACTTGCTGTTCCTTCCACTGGCGCATTTGGTTCAGCTCCAGATCTTGAGCCTGCTGTTCTGCCCAGGTCTCATTCTCCACCACCACATGGTCTGTCTGAGCCAGCATCGGTTCCTGTAGGTTGGGCAACCTGGACAAGGCATCTGCATTCCTGTTCTGGGTCCCTGGTCTATACTTGACTGTGTACTTGAAGTTTGCCAGCTGTGCCACCCAACGCTGCTCCACTGCACCCAGACGAGCCGTGTCCAGGTGCACCAATGGATTGCCATCTGTAAACACAGTGAACTCAGCACCATACAGGTAATCTTTAAATTTTTCAGTCACTGCCCATTTCAGGGCTAATAACTAACTTAAAGGAACTGTAATTTTGGTCATTCCACTCTGTTGGTTGCAGACTTTGACTGGCATATGCAATTACCCTTTCTTGACCCCCTTGTACTTGGGCCAATACTGCCCCTAAACCTTCCAAACTGGCATCTGTGTACAGTCTAAATGGTTGAGAAAAATCTGTATAAGCCAGAATCAGCACACTAAGCAAGGCTTCCTTTAAGTGTTCAAAAGCCTGCTGGCATTCTGGTGACCAGTCAATAAAGGCAGCCCTTATGTGAGTGGCAGTACCACGAGTCACTGGATTTAGAGGTGCTGCTATTTTTGAAAAAGCAGGTACAAACCGACAATAATAACCAGTGAAGCCAAGGAAGGATTTTACCTGCTTCACAGTCTGGGGGACCTTTACTGCTGCTGTCTTGGCTGGGCCGGTGGCTATACCCTGCTCACTGATGACATGGCCAAGGTAGGTTACCTGGCGCTGGAACAAACTGCAATTTTTAGGCTG
Organism: Cathorops aguadulce; assembly: GCA_026122135.1. Lineage (NCBI taxonomy): Eukaryota > Metazoa > Chordata > Actinopteri > Siluriformes > Ariidae > Cathorops > Cathorops aguadulce. The sequence continues at coordinate 9,381 of JAPEIY010035534.1, read as the reverse complement.
TAGTTTCAACCCATGATAATGGAGACATTGAAATACCTCTTCCAGGTGACACAAGTGGCTACTGAAATCAAGAGAAAACACTACCACATCAAGGTAAATAAGCACTGAATCATTTACAAAGTTTCCAAGGCAATGCTGCATCAATTGTCGGAAAGTAGCCAGGGCATTACATAATCCAAATGGCATACAGTTGAACTCATAAGCCACAGGGAGTTATGAAGGCAGTCTTTTCTCTATCTAGAGGGTGCATCTCTACTTGCCAGTAGCCACTCGCCGAGTCGAATGTGGAATGCCACTTAGCAACTTTAAGTCCAGTCAACAACTCCTCAATGCGTGGCAATGGGTAAGCATCTTTATGCGTGAGGGCATTTAACTTCCTATAATCTAAACAGACGTGCCACCTTCCATCTTTTTTCTTAACAAGGACAATTGGAGCAACCCAAGGGCTTGCACTCTCGCTCACGACGCTGCTGTCCAGCATATTCTGCTATAGGGATCTCAGCTCTGTGCAGAGGCTAGGTGGCACTGGTCGATATCTCTTCCGACTCGGGGGCACTGACCCAGTCAGTATTTGATGCCTCACAACACCAGTACAGCCGAAGTCTTCATCATGACTAGAAAACACCTTCATCCACTTCTGCAGCAAGTTGGTTATCTCCCCCTGCTGGGCAGGAGTCAGCCCATCTCCCTGCAAGGACAATACAAGATGTGGAACAATGGCCTCATTTTCTCCTATGGCTCCCACTTGCCTCACCTCGACCTCCACAACGTCTGTCGCCACACTATGGATGACAAGCTCTTGTTCCCCTTGGATGTCAGTCATGGTCACTTCAGTCACTTCTGCCAGCGGCTGGCGCTGAGGAACCGCCACAGGACAAGGGTTGAAATTGCATAAATGACAGGGCACTCATCCATCCTGCAACATGGTCACAATGTGAGCTACACACCATTCTTGGCCACTGTCAGACAGGGGTTCTACAATCACATTACAAAGCTGGTTAGAAACATGGTCAGATACCTGTGTCCAAACAATCATCTCTAACTGGGATGGAATGACGACTGGTGTCTGTCGTGGCAGCTTCGCTATGCCCTGAAAGAGGGGAAGTGGGGGTTTGATAATTTTGTAACACTCTGAATGCTCAGGCCCATGCTTGACCCTCAATCAGTGGCATGGTGGTCTTAAAAGCAGTCAGGCCTGGATGATTCCCCTGAATGAGAGCAGACCACACAGGTTTAATAATATTCATGCCAAGTATGCCCTTGTCTGGTCCCAAACAATCATCACTGACAATAATCACACCCTTGCCAAAAACCTGTATATTTCCTACCATACAGTCGACTAGCACATAGCCCACATAAGGGATCTTCAAACCATTGGCTGCATGAAAGGTCAACCAAGGGGCCTCATCAATGTTGGTCAAGCAGGTGCCTTCAAGATACTTCTTAAACAGGCATTGGCTCAGCAAAGTGACCTACGAACCAGTATCAAGCACAAAAGGTATTGATTTTCCATTCATGTTTACACTAACGAAAGGGCACTCGCCTATCAAGGCAGACTGATGTTGTCCTATGGGCTTTTTATGCTGAGTGACTGCCCCCACTACTTGGCCCACAGCTGTAGGGGAACTTAAAAATCCTGCTGCCCAGATGGTCTTTGAGGGCACCGGTGTTGTACATGCCCAGCTTCACCGCAATTCTGACAGATAGGACAGCCTTGCGCATCCCACTGGTAAGCGGGTGCTACAGCCTGTCATTGTCGCATCTGGGCCACTGGCGCTGGAGCCCCATGATGGTCTGGGGGCTGTACATGAGGCAGCGGTGACAATTCTTTGCTGGTAAGATGGGCCTTTACTTCCTCCATTAGGCTAGTTGAAAGGACTTTCATTTGCTCCTTCACTTCTCCCATCAGTCCCTGCTCTAGTTCTGCCCGTATTTGGCTCTTTAGTAACTCAAGATCAGCTATAGTGTCTTGGGGGGTTGAGGCTGTGATCCTCTGGGAAAGGATCGCATCTTCTCCCTCCTGCATCTCATGCTCCAAGGCCCGTGCCTCTTTACAAGCAGCAGCAAACGTCATACGTGCGTCCCGCCGCATCTTTCTGCTCAACTTGTGTTTAACAGGTCCAGTGCACAAGCCTACCATCACCTGGTCAAGTATGAGATCATCACCCTCTTCAGTGCCACCAGCATCTTGTTCTTGCCATCTAAAAAAAAGTTCTCGTAGCCTTAATATAAAAGCATTTACATTTTCTTCTGTCCGTTGTCTACAATTTAAAAAAAAAATGTGCCCTTAGCTGTGCCTTAGTAACTGGTTTAGAATACAGTTTTTGCAATATATCTATTACTTTCTCTCCAGTGTTCTTATTTCCAGGTTCCACAAGCTGTAGCTCATGCTTGGCCTCCCCTTCTAAAACACTCAACAGGAAGTCTGCCTGCTGTTGTGGATTCAGTCCTTGGGCCCTCAGCATGGCCTCCACCTGACCCCTCCTTTCTTCAAACTTTATTTTATCCCCATCAAATTTTGGGACCCAGACAGCCCCCATAAACCATGGCATAAACTGAGTTGTAACAGTTGGATTACTACTACCCTGTGTTTGTTGGTTTACACTTGTCTGTGCTGTTTCCATTTTCCAACAGTGGAGCTGGTATCCTGCTGGCTACGCCACTTTATTCCAATGTCACACAAAGGGTGAGATTCGTACCAGCATAAAAGGAATCCATCGTTAAAGAATGGAAGGCAGTTTAACAATGTTACCAGTTTATTTAAAATTACACAAAACACACACAAGCACTCAAAATGTGCACAAAATTAGTCCATAAAAATATTAAATCCATTAATGTGTCAGGAAGATAAAACACAGGCACCGTCCCATAGAGAAATCTATACATAAAAAATCCAAATCGTTTAGTTCGGCATGGGATTTAAAAGAGCCTAGTCGTCTTGCTATTTGCAGGCAGGTTCCAATCGCTCCGAAAACACTATGGACAAACAACAAAAGGCTCTCAGTCTTTACTGCACCCCACTAAATTTATATCATGTTACACACACGCATGCAGGTAATCAACTTTCCTTTACTTATCCTTTAGTAAGCGTTGAGTCATGCTCCGCATTCAGCCACTGTGTCATCTCGCTTCCGTAGGCTTGCTCCTCCTAAACAAGCCAAGCAACTTCTGCCTGCCTTGTACCAAACTTCATGCCAGGCTCTGTCAAATCATCTTGCTTTCACAGACTCAGCAGATACAGCCAACACACTCGGGGAGAAAGAGTTCGTCAATTGTGGGCACAAATAACGTAACACACTCACACCCCAATATCGGCAGGTGGACTTTCCTTTACTTAGCTTTAGTATATGTTGAATCGAAATTCCGGGTCCAGGTTCTCACGACGAGGCACCCTGCTCCAGCCCTTTGTCTCTCCTCTCAGGCACACTGCCTGCGTGTGTCCTTACTTCCTATACCTGTGTCTATTCCTGCTACACTGTCTCGATCTATAGTGCACACCTGTCCATCAATTAACAATCAAGCAATTTCATACACAACAAGCACTAGGCAAAAGGGATAGTCGGCTGACTGACAATCAGCTGGTTGCTATGCGATCACAGACCCACAGTTACAAGCACACAATCACAGCAACCCACAACAAATATTAAAAAGAAAAACACAGCAAAATTCACTGCACACAGTATATATCATAAACCCAAAAGACAAATTAAACACGCAAGAGAAAACAGCACACCATTTAGGTCAATGAAATCACAAACACCACAGCAAGAGATTCTACTTTTGACATCCCCCCCCCCCCCTTTAATGGAGGTCATCCCGACCACCTACTCAGAACAATCCCAGTACTCCCAGATTAGCTCGCTGGGATCGATGTACACTGGGTTGATCTAACTCACCAGGCAAGGCCTTGGGTCCTACTGGAGGGTCAGGTGGACAAGCCGGAGCTGGCCCCACTAAATTCGTAACTGGCTGTTGGTTGGCTCCCACTGACAATCTCGGTAGCCACCAAGTTGGAGGGGGAAGGGCATTTCTCTGAACAATCATCGCCAGCCTAGGTTCATCTGGCACCTGGTTATTCTGTAACACATTCAAAGGACAAGGTCGAAGATTATTACGATGTACTGTGTGAGTTGGTTGTTCTTTACCTTCTGGCCGAAGTACATAGACTGGATGACCCTCTCGTAACTGTCTGACCACCACAAATGGCTCTGGTGCCCACTTCAAATTCAGCTTGCCTCTGGCCTTTCTGCGAAAGTTACAAATCAGTACCCACTCTCCTGGGAGCAAAGACACTAACTTGGCTCGCCTGTTGTACCTTGCCTGGTCCAGGTCCTGTCTGTGTTGGATTCAGGTCTGCACTATCTGGTAAGCACGGCTGAGGGCCTCCTGATGCCTCTTCACCCATCCTGACAAGGTATAACATCCCACCACGGGCTTCAGGCCGGTTGCCCAGTCAACAGGTAACCTGGCATGTCTCCCAAAGACCACATAATGGGGGGGGGGGGGCATCCCGGTGGTACTATGGTTGATGTTGTTGTATGCCTGAACCAGAGCAGGCAACTGATTCAACCACTGAGCTTGTTCGGCCTCAGTCAGGGAATTCAACAACCCCAACAGGGTCTGGTTAAATCTCTCACATGCACTGTTCCCAGGTGGGTGATAGGCTGTAGTGCGGCTCTTCTGACATCTGTAAAGCTGACAAAGCTCCCTCATCATAGAGGACTCAAATGCTGCCCCCCAGTCAGTCAGGATTCTTTGCGGGCAGCCAAAGGTCTGAATCAGGTGGCCATACAAGGCTTGGGCAGTCGTGTTGGCAGACTGATCTCTAGTGGGCACTGCAAGAGTGTATTTGGAAAATAGATCTGTCATTACTAAAATGTAGGGATATCTATCCTCAGGCCACCCCAAAGAAAGGTAAATCGACCCCAATGACCTCAAATGGATTAGTAGAAATAGACACCAAAGGTGCCATTTCCTCTGGGCCGGCCTTGGCCAAGACACATTGAGGGCAAGTTGCTGTCCACTCCTTCACATCCTGCACCATCCTTGGCCAATAGCACAGAATTGCTAAAGTCCACTCACCACTGGGATGTCCCATACTTTGATGGTAAGTCTCCCACACCTCTTTAGCAGCCTGCTCAGGGATGATGACTTGGAAAAGCTCCAATCCGGACCCTGCCTCTCTATGCAACCTCCCCAAAACGCCATCTTGCAATACAATATGGTCCCATTCTCAGCACAGCTGCTTCACATACAGAGGCAAAGGGTCACTCACCTCAGCTGGTGATACTTGCTGTTCCTTCCACTGGTGCATTTGGTTCAGCTCCAGATCTTAATCTTGCTGTTCCGTCCAGGTCTCATTCTCCACCACCACATGGTCTGTCTGAGCCAGCGTTGGTTCCTGTAGGTTGGGCAACCTGGACAAGGCATCTGCATTCCTGTTCTGGGTCCCTGGTCTATACTTGACTGTACTTGAAGTTTTCCAGCTGTGCCACCCAATGCTGCTCCACTGTGCCCAGATGAGCCATGTCCAGGTGCACCAATGGGTTGTTATCTGTAAACACAGTGAACTCAGCACCATACAGGTAATCTTTAAACTTTTCAGTCACTGCCCATTTCAGGGCTAATAACTAACTTAAAGGAACTAATTTGTCATTCCGCTCTGTTGGTTGCAGACTTCGACTGGCATATGCAATTACCCTTTCTTGACCCCCCTGTACTTGGGCCAATACTGCCCCTAAACCTTCCAAACTGGTATCTGTGTACAATCTAAATGGTTGGGAGAAATCTGCATAAGCCAAAATCGGCACACTAAGCAAGGCTTCCTTTAAGTGTTCAAAAGCCTGCTGGCATTCTGACTACCAGTCAATGAAGGCAGCCTTTATGTGAATGGCAATACCATGAGTCACTGCATTTAGGGGTGCTGCTATTTTCGAAAAAATAACTATAAACCAATAATAGCCAGTGAAGCCAAGAAAGGATTTTACCTGCTTCAGAGTCTGGGGGACTGGCCAATCCTTTACTGCTGCCATCTTAGCTGGGTCAGTGGCTACACCCTGCTCACTGATGATATGGCCAAGGTAGGTTACCTGACGCTGAAATAGACTGCACTTAAGCTGTCGTTTCAACCCATGTTAATGGAGACATTGAAATACCTCTTCCAGATGACACAAGTGGCTACTGAAATCAGGAGAAAACACTACCACATCAAGGTAAATAAGCACTGAATCATTTACGAAGTTTATTAAGCAACGCTGCATCAATCTTTGGAAAGTAGCCAGGGCATTACATAATCCAAATGGCATACAGTTGAACTCATAGGCCACAGGGCGTTATGAAGGCAGTCTTTTTGTCTATCTGGAGGGTGCATCTCTATTTGCCAATAGCCACTCGCCAAGTGTAATGTGGAATACCACTTAGCTTTAAGTCCGACAGGGCACTCATCCGTCCTGCAACGTGGTCACAATGTGAGCCACACACCATTCTTGGCCACTGTCGGACAGGGGTTCTACAGTCACATTACAAAGCTGGTTAGAAACATGGTCAGATACCTGTGTCCACACAATCATCTCTGACTGGTATGGAATGATGACTGGTGTCTGTTGTGGCAGCTTTGCTACGCCCTGAAAGAGGGGAAGTGGGGGTTTGATAGTAATTCTGTAACACTCTGAATGCTCGGGCCCATGCTTGACCCTCAATCAATGGCATGGTGGTCTTAAAAGCAATCAAGCCTGGGTGATTCCCTTGAACAAAAGCAGACCAGACAGGTTTAATAATTTTCATGCCAAGTATGCCCTTGTCTGGTCCCTAACAGTTATCATTGACAATAATCACACCCTTGCCAAAAACCTGTATACTTCTTACCATACAATCGACTAGCACGTAACCCACATAAGGGATCTTCAAACCATTGGCTGCATGAAGGGTCAGTCAGGGGGCCTCATCAATGTTGGTCAAACAGGTGCCTTCAGGATACTTCTTAAACAGGCGTTGGCTCAGCAAAGTGACCTTCGAACCAATATCAAGCACAAAAGGTATTGATTTTCCATTCATGTTTACACTAACAGGGCACTCACCGATCAAGGCAGACTGATGTTGTCCTATGGGCTCTTTATGCTGAGTGACTACCCCTACTACTTGGCTCACAGCTGTAAGGGAACTTAAAAATCCCGCCGCCCAGATGGTCTTTGAGGGCACCAGCATTGTACATGCCCAGCTTCACCGCAATTCCAACAGATGGGACGGCCTTGCGCATCCCACTGGTAAGTGGGTGCTACAGCCTGTCGTTGTCGCATCTGGGCCACTGGTGCTGGAGTCCCATGATGGTCTGGGGGCTGTGCATGAGACACCGGTGACAATTCTCTGCTGGTAAGATGGGCCTTTACTTCCTCCATTAAGCTAGCTGAAAGGACTTTCATTTGCTCCTTCATTTCTCCCATCAGTTCCTGCCGTAGTTCTGCCTGTATGTGGCTCTTTAGTAGCTCAAGATCAGCTATAATGTCTTGGGAGGTTGAGGCTGTGATCCTTTGGGAAAGGATGGCATCTTCTCCCTCCTGCAGCTCATGTTCCAAGGCCCGTGCTTCTTTACAAGCAGCAGCAAACGTCATACGTACATCCTGCCGTATCTGTCTGCTCAACTCTTGTTTAACAGGTCCAGTGCACAAGCCTACCATCAACTGATCAAGTAGGAGGTCATCACCCTCTTCAGTGCCACCAGCATCTCGTTCTCGCCATCTAGAAAAAAGTTCTCATAACCTTAATATAAAAGCATTTACATTTTCTTCTGTTCATTGTCTACAATTAAAAAAAATGTGCCCTTAGCTGTGCCTTAGTAGCTGGTTTAGAATACAGTTTTTTGCAATATATCTAATACTTTCTCTCCAGTGTTCTTATTTCCAGGTTCCACAAGCTGCAGCTCCCACTTGGCCTCCCCTTCTAAAGCACCCAACAGGAAGTCTGCCTGCTGTAGTGGATTCAGTCCTTGGGCCCTCAGCATGGCCTCAACCTGACCCCTCCATTCTTCAAACTTTGTTTTATCCCCATCAAATTTTGGAACCCAGACTGCCCCCATAAACCATGGCATAACAAACTGAGCTGTAATAGCTGGATTACTGCTACCTTGTGTTTGTTGGTTTACACTTGTCTGTGCTGTTTCCATTTTCCAACAGTGGAGCTGGTATCCTGCTGACTACGCCACTTTTCTAATGTCACACAAAGGGTGAGATTCATACAAGCATAAAAGGAATCCACCGTTAGAGAATGGAAGGCAGTTTAACAATGTTACCAATTTATTTAAATTACACAAACACACACCACTCAAAATGTGCACAAAAATAGTCCATAAAAATATTCAGTCCGTTAACATGGCAGGAAGATAACAATAAAACACAGGCACTGTCCAATAGAGAGGTCAATACATAAAAAAAAAAAATCTAAATCTGTTTAGTTCGGCATGGGGTTTAAGAGAGCCTAGTCATCTTGCTATTGCAGGCAGGCTCCAATCACTCTGAAACACTTTACTTATCTTTAGTGAGCATTAAATCAAGCTCCACATTCAGCCGTGGCACAAAGTCATCTTACTTTTGCAGGCAGGCTCCAATTGCTCTGAAAACACTATGGACAAACAACAAAAGGCTCTCAGTCTTTACTGCACCCCACTAAATTTATATTATGTTACACACACACATGCAGGCAATCAACTTTCCTTATCCTTTAGTAAGTGTTGAGTCATACTCCGCATTCGGCTACTATGTCGTTTCGCTTCCGTAGGCTTGCTCCTCCTAAACAAGCCGAGCAACTTCTGCCTGCCTTGCACCAAACTTCATGCCAGGCTCTGTCAAATCATCTTGCTTTCACAGACTCAGCACATACAGCCAACGCACTCAGGGAAAGAGAGTTCCTCAATCGCGGGCACAAATAACAACGTAACACACGCGCACTCCAATATCAGCAGGTGAACTTTCCTTTACTTAGCTTTAGTATACGTTGAATCAAACTTCCGGGTCCAGGTTCTCACGACGAGGCACCCTGCTCCAGCCCTTTGTTTCTCCTCCCACACACACTGCCTGCATGTGTCCTTACTTCCTATATCTCTGTGTCTACTCCTGCTACACCGTCTCGATCCATAGTGCACACCTGTCCATCAGTTAACAATCAAGCAATCTCACGTGCAACAAGTGCTAGGCAAAGGGGATAGTCGGCTGACTGACATAATCAGCTGGTTGCTATGCAATCACAAAGACCCACAGTTACAAGCACACCATATCACAGCAACCCACAACATTCATCATCATCTCATTATCTCTAGCCGCTTTATCCTGTTCTACAGGGTTTCAGGCAAGCTGGAGCCTATCCCAGCTGACTACGGGCGAAAGGCGGGGT
>JAPEIY010026098.1:0-10086 GCA_026122135.1 Cathorops aguadulce | reverse complement strand
ATAAATAAAACACAGCACACAATAAGAGTCAACATTTACATGAAACCATGCTGAGGGGAGCTTACTTACTTTTGACATTACCCCCCCTCTTTAATGGAGGTCGTCCCGACCATCTATTAGCAGCAATACCTGGCAGGTGGTAGACCCAAGTTTGTTCTTTGGGAGCGCCGCACACCGGAGGCATCCAAGTCATTGGGCAGGGGGGCTTGTACCCTGGGGGGATCAGGTGGAGGAATCAATGCTGGCACCCTGACATTCTCGGCTGGCTGTAGGTTGGTAACAGTTAGTCTTGGCAGCCACCATGTGGGAGGGGGTAGGGTATGAGGCTGATTAACAGTCCTTGCCTCTGGATCATCTGGTACCTGGCGGTCCTGCAACACATTCAAGGGGCAAGGTCGAAGGTTATTGCGGTGTACAGTGCGGGTTGGACCATCTTTACCTTCGGGCCGGAGGACATAGACGGGGTGGTGTTCTCGCAACTGGCTAACCACCACATATGGTTCAGGGGACCACTTGTAGTTCAACTTTCCTCTGGCCCTCCTGCGGAAGTTACGGATGAGTACTCGCTCTCCGGGCAACAAGGTTGCTGGCTTGGCCCGCCTGTTGTATCTTGTCTGGTCTAGCTTTTGTCTATGCTGGGTCCGGATCTGCACCGTTTGGTAAGCATGGCTAAGGGCTTCCTGATGCTTCTTCACCCACCCAGTCAAGGTGTGAGACCCTGCCACCGGCTGCAACCCAGTCGCCCAGTCAACAGGGAGTCTGGCATGTCGCCCAAAGACTACATAATGGGGAGTCATCCCGGTGGTGCTGTGAGTGGTGTTATTATATGCTTGGACTAGGGCGGGTAGATGGTTTGGCCACTGGGATTGTTCAATTTCTGTCAGAGAGTTAAGCAGTCCAAGCAGAGTCTGGTTGAATCTCTCACATGCGCCATTACCCTGGGGATGGTAAGCGGTAGTGCGACTCTTCTGACAGCCATACAGTTGACAAAGCTCCTTCACAAGAGCCGACTCAAATGCTGCACCCCGGTCGGTGAGGATTCGTTCGGGACAGCCGAAGACTTGAATCAGATGCTTATACATAACTTGAGCAGTCGTACTGGCTGACTGGTCTCTGGTGGGTACTGCGACAGCATATTTGGAAAATAAGTCGGTCATTACTAAAATGTGCGGGTACCTGTCCTCTTGTCGCCCCAGTGAAAGGTAGTCCATGCCAACGAGCTCAAACGGATAGGTAGTTGCGATCGAGACCAGGGGAGCTCTCACGTCTGGGCCAATTTTGGTCAGGACACATTGGGGGCAGGCTGCAGTCCATTCCTTCACATCCTGGGTCATCCCTGGCCAGTAGCAGCGCTGTTGTAGGATTGTCAGAGTCCTGTCAGCACTAGGGTGGCCCATGCTCTCATGGTAGGCCTCCCATGTCTCCTTGGTAGCCTTCTCCGGGATAACGACTTGGAAGCTCTCCATTCCAGCACCAGCCTCCCTATTCAGCCTTCCCAGGACCCCATCTCGGACTACCATCTGGTCCCATTCTCCACACAGCTGCTTTGCATATGGGGGCAACGGGTCACTTAACCCTGCTGGTGGCACCTGTTGCTCCTTCCATTGCCGCATCTGGTTCAGCACTGGGTCCTGTTCCTGTCGTTTCGCCCAGGTCCGGTGGTCGTCTGCAGCTACCTGGTTGACGTGGGTGGGTGTAGCCTTATCCCCATGTTGCCGCCTAGACAAACCATCTGCATTCCTGTTCTGGGCCCCTGGGCGGTATTTCACAGTGTACTTGAAGTTGGCTAGCTGCGCCACCCAACGTTGTTCAACAGCGCCCAGGCGAGCAGTATCCAGGTGCACCAAGGGGTTGTTGTCTGTAAACACAATAAATTCAGTGCCATACAGATAATCTTTGAATTTTTCTGTGACTGCCCATTTCAGGCCAAGTAACTCTAATTTAAATGAACTGTAATTCTGATCATTACGTTCAGTTGGTTGCAGACTTCTACTGGCATATGCAATTACTCGTTCTTGGCCACCTTGCACTTGGGCTAGCACCGCTCCAAGACCTTCAAAACTGGCATCTATGTACAGTCTGAATGGTTGAGTAAAGTCTGCATAAGCCAGTATAGGTGCACTGAGCAAGGCTTCTTTAAGCTGTTCAAAAGCTTGCTGGCAAGATGGTGACCATTCAATGGAGGCAGTCTTGCTGTGGGTGGCAGTGCCACGGGTGAGGGCATTCAGAGGGGCAGCTATTTTTGAGAATGCAGGTATGAACCGGCGATAATAGCCAGCAAAGCCAAGGAAAGATCTCACCTGCTTCACATTCTGAGGGATTGGCCAGTCCCTCACGGCTTCAGTTTTAGCTGGATCAGTGGCTACCCCTTCCTCGCTGATAACATGCCCAAGGTAGGTTACCTGACGCTGGAAAAGGTGGCACTTCATGGGCTGCAATTTCAGGCCATGCTGGTAGAGACGCTGGAAGACCCCTTCTAGGTGCTGTAAATGGCTATTGAAGTCAGGAGAGAAAATCACCACATCATCCAAATAAATGAGCAAATAGTCATTCACCAAGTTGCCTAGGCAACGCTGCATCAGTCTTTGAAAAGTGGCGGGAGCATTACATAATCCGAATGGCATCCTATTGAACTCATACAAGCCACAAGGGGTCGTGAAAGCAGTCTTTTCTCTGTCTAAGGGGTGCATCTCTACTTGCCAATAGCCACTCGCTAAATCCAGCGTAGAGTACCATTTTGCAGCTTTAAGTCCAGTCAATGACTCCTCGATACGAGGCAATGGGTAAGCGTCTTTGTGGGTGAGTGAGTTTAACTTTCTATAATCTACACAAAATCGCCAGCTTCCATCTTTCTTTTTCACGAGCACAATTGGGGCGGCCCAAGGGCTTGCACTCTCACTCACCACACCGCTGTCCAGCATATTCTGTAGTAGGGCTCTCAGCTCTGTATAAAGGCTTGGTGGAACTGGACGATACCTCTCCCGGCTTGGGGCTGCAGAGCCAGTTGGTATTTGGTGCTTAACGATACCAGTACAGCCAAAATCTTCGTCATGGCGGGCGAACACTTTCGCCCACCTCCGTAGTAGATCAGTCATTTCCCCTTGCTGTGCAGCGGTCAACCCCTCTCCCTGCAAGGACAAGACAGGATGTGAAGCAATGACATCATTTTCCCCAGTGACCCCAATTTGCCTCACCTCTACCTCCACAATGTCAGTTGCCACACTGTGGATGATCAACTCCTGCTCTCCTTGGATATCGGATGGCTCCACTTCAGTCACCTCTGCCAAAGGCTGCCGCTGTGGAACCTCCACCGGGTAGGGGTTGGGGTTGCATACACGGCAGGCCACTTGCCCGCCCTGTAGCGTGGTCACAGTGCGGGCCACACACCAGTCCAGGCCATTATCTGGGAGGGGTTCTACAATCACACTACAGGACTGATTAAGGGGGTAGTCAGGTACCTGAATCCACATAATCATTTCAGACTGGGGTGGGATGACAACTGGTGATTGTCTGGGCAACCTTGCTATGCCCTGAAAGCGGAGGGACGGGGGCTTGGTGGTAATCCTGTGGCACTCGGTGAATGCCCTGGACCATGCTTGGCCTTCGAGTAGTGGTATAGTGGTCTTGAAGGCAGACAGTCCAGGGTGGTTTCCCTGTGCAAGAGCAGACCACACAGGTTTAATAATGTTCATTCCAAGTACCCCCTGTTCTGGCCCCAGGCAATCATCATTCACTATAATTACCCCCTTACTGGGGACATGTATACTTCCCACCATACAGTCAACCAGCACATAGCCCACATAGGGGATCTTCAAGCCATTGGCTGTGCGAAGCCTCAACCAGGGGGTCTCATCAACGTTTGTCAAACAGGTGTTTTCAAGATACTTCTTAAACAGACGCTGGCTCAACAGGGTTACCTGCAAACCAGTGTCAAGCACAAAAGGTATACATTGTCCATTCATCTTTATATTAACATATGGGCACTCACCGATCAAAGCAGACTTGTGTTGCACTATGGGCTCTGTGTCCTGGGTGACTACCCCCACTACTTGGCCCTCAGCCGTAGGGGAACTTAAAAATCCCGCCTTCCTGATGGTCTTTGGGGGCAACGGCGCTGCACATGTCCTGCTTCACCACACGCTCGACAAATGGGGCGGCCCTGCGCATCCCACTGGTAGGAGGGTGCTGCTGCCTGCCGCTCCCGCATCTGCCCTGCTGGTGCTCGAGTCATGTGATCTCTGGGAGGGGCCCGAGGTGCTGGGGGCAATTCCCGTGTGGCCAACTGTGCCTTCATCTCTTCCATGAGGTTAGCCGATAGTGCCTTCATCTGTTCCTTCATTTCTCCTATTAGCCCCTGTCGCAGATCCTCACGCATCTGGTCCTTCCATAACTCTAGGTCTGCTTTAGTGTCTCTATGTGTGGGGGCTGTGACTCTATGAGAGAAGGTGCCATCTTCTTCCTCCTGCAGCTCGCGTTCCAGGGCCCGTGCTTCGCTGCAGACGGTGGCGAAGGTCATGGTTTCATCTCTCCGAATCTGCCGGCTCAGTTCTTGTTTAATAGGCCCTGTGCGCAAGCCCACCATCAGCTGGTCTAGTAAAAAGTCATCCCTCTGTTCCATGCCAGCTGTGTCTTGTTCCCGCCATCTAGAGAAAAGTTCTCGTAATCTCAGTATAAATGCATTTACATTTTCATCACTTCGTTGTTTACAATTAAAAAAATTTGCTCTCAACTTTGCCTTAGTAGTTGGTTTGGAGTAAAGTTTTTTTAGTGCTTCAAGAACTTTCTGTCCAGTGTTCTTATTTTCAGCTTCTACAAGATATAACTCTCGCTTTGCCTCTCCTTCCAGGGCACCTAACAGGAAGTCCGCTTGCTGTTCTGGATTTAGTCCTTGGGCCCTTAACATAACCTCCACCTGACCCCGCCATTCTTCAAATTTTGTTTTGTCCCCATCAAATTTTGGAATCCAAGCAGCTCCCATAAACCATGGCATAATAAACTGTGCTGTAATTGGTTGGTTACTACCACCTTGTAGAGCAGATTGGCTACTACCGTCTTGTGGCACGTTCATTTTCCAACAGTGGAGCTGGTATCCTGCTGACTACGCCAGAAGATATGTCACACCAAGTGTGGGGTTTGAACACCAGCATAAATTTATTACCACTGTTGGAACAATGGAGGAGCCAGGATAAAATTCCTTTGTCACAAATCTATTACTAATACAAAAGAAAAATAAAATGCCCGGGCAAGAACATATAAAAAAAAAACACTAATAAATAGAAATCCGGTCAGCTTTGTCCATAAAAAAAAATGCCAGAACGGCAACAGTTCAAAGTGTCCAAGATCGCAATTCTCAATACAGTCCCGATCTATTGTCCTTAAAAACGGAGCTGAATAAAAATAATCTTCACACTGAATAACGCTGCTGCTGCTCTCACTCAGCCAGGCCTGTAGAAAACGAAATGGACTCCGCTCAGGGCGCATGCGCAAACACAACCACAACGCCAGCCCAACAGCCCAGCTGAGCGTCAGAAGAAGCGGATCGTACTGCTCCCACAGGCCGCCTTCAATTCCCAAGAGGCGGTCCGCTGATGCGCATTGAACCGGCTCTGCAGCAGCGTGCGACTCTGGCAGGAAGGCTCTACGGCAGAAAACAGCCCTTGATCAGCGGCACATCAGCAGCAGACACACGCGTAAACAATAGTGGCAAGGCAAGCAAGTTTGTGTACTCAACTTAGGTTGGTGTGTTAGTTGACTCCGCCAACCACTTCAGTCCAGAACTTCTCGATCTCCGGCCAGCCGCTTCAGCGTTTGTCGTTGCTGGAGTCGGTCCTTTCCACCCGCACCTCGCTGCCTCGTCTGCCGGTCCCCCTTCTCCGCACCTGCATGCAGCTCCTGTGCTCGGCTGGAGCGGCGGTCGCGAGTGTGTGTGTCCCTCTGTGTGTCACGCGTCTGAGATTTGTTTACTGAGCTTTTATTTCCGGGAGTCGCTCCACTCATTAAAGGAAGAGTCAGCTGACGATAATACACTGATTGCACGCAAGTGTAGACCCACAACTAAAAAGTCAATGTCCCATCAATCATAATATTCAAACAAGGCACAACAAATCATATAGACAAAACACAAAAAAACACAGCAAAAGGAATGTCCACTGCAAACCAAAACACACCATATAAATAAAACACAGCACACAATAAGAGTCAACATTTACATGAAACCATGCTGAGGGGAGCTTACTTACTTTTGACAAGTACACAATACTTCTGCAGTATATTTATAACACACTTCAAATATAATAATAACTTTGTCTACAAAGGACTCTCTTCAATCTACATGAGTGTAAATAAGTTGTTCAAAAATAGCACTCAAAAACACAAATAACTGCATTTAGAATATATTTAAACATAGCTTAATTACAATTTAAATACACTTAATTTATCCAACATTGTTCCAAAATAATACATTTAGTTGGTATAAGACTATGAATAAAGTGGTAAGACCTAAATGTACTTTTCATATGAAATAGAATGCTTTTTACAAGTCATTTTACACATAGGTTATTGAAATGTTATTTATTTATGGCATGAAAAGTATGTGTAATGACTTCCCGAATACAGTGGACACTGGAACAGGCAGGCGAGATCAAGGTCACTTTCATTTTTATTTTTTATAACTGAGTTCACACACCAGACACGCTTTTCAGCAGTTTCACAATAATAAACTGTGCGCCACTGCACGGACGTGACATCAGTCAGGGGAGGCGATCCTCACGCTGCTGCGCTCCCCGTTTATCTGCTCCTTCTCACTGCACACAAACACACACATAGACAGCACATTAATTTACAACAGGGGCTTCCACTTTGCCACTCACCTTCCCCGGCCTCGCTCTCCATTCACAAACCTGCGTTTGACCATGCCCCCGCTGCCACAGTATGCTACAAATAAATGTTTTAAATGTGAGGATTATTAAGGATAAAGGCAAAGACCTAAAGATTCATTCCCAAATTGCCAAATGTGTTGTTAACGCCATCAACCTTGGCGGAGGTTATGTTTTCCCCTTTGTTTATTTGTTTGTGCACAATGTAAATCAAAAAGTAGTTAAGAGATTTTGATGAAATTTGGAGGAAAGGTGAGCCATGGGCCAAGGAACAATTGATTAGCTTTTGATGCAAATCTGGATATGTATGTGAATCCAGGATTTTTGGTGTTTGTTCCTAACATAACACAAAAAGTAGTGAATGATGTTGATGGAATTTGGTGTACAGCTTTAGTATTATCTGTGTGTAAAAGCTTTCTGTGTTGGGACAAGGATAGATGTGCTCTACTTTTTTAACTTTTCAGTAACCACCACCTCAGACAGCTGTTTTAAGTCGTTCAAATTCTGTAAAGTTGCTTTGTGACAATGTTTATTGTTAAAAGTGAAATACAAATAAACTTGACTTGACTTCACACACACACACACACACACACACAAACAAACCAAGAAGCCTTTGTCACATGTACATTCAAGCACAGACTTAAGCACACAGTGAAATTTAACTTCTGCATTTAACCCATCTGAAACAGTGAACACCATGGGCGTAAACTTCACCCCCGCAGCCCCCGCGAGGCGGGGGGGCCCCGCCTGCGCCCAACATCAACATTAAAGTCAAACAGCAGTTGACACACACAATAGGCTAACTAGAAATGCACCCAGAGTGTGCAGACCTCCGCCAACCTGTGCTCAGTGCTCACCGCGTGGCACCTTGTGGCAGACGATGAAATTGCAACGAACAAACAGGGAACGAACAAACACAGTAACACACACAGAATCGGGCGATCACATAACCTCCTTGGCGGAGGTAATTAACTATATGGTTAGGAGCAAAAGCCTGAGACCACATTAAAAATCTGGGAATATGGAAATTATCAGTGTTTTGAATTTTTCCATTGATCTCTCTGTAAACTATCTGGCTAGCTCATTGTCAGAGTGAAACCATCTGGCTGCCATATTACCACGTACATCAGATCAGTACAGTCATATCTCTGCCTAGGAAGCTACACAAATGGGTGCATTTGTGTGTGTGTGAATGGTTGATTTTTGTGAGGGTGTTTGTGTTTTAATCATAATGTACAGTATTCAGTGTATTTTATCATAATGGATACAGTCAGGAAGGTTACTGCAGATTATTATAAATCTATTTATTTTACCAAATAGAAAAGCATAGACAATACATCCATAACAGAGAAGAAAAGAAAGTGTACATTACATGACAGAACAATTATGAGATGGAGATGGGTCAGAGTCCACAAAAGTAATGTCATTTCCTGTTACCCGGAGGCATGTAATCAGAAAATAATAAAAATACATTTCTACTGCACAGAATGAGAAATGAAAATCATAAAATAATGGATGAAACAGAGTTACATGTAGATATTACAAATAAACAATTTAGAAACAGACTGATGGCAATATCTATTTATAACTATCTCAAACAAAAATAAGATCAATATAACAATTCAATAGTATAAAAAAGGCAGTGTGTGTGAAAGAAAATGAGATGTGAGATATTAGTGAGAGCTCTGAGGAATAATCTGTAAGTTAGTTAACTCTATCAGGATCGATTAATGTGTGATGTGAATTATGACCAATAAATACTGTTAAGACATGACTGTGAGAATGAAGTGAAAATGGCAAACATGAGAAATTAATCCTGTTTCAACAACTCTCGGAAGAGAAAGATACACCATCAGAGGAAAACTGAAATAATCTCCATAAAAATAATTATAGGAATAAAAGAGCTGTTCAAAAAATAATCAGAGACTGAACTGGAAAAGGGGGAAAAAACAACAATGAAGGGGAGCACAATAAAGATGTGTAAGGAATGGGGTAAAGTTGAGAAAATAAGAGGAGGTGATGAAAGCAGAAAAAGTCAGGAAGTACTTTTCCTGGGACAAATTTGATCAGATATGACGCTTTAACACATAAAGCAAATACTGTACACACGGTGTGTGCGGTAATATGATGGTGAGATGGCTTAACTCGTCTCTACAGTGAGGATTGGCCTATGAGCTCTCCAGATATTTTATATGGAGATCAGTGAATTTTTTGCATATGTTCCACATTTAAAGTAACTACAGACAGAGTCCTTTTTCACTTTAAAAGGAACAATAGACATTAAATACACAAACTGCACACAGTCACTTTAAACTGTGCACTGACACTTTATTCTCTACCTTCTCACACCTGCCTCCATAGTTCTGCTGCTGTTTATAGTACATCACACTGTCCTTTGGTGGCACTGTTTTTGCAAGTCACTTTATGTTATCATGTGTCATGTTACATTAGGATGCGTTATGTTGTGTTATGACATGTATGCTAGGCTGAGTTATGTCACATTGTGTATGTTATGCTGTCTTATGTCATTGTCTGTTAGGTGTTACGTTTTGTTATGTGATGTTTGGACAGCTCTTGCAATATTCAATGTTTACTGTTTTAGCTTCATATTTGTTATTTGCACTGTCTATGCACCTCAGTTCATGAGAAAATGGCATCTTGTTCTTCTGTATATGTCATATATGGCAGAACCACAAAGTTCAGCTGAGTTGAAAAGAGTGTGACTTTGTGAAAGAAAGGTGTTTTATTGTTGGAGTGTTGCACTGATACTGTATAAGAGCAATAAAGCACTCAAGCATTTGCTTAGGGAAAAAATAATCAGCTCTGGGGTGATGACGACTTTGTCATTGATTATTATTAATGCAGGAGTTTCTGTGTTTTGTCTCTTATGTAAGATCAGAAAAATTCATGAACATATTTTCCGAATATGTTTTTACCCCTTTAACAAGTGGCATATAGACTTCAATTCCACATGAATTTAGAATAAAGGATTTTTGGGATCAGTCCAGAAAAATTATGGAGAAATTCTGGTGCATGATTTTTACACCTACACTACAGATGCAGTGGACTGTATAGAGACAAGGTTGAAACAAATTCCAGTATTTCTACATGATTTATAACCAATGTGTATAAACTGTCTGAAGAGCAGCTGCGGTGTTCGATCTGTCTGGATGTGTTCACTGATCCACTCACCACTCCATGTGGACACAAC
>JAPEIY010021633.1:0-19558 GCA_026122135.1 Cathorops aguadulce | reverse complement strand
GAGATTTGTAAATTATTGCATTCCATTTTTATTTACAATTTGTACTTTGTCCCAACTTTTTTGGAATCGGGGTTGTACATCAAGGATGTCATGGCACTGAAATCTGAAGTAATGTTCAGCCAGATGCCATAAACTTCCTTGCTAGCTGAACAGATTTACCTAGCTAAAAGTGTCCATTATAGGCAACTCTTCAGTAAAAACATGAGCTAGTGTTAGATAGCTAGCATTAGATAGCTAATTTCTTGATGGTAGGTCCCCTAAAATCTGCTAGCTAGTTTTCTAGTTAGATATTAAATGAGCTATATCCATTTATTGAAGCAATATTCTCCCTCTCACTTTAATCAGGAACACTATACCAATTCTGAGTAGAGCCTCGCTTTACCCTCAATTCTACATGGCATGAGTTTCATAAGATGCTGGGGACATTCCTTTGAGATTCTGAACCATGTTGACATGATTTTCGTCACACAATTCCAGCAGACTTTTCAGGTGCACTTTTATGCTGCCAACTTCCTGTTCTACACATCCCAGTAATGTACTATAGAGACTTCGCACCGTCACGTGACCCCCATAGCAACGGTAACTATGCCGCCATGACAGGAGGCAGCTTGTTGTGCTTCATTCAGCCGAGTTGGCTGTTATTGATCGGTATGGGAAGAGATTGCTGCGTTTTTAGATGCGCAAATAGTTTTGAACGAAACAAAGACATCAGATTTTTTTTTTTAATTTACCAAAAGTAATTCATCATCCAGGGGGGAGACTAGAACAATTTCTAAATGTAGAAGGTAAAATTGGAGGAGGGGTCGTTCAGCAGGACTCTGTGTTGAACAGAGAGATCAAAAACCTTATAGTATGCTCAGTTCATTTCCACGAAGGTAAGAATTGAAAAAAAAAAAATTTCACAACCGCAACAAGGTGCACTCTCATTTCTCTCGTTTCTCGTCTGATTCCAGTTCTGATCGATGTTTTTGGTAGAGCTTCCCTTGAGGAACAAAACTTGGTCGTTTGTTTGATGATTTTCCTGTTGTAAACAATTTGTTTACAACTTTGTTCAGTCAAATTGTATCTCTTCCCTCAATTCTCAATGGATTTCAGTTCTGATTGTTTTATTTGAAAGAACTAGACCTTCTGCACAAAACTTGATCATTGTGTTGTCAATTTTTTTGCTAACGAACTGCTAATTAGGTCACCTTAATGAGTTTTTGGACTTTTCACTATAATTGTATCTCCTTTCGCAGTTCTCACCTGATTTCAGTTCTGATTGATGTTTTTGGTAGATCTTCCCATGGGGAACAAAATTTAGTCCTTTGTTGATTATGCCTCTGCCACCGTAAGGTGCAGGAGGCATTATGTTTTCAGGTTGTCCGTGTGTCCGTCCCGAAACCTTGTGAACGCGATATTTCAATGGCTAATGAAAGGAATTTCACCAAACTTTCACCATTTGTGTGCTTTGGGACAAACATGACCTGATTTAGATTTTGAGATCAAAAGGTCTAAGGTCAAGGCCACTGTGAGATCAAATGTCTGTCCGAAAATCTTGTGAACACACTATCTCCAAGGCTGATACAAGTAATTTCACCAGGTCAAGAATACTTTGAGGTCAAATGTCCATCTCCAAATCACAACTTAATAAGGCGTGCAGTCTACCGGGCGGAGGCATCCCCATCGACGCCATTGGCGTCGAGTTCTATCTAGTTTCTCTGTTGTAAACAATTTGTCACGGAGGTTGGTCTTCTCTCACATTGTCACGTTTCAGTTCTGTTTGATGTTTTGGTAGTCATGGTTGTTGTGATGACAGGCCAGATGAGCTACTATGCCCTTGATGTTCTGGTTTGAATAAAATATGAGGAATCAGAAACATGTTTGCTCATAGCATAACATCAGTCATTTAACTGAGCTTGTTTAAATTTATATGGACAATTAAAAGTATATATCCAAGACCAAAAATATGTGCACACCTCACTATTTTCCATGATGTTTTTGGCTCAGCCTTTGGGCAAGACATCTATTTGCATATGCAAGTTTAAGCGTGTTTAAGAATGTAATTGGCGTGCCAGCCTCAAGTAGCGATTCCACAGCGCTGTAGAGCCTCCATGGCTGAGCGGTCTACAGCGCTGTCCAGGCAAGGAACAGATTTTGCAGCGTCAGTTAGAATCCTGGCGTTGACGTAAAAGGCTGAGCACAGAGCTGTACAGGTCTCTAGTTGACAAGCTGTAGTTATTAAAGGAAACCAGGTAGATTTGTCACAATCTTGTCTTGGATGTCTGTGGACAATTCCTTTGATTTTTGTGGTTTGTGTTTTTATATTGTATGGCCTTTTGGTGTCTTTCCAAACTATGCCCAGTGAACTGAATTTACAACATGTAAATCTAATCAAGTTGTAGAAGCATCTTATGAAATCATCATGAACTGTTTGTCAAAATTTTGGCCTTCTGGAGAAAAATAAGCCAGGATATACAGTACTCGGCAAGCTGGAGCCTATCCCAGCTGACTACGGGCGCTTGCCTGCGACCCTGTAGAACAGGATAAAGCGGCTAGAGATAATGAGATGATACAGTACTTTAAAAACGCAAAAGTACCGAATGACTCATTCTGTTCTTGTTCTAATGTGCATCCAATCAGATGCTCAATCAAACACATTTGTCTCACCCCTGTAAATAGACCAAGTATTGCTCTACAATAACAGCTAGTCGGCATCAAATATGGATTGTACAGTTTGTCATTAATTCCCCTAAAACCTAAACCATCCCTTGTGTGTTGGACTTGGAGTTATATTTATGTGCATCTGTGCTTCTTTCCCTTCCTAACACTTGATCTTAAGCTTAAAAAAAATGAAATATTACCAGCTGCACTGACCACAATGGCCTCTGCAGTTAGTACACAGTTAATGTGTCTGGATAACACGGCCAGTGAAAGAGCATTTGCAGATACTAATGCACATTGAGCGAGTTGTTGTGAAAGCACTTTTTTCATGGTGTTCACTGTAAAAACTGTTACTTGTATCTAACTCAATAAAATTAAGACAACATTTTCCAACTACTTTTTGCAAGTTTGGTGAACTAACTGATATTTTGAGTAAAGCCAACTTAATAACATGCATTTCAGTGTATGCAAAAAGATTAAGTAACATTTTCAGGAAAAGCCAATAAATTTGAGTACAATCAACGTAAAAAATATCAGCATATTCTATACATTATACTTATTTAAAATAGGTAACATTAACATGAAAAAAACAATTTAATGTCTTCTGATTTATTAATTTTGGCCAATTTGCTCTTTCTTTGTTTTGTGAGTGTGAACAGCTGCAAATAATTACTTACTATTATGCCAATTTCCAACATTTATTAACACTGTACATACTGTGCACATATTAAAACATTTCACGTTAACACGCATTTTTGCAAAAATGCACAAGCCATATCCAAACAGCAGCAATAAGTTGAACAGTATACACAATCAACATCTGTATCTGTGTAAAGCAAAGTATATAAAGTAGTGGTTACTAAAAAACAGTACAGTACAGTGTGTTGACAATATTGAAACATTTTAACAGTCAGCAACATTTCAGTGCAGCTTCACAGCAGGGCTATTGTGTGTATATAAAATACAAACTTTTATAAACTTTTACAAACCATTACAACATCACTTAAAAAAAATAAAAATCACATGATGCTGAACAGACAGCTGAAAAGAAAAGCGGTTCACAAATACAATGACAGTCATGTCTCAGTGCCTAGGCAAGGAGTCTGTTTTTCAGAGTCATGAACCTGGGGCTTGGTTTTGGGCGCAGTGTGTCAAGTCCCACGAAAAGTCTTTGAAACACCTCAAAGGTTTTGGAAAGTTTGGGTGGATACTCGAGATTAAGTGCATATGTTAACCCAAGCAGTAAACAGCATGCTTTGGCCAGATTTCCAAGATGGGTAAGGACTGGTGTTCCCTCAATGATGATTCCTACTGCATCTGGCTCACGGCAGACATAGATGCTCATATTTTTCATTTTCAGGTCTTCATGAACAGTTGTCTCTGCAGTCCCCTTTGAGATAAAAGAAAAAATAATTAAGACAGACAATCTCATTTGTTGATGACAAACAAATACTCCACCTGAGGTGACCTCTACCTGCCAAATGCTGGTTCAGTCAGTTCACATTAACGGTCAGCACAATTTAAACCTGTTCACCAGACTGATCCAAACTTGCTTTGAGACAATACTTACACAGTAATTAGAGATGAGCTCCTGTCCACTCTCTCCCATATACTCAAAGAGGCATCTCACAGTGACATCTCTCTTCTTCACTATAGTGGCACTTGGGTCCTAGTTAATAAGACAATAATAATGAATAATACGTTTTGTTAGTAAATTCACTACAACCCTATAATGCCATCATTACTGTAGGTCTGTATATGAATAGTATTATTATTATTATTATTATTATTAATAAATAATAATTACTACTAAAAACACTTGAGACTATTTGGGGAAAAAAAACTATCTAATCAAGAAATATGTATTAAAAAAACACCCAGATAAGCAAGACAATTGAAAATCAAACTACTCATTGGATTAATATTGTACCTTGTATCTTTGTAACTACTTTTGCCTCACCTGTATCAGTTCCATCAACAAGTTTTTGATGCGTTGACCAGTTGCTCCTCCCTTGGCACTAAAGAGCTCCAGGAGCTTTGGGGTATGCTTGTCCAGCTGTGACATAAACGCCGTTTCCAGGGGAACCGCAGTACATCTTCTGAACTCCTCATTCACCTGTAAAACAGCATAAATGTGATTGTAATCTAAGGAGGTGACATTTGAAATTTATGCAAAGCAAGTTCTCAGAAGTGAGTAGTGTCTGGAAAAACTGAGTGATAACGTACCTGGAATGGTTCGAAGAGGGCAGGCCATCTTTCCTTAAATTCTGCCACACCAGGGGACTTGGCAACCACTTCCTGTCTTCTCCAGCTGTATGTTCTGGCCATCATATCATTTATGCTCCTGACAGAGTCCTTTTTCTGATGGGCAGCAATTAGGTCAAGTCTCAGATTCTCAAGGGTGTCATCTGTTTCACCATTTGGGTGTGAGGGAAAGTAATTCAATTCCGCCCTTTTTGGTTTCTTAACATTTTTAGCAGATTTTCGGTCATCATTTGACTTGTTTCTCAGTGAGTTTATCAGCAGTTCAGAGCTTCCAAGTGCTTTCCGTTTTGTCCTGTAGTTTCCACACTTATACATTAAGCTTTGCTGCCACCCACCAATTCCATTGATAGATCCGGGCTCCTTTAAGCAGGGATGCTTTGCAACTAGTGCCTCTGCCACTGCACATCTCTGGGCATTATTGGGGCAAGCCGTGTAGGAAAACATGGCCTCGGCCAGGCGCTCCAGGATGTCTGATTTGACACTTGGTGATGTAATTTGGGTGCCATTCTCATTTGCTTGTCTTAAAGCCAGTTCAGTGTTGTGTGAGAAGGTTGGAATGGGAAACACAGCAGGCCATGGGCTCTGCCTTTCAATAGGGTATGGGCTCTGAGTTTCAGAGGGGGAGGGACTCGGAATGGCTGCATCCACTGACTCCCCACTAAGACTCGAACACTCATATAAAGAGCTGACATCAGAGACATCAGGGGTGCTATGGGGAACAACTGTCAGCGTCATGTCCAGCGGTGCATACACAACTTTAAGTGTGTCTTTATCTTTCAGCTCATTAGTAGATGATAGGGTGAAGAAGTCATCAAATTCCTCATCTTTGTATTGAAGACTTATATCTGTGGGGATGGAAAAATGTTCTTTGACAGCTGAAACCAGCTCGTCCACAGTTGAGGGTATGCCACTGCTAAGAGTGAGTTTCTTGACTTCATGATCGATGAGGACCCGAAATCTTACAGTTTGCTCCATGTCTAGGAAAACAGAGGACAGAGAGGTATGTTATTCAACACTGGAGAGTGAAGTACAATGATGCTCAACACTGGAGACAGATGTGGCGCTTCAATGTCACCATAAGCTTTCCTGCAACAATATAGGCAGACAGAGGACATACATCAGTAAGGCTTTGTTGCTCAACAAGAGTTATGTGGTCTGTCTTCTCCAGATAATATCCACGATAGTGTTCATCATACCAGGATATCTGTGTTCTCACAATAAAATACACTCTTTCCCCAATAAGTGCAATTTGATGAATCATTGCAAAATCAGGAAGACCTGCAGTAGAACCATAGGCCACAACCATGCCTTTTGAGTATCTTGTTCCCTGATAGCTGACTGTGTCAGCCACCTGAACTTGAGACAGAGAAGGCGATAGATGCCTGATTGACTCCTGAACATTTGCATGGAGTACCTCCACTGGAACTGATGTTACTCTTACAACACTAAGAGACGGCAAAAGTGTTGTGGAATGCAGGTGGTGGCTCATCATTAACTGGTGCTTTGTGGCCAGGGACAGGAGAATGTTCCTAAAGTTTCCAGTGTGCCTTACAATCCGTTTAAACTGGCTATGCTTTGCCTCGAACCGCATAGTCCAGAAAGCAATCACTGGTCCGAAAGCTTTTATCAATGCAGGATAATGTTCTAGAAAGTGGTGCTTCGGGATTAGATCTTCATTAGGGAACACTTCCTGGAATCTGTGTCGGTGTTCAGAAATTTTTGAGTCGAGATATGCAATGCTTTCCTCATTATGGACTGGACTCACAACAAGCTCAATAATGTCTTTTAAAGACATCAGCAGAAGCCAGGGTGGATCATTCAAAGGTATTTTGTGCCCAATAATGAAAGGTAACAGTCGTATGAGGGCCCAATTTTCATGTGCATTTCCTCCAATCTTTTTTCTTAAGGAGAAGGTAGGAGGCACTGGCTGAGGAGAGTTAGTTTTGTCAGCCCACTTATATGGAAACTGTGAAATAGCATTGTTAAGTTCACTAAATGTGAAATATTTCTTAGAAATGAAAACACTGAAGCACAGACCCAATTCCAAGGGAACAATCCCTTCAAAAATGTCATGCAAGATATCAGGTGGATAGCCAGTGACACAGTGGAAGTAGTTGAGATTTTCAGTCAATGGGCAAGCCTTTTTAACACCAAAACAATGTGTCAAGGCAGGGTTTTCTTTGACAGTCAATACATGAGCTGCATGTGCTTCTATGGTGCGAGCAGGAAACGCACCAGACCTCACCTCCTTTGTCTTAAATTCTGATCTCTGTCCAAGACAAAATCTGCAAATGAAAGGTCCACAAAAATTTTCCACTAATCCAAAAATTGAGTGTGCCCCAAGATTGTCTGCAGCTACGCAAAACACACTTCCTTTCACATTTTGTCCAACCGAGGAAATGTAGATGCCATCACGCTCTAAGATAGCAATGTCTTTTAGCAAAGGGGCAAGCACTTCCTCATAGCCAAATCTTTTGATGTCCACTGCTTTACATAAAAGGGCCAAGTACACAGAGTTCAGAGTTGAGTGTGGAACGTTGCCAAACACCCAGTATAGAGCTGTAATCTTATGCTTCCTTCTTGAAGTTCCCAGTGGATTACAAATTTCAAAGTCATCAATGTACAGTACAAGTGAAATTCTTAGATCTTCAGAATAAAAAGAATTATCTTTATAGATTGTACCGTCTTGATATGATTCATATTTAGTAGATGAATTGTCCTTTTCTTTACTCAGAACTTTTTCTCTAAGATCTTCTTTACTCAAAATGTGAGTTAAAGATTTAAGAATTGGGACATACTGGAAACTTCTCTTCTCATTTGGTTCAAGGAAATACTCAACAGGCTCAACAACTTCAAATTTTTCTCTGTAATACTGCCGTCTCTTGTACGATGAGGATAGAGGACCATCACTACTGAGTGCTGCGCTTAGGGGATTGGAACTGCACAATTCTTCCACCAAAGATGTTACAACAGTGTCATCAATGGGTTGGTTATTTTTGATAAGATGTGAAACAATTTTAGTTTTAAGTGAAGATATAGCAGCATTTGCTATGAAGTGAAGATCATCAACCAATTCATCAATACACCGAACTGAAACATTATGAACACTCTCTAATTTCAACAAGAGAGATGCTATGTACTCTAGTACTACATTGCTCCCATCTTCCTCTTCATATTGTGCGTTAGTGCTAGTGGCTTCACAATTAGCATCACTGTGGATCTCATCCTCTTCAACTGCTTCAAAATCAAGTGCTTCCTCTGGTAACCCCCTGATAATCCCTGGTTTGAAATCGTGTGCTGTATGTGGAGTATGCTTCCTGTGTTTATGTGTTGCAAACGTCCCATACACATTTGTTTGGTGATCACATCCTATGAACATACACTTAACAGTCTCGTTATTCTTAAGATGATGGCCTATGTGTTCAAAAAAATCCTTTTCATTGGGAAATCCAGGGTTTTGACACAAAGGGCAGGTAAAGGAAAGACTTACTTGTGGTGAGTTATGAGATTTAGCTTCTGGGTGGTGTCTTGAGAGATGCGAGCGGAAGGAACTCCAGGACTTAAAAGAACACGGGCAATCTATATGAATACAAGGCAAGGCATGGCTGTGTCCAAAGGTCCCATGATGCAGTCTATAGTGCTTTAAAATGTCACTCTTTCCTGGTGCCACAGTGCTGCACAATTTACAGGGCCATCCCATCTGTAAATACAGAGTAAAAAAAAAGTGTTAGTTCTCTCTACCCTTTCAAATACAAGCCCTTTAAACATACATTTAAAAGTGAAGATCATCTTGCTGAACAATATAAGACTGATTAACTTTAGTTCATAGCAGAATTTATTTAAAAAAATGATCTGAAACATCATGTAGGTGCATTCAAATTTGGCTAACGATGGCGCACGTTTGTGGTGAACGTTTTCTTTAAACAATTCAGTCAAAGATACTTTATCAACAGTCTCAGGTTCAATATGAATGATTTGGTACTAACATTCCATCCTAATGGTTGGCTAATTGTATTGCTATGTTCGTGGAGAACGAGGCCACCTCCTTAGACTCAGGCTCTGCTCAGACTGTTTGCACTTATTCGAATGCACCTCAGGAGACACTGTAGTTAGCTAACGTTAGCATAGTTAGTTATTCACCAGCATAGACGTGCTAGCATCTATGATCCTAATAACACATTGTATGGGTTCATTCGCGCGCAGCAGTGCAACATTTATTATTTGTTTTATTATTATTGATTTTTTTTTTTTTTTTACCATGGGCTAAATACCATGTACGCTAAGATTATTCGTTTATTTGCCCCTGTTCCTTACATGACGCAGAGCCATTTCAAAGGCATGCAAGCCCATCTAGCATTTTCTAACGTTACTGTCCGTGAGTTCATTGGCAAATTTGACACGACAATGTTTTTGAGGAAGTTACACACACCTCTAAACCATTAAACTATCAAACAAAACAGCATTACTTATAGGCTACCACACAGGTAACGTTAGTAAACAGTGACGTCTTTGCAAATTGCCAAACACAAACACGTTAATTTCGGTAAATCTAACTTTTAACAGTACAAACAGTTACTTACTTGAGGTATGTGAAGTATAAATTATCCGCCTCCTTGAAAAAAACTGTTCGAAGAAACTCCCGAGTCCTGGAACAGATGACAGAGGATTTTGCCCGGGCTTGTTCCGTTGTTGCAGGTGGGCGGGCTGTGTCTTTTTACGTCTGATACAGACTTTTAAAACGAGTTTTGTAAAATCAATTTATGGTGAAGTCCAATGAAATTAATTTTATCATAGAAAATATTGAGTTACGAAAATATAGAAAAAATTTAGTTATTCATAACTCAAAATAACCAAGAAAGAAAATGAAATTAATTTATTGGAGTAAATATAGTTTTTAAAATCAAGTCATATGGACAATAGCACTGAACGACTTTTTACAGTGAAGCAGGGGACCACTGGGGCTGGGGCTATACTTTTCCAAAACCAAGTGATCCCCTAATTGCCTCGTTCATCATGTCCTTGAACTGGTCCTCGTCCTCCATACCCCTCGGTAGGGTGAGGGTGAGGCTGCATGTCGATGCGTAGGGCATGCGCCTCTCTCCTTGCTCTTGATCGAAAAACTCAATCTTACAAGGAACCAGAAAGCCCAAGGGAGGGACAGTGTCTGCTCCTGTTACAAACACCAGGAGGTCTTCGAATGTTATGTCCACCGTGCCCTCTGCAAACATAATTGTAATTGTATTGAATTAGAGTCACAGTTAATTCTTTTGGGTGATAACATTTGTAAGCTGCACAAATTATGGAAGATTTACAGTACGATTGTCAGTCTGTACTTCAAAAATCCATGAGGCACGTTTTCAATAATTGATGCACAAAAAAGACTTGCAGGTCTGTAGAATAATGCCAACAGATGGGTTGACAGACTATACTCCTGTTGACAGACTAATTATTGCTCCTACAAACACCTGGCAATCACAATAGCTTATTTTCGGATGAATACTGCAAAAACACTGATCAATTTAACATTACACACCTTGAATGGCCACCAGCCAGTCATGATACAGGTAGAGCGTCTTCTCCTCCTCGTCGTACCTGATGTGGCCATCATCACTCCTCACCTCCTCAAAGAGCCTTATAACGGCCTGACGGCTCAGTTTCTCACCGTTGGAGGTGAACAGTGGCTCGAACTGCCGCCAATAGAGGCATATCAGATCAAAGAGTCGCCCAATGGAGTTCATGCCTTCTTTGAACTGGCCAATCATGCTCGCCACACTTGGAAGAAAATAGGGAGAAATAGGAAAGACATTTTGGAGTTATGATGTGTTCACATACCAGACATTTTATTCATAATTTAGTGTTATAAATACAGTTATTTAAAATGTTGTTTCTAACAATGAATACTGTCCCACCCTCAATTTCCCAGGAAAAATGTATAGCCATGAAAGACTAATGAAAGCAACACCAATGCAAACACCATTTCCTGTTTTCTGCATTTACCGTGCATGTCTGCCTGAACTGAGAAGTTTCTTGAACATTTTGCATTCTTCATTGTTGCAGAAAGTATTTTAGACCAAACAAAATCACTGTAGCCTACTGTTACCAAAATGGTGTGGCATTCCCTGACTGTACATGCAAAATTGTCAACTTTCATGAGTTTAGGAAAAAAATTACGCTTTTCAATGTGGGGACAGACTTTGACTTTTAAAATCCCTTAATTGAACCATTGCATGGTCTATACGTCCACAACCCCCCCCCAAGTCCCCATCCAGGCGCCCACCACCCCTAACCCTTTAAAATCAACCCATTACCAATGGAAAACCAGCCCACCACCCGCACTGACTGACCACACCCCCTTGTCCACGCACCACTTCTTTACAAACATATCAGTATTCCCTGTGACCTGATAGTAAGCATACTCAAGCATTATCCTAGACTCAACTAGTGCTTTAAACATTTTTATCTGATCCCCCACATTCCCCTCCTCTTTCAGCTTGTTACATTTCCAGACAGTCAACTTTGTTTCCCACGGTGCATGCATGCCCTTTCTGCTTGGAGTGCCTGACCCCAAAGATAAACATATCCTTGGAGAATGGAAGTCCAAGTCGGCTTCATACTCTGTTCAACAGAGTGAAGAGTAAAAGAACAACAGAACAGAACAACATTTCATCTACTAAGGTCCTTAATAGTGGCACGCCACAAGGTTGTGTATTGCCACCCCTGTTATTCTCTCTATACACCAACAGCTGTACCGAAACTTCTGGAATTCGCTTCTCACCCCACAGGCCTCATACGTGACAGAGGTCAAACATCTAGTGCAGTGGTGTGCAGTAAACAATCTCACTCTCAAAATATCCAAAACCAAAGAAATCATAGTGGACTTAAGGAAAAGCGCAGGCCAGTACATCCCCATTTGCATTAATGGTCAGGTAGTCGAGTCGGTTGATTCCTATTGTTTTTTAGGCACCACCATCCGTCAGTCCCTGTCATGGAACCTGAACACCAGTCTAATCATTTCCAAAGCCCATCAAAGACTATACTTCCTCCGACAGCTGAGGAAATTTGGATTAAGTCAAGCGGACATGATCCACTTCTACAGTGCTACCATCGAAAGCGTGCTCACCTCCTCCATCTTGGTCTGGTATGGTAGCTCCACCAGTCAAGAAAAGCAACATCTGGAGAGGGTGGAATGTAGGGCCTCCAAAATCAATGCCCACAGTCTTCCCACCTTAGCCTCATATTACAACACCAGACTGGCCAGGAAAGCCAAAAACATCACCTCTGACCCTACACACCCAACACACTACCTCTTCACACTCCCACCATCAAGGAAAAGGTACCACAGTATCCCAAGCAACTCCACATGCTATAGGGACAGTACCTACTCACAAGCCATCCGCCACTTAAATATGCACTAGCACTTTACGATTACTTTACTAAATCACCCCCGCTGTTTTGTTGCATGTGTTAGTATTACCCATGTATAAGCATGTGACAACAACACATCTATAGATCTGTGAATGCAGGCTCGAACCTACTACTACAGTGGGATATCAGTACTACAATAACTACTTCTTACCGGTGGAAAATAAAATGTTCCACAATTCTCTGCGACACCATGGGCAGGTCGGAGATTCTTGCACTATAGATTGCAGGCACCCCACAGTCAGCAATCCAGTCTCCCCGACTGGACTTGAGGGCTTGGAGCTCGTCCTCTGTGGAGCAGTTTTGAATCTGTAAAAAGTCAGAATGGGTGGTAGGGGTGGGGGTGGGGCATGAATTAAGGAATAAGGGACATAAATAGTTAATAAACTGAATAGCAGAGTACTTCGTTTTTCTACATTGTCATATTGCATCAAAAATGCATACAATGCGTTCTTGAAATCAATGAAAATACAACAATTCATTTATCACATTGTACTTTTTTCGTAGAGGCTCGAGCACACCAAAAAAAGTTGACGATGTAGTCACCTGCTCCACACAGGAACGGGCATCCTCCTCCAGGGAGGCCAGGTCGAAGTTCTGGACGTCCAAGGGCTGGCCACACATCAGACGGTATACGGCAGGCTGTAGGCATCGGAGGCCTGGACCGTTGTGAATTATCGACCAGGCCATCAGCTTGCCCGCCAGGAAGTATTTGCGCCCCGCCAACGCCTGCAAGTCATACGTGAAGAGCATCCTCCCCGGACTGCCCTCAAAAATGCCCAGTGAAGCCGTCACTTCGATCATCAGCAGACTGCAGAACATAATCAGGGAAAGTGGTATGATTTTTCATTTCATTGCACAAAACATGCTAACTAACTGATGGATGGAATTGTGGTTATTTCGCCTGATATGATGAGATTTTTGGGCCTTTTTGTATTAGCATGTCATGTTGAACTTTCAGCACAATATCAAACAGAGCAAGGAGATATAAAGTGCATAATGAAAGAACTTTGCAATGTCACAACAACAACATTCAAAAATAACTGTGATTATTTACTATGTTATTCAGCCATTCTTACACACCGGAAGAACTCCCTGGTGGGCCCACCGTAATCCGCTGCTGCCTCCCCCACAAACTCCACGCAAGGCTTCTTATACCACCCGAAGTACGGCTTGGAAACAGTTGCCACGGCACCTCTCAAGACGAATTTCCTCCTTGCTATGACTGGGAGTGTTGTAAATTCATCCAGGTTATCCAGCTGGAAAGTGCTTAAAATACTTTTGAGATCCCTTTGATCCTCCAACACAACACAACAGATATTCAAATTAGATGACAGAAAACAAATCCACAATGACAAATAGCACAACATGCTTATTATGTGCTTACACTTGTGTCTGATTGTTGATCTGATTCCAGGATGATATCACCCTCGTCCTCCTCCTCCCCCTGGTTGTCCATAAAATCTTGTCTAAAAAATACATACATTCATAAACAGATCATGAATATCCCTGACGTTGTCATAGTGAAAATGCCACAAACACATTATTTGAAGTGTAAGCATTTGGAATAGCCAGAATTACAAATTGTAGGTAAGCACCACAATTAAAATCAAATATGGTGCCCCTGCACAACAAACATAACTTGCAACTTTAGGAGTGAACACTTAAGTTTGGCAAGCTCCAGGCCAAACGTCAAACGTCATCATTGGTCAAACGTCATTATTTCTGTCAAAGCCTGACCTCTCCTGATTGGTTTGACGCTACCCACTTGTCTGTGCAACCATATAAAGAGGCATGGCTGAGGCATTTGAAATATGCGGGAAAGTGATATAATGTACTCATTTGCACTATAAAGGGTTAATATAACTTACATGTTTACTGGCTGCTGCTGCGGCTGCTGAGATGGCTGTGGTTGTGGGACAGTGGTGTCCTGCGCACTGAAACGCAATGCCAAAATAGACACAAGTTAGTACATACTCCTGCCTGGTGAAGAGTGACAAGACTGGCTACTGAACTGTGCTCTTTGTCATGTCAGATAAGTAGCCATATACATGCTCATACATAGTCAGTGACAGGTGTCAAAAGTAAAAGTAAAAAAAGAAACACAGTTTTCTTCCAACACAAGTAACTTATCAGAGTAACCAGTAGATCTGTGTACTTGTCTTACGATCAGCTGTCTCTGCATTGGTTGGATCAAGTTTGTGGTGGGTACTTGTTAGGTTTTCAGTAACAACACAGTCCATCTATCTCATTAGGTACAATGGAGTAAATGGTGTAACAGATATGTAATGCCATGTACTATTGTTGTAATTACACCACAAATGTACTTTAAATTTTGACACCTCTGGTCAGTGACATCAGTTGACAAGTTTGTTAGACCTTAATGAAACTTACCTGTTTACTGGCATTGCCAGCTGAGGGGGCTGCGACTGCTGAGGCGGCTGTGGCAATGGCTGCGACTGCTGAGGCGGCTGTGGCAATGGCTGCGACTGCTGAGGCGGCTGCTGCGACGGCTGAGGCGGCTGCTGTGACTGCTGAGGCGGCTGCTGCGACGGCTGAGGCGGCTGCTGCGACTGCTGAGGCGGCTGTGGCAATGGCTGCGACTGCTGAGGCGGCTGCTGCGACGGCTGAGGCGGCTGCTGCGACTGCTGAGGCGGCTGCTGAGGCGACTGCTGAGGCGGCTGCTGCGACTGCTGAGGCGGCTGCTGCGACGGCTGAGGCGGCTGCTGCGACTGCTGAGGCGGCTGCTGCGACGGCTGAGGTGGTGGAACAGTGGTGTCCTGAGAACTGAAGAGGAATAATGCACAATAATGTAACAATGAGTCTTGAGTCTGGCCTCCTCAACAGTGACAAATGTCACCCCTCTACAATGTAAAAATAGGCCGCAAAAACATAACACCTACCCCACAGGCTCTGCAGCGTTGGTAGCCTGAAGGAAAGTGAATGAAACATTTCAAAGCATTACTGTCTATACAAAATATTATTTGATCAACACAAACACAACACAACAAAAAGTATAATCACCTGGCCCCAACTTCAGAACAATATTTTGTTGCATGCCATCTCACACACCCTCACATTAATATATATCATATTAGCTGACCTTGGGCCTGATGTACAGGTTAGACCTGTTCAGGCTGCGGAGGCGGTGAATTTCCCCTGGAGTTGCAGCCTCCAGAGGCTCAACCTCTCGCCGCCCATTTAGTCGGCACAGGTCAAACTCTGCAGGTACTCCGGAGACATTGTCCCGGAGTACCTGCACGAACTGGGTCGCCGTAAGGTCCAGGGGCACCACCACCCTGATGGCCGGCGTGGCATCTAAGAACATTAGAAAATATGCTGTTGTAAGAGACCAGGGGTAATACTGCTAAGAGCCTCATTGCTGGATTACATTATGTTGCACTTAGCTCATGCTTTTATTCAAAACAACGTACAGCTATTTACAGAGTATTGGTTACAGTCCCTGGAGCAGTGTGGAGTTAGGTGCCTTACTCAAGGGCATTTCAGCCATGGATGCAGCTTTTGGGAGAGGTTAGGGTGGGATTCAATTCTGCAACCCTCTGATCTGAAGCCCACTTAACTAACCACTAGGCCAATGCATGACATTTTTGCATTTATGGTTGATGCTTTCAAACCAAATTTATAATAGTGTGACACATTGTAAACAAACATTTTAAAACAAATTACACCAGTTTCCCATTTTTTTTCTGCTGGGACCCCCTTTTGGACCTAATAATATTCTAAACACCAAACACTATTTGTCCA
The DNA here is from genome assembly GCA_026122135.1 of Cathorops aguadulce. Classification (NCBI taxonomy): domain Eukaryota; kingdom Metazoa; phylum Chordata; class Actinopteri; order Siluriformes; family Ariidae; genus Cathorops; species Cathorops aguadulce. The sequence continues at coordinate 3,463 of JAPEIY010021633.1, read as the reverse complement.
TTAATATTTCTGAATTGTAATTTGGTATTCACAGGAAAAGTAAAAAAAAAACATGTATTGGCCTCATACTTGAGTATGTTGCTAATTTATGGAGTTATATTAACTATTAGCCTGTGTTTTCCCCCGTTTGTCAACAAACTCCATTCTGTCTGTGTCCCCGTTGCAGTACCTCTGCGACCACCCTAGGGCTCCAGACCTCCCAGTTTGGGAACCACCGAATTTCACAGTAAAATAACTAGAACAATGAGTCCACCTACCATTCCTTGTTCTGTATGATGTGATTCCAGGACTCAGTACAGACACTTTCAGGGTTATTTGGCGGGGCCTGGGTGCCCTGGCGCCCCTCCTATAGGGATGAGGAGGCCTCCCACCACCTGGCCTGAACTCCTGGAGTCTGTATAAGTGGAGATTTAAACCCCCTGTTCCTGCGATTGTGATGGGAAATGTGAACTCTCTGGCAAACAAATCGGACGAACTGGTTGCTTTGGTTAAGAATCAGAGGCAGTACCGAGAAGCCAGCCTGATCTGCTTGACCGAAACATGGCTGACCAACAACATTCCGAATGCTGAAGTCGAGCTGCCGGGATTCAGTATGGTGAGATTGGACCGAGATACAAAACTAGCGGGAAAGAAGAGGGGTGGAGGGCTGTTGGTCTACATTAACGAGAGATGGTGCAACCCCCGACATGTTACTGTGAAGGAGACCTTTTGCAGCAAGGATGTTGAACTACTGGCCGTGAGTTTGCGCCCGTTTTATTTACCAAGGGAATTTACACACGCCATTGCGATCTGCGTGTACATACCACCGCGCGCTCTCCCAGACACCGCGTGTGACGTCATCCACGCTACAGTGGCCAGGCTGCAAACGGAGCACACGGACGCCTTTTTTGCTATATCGGGCGATTTCAATCACGTCACTCTAAACTCAACACTGACGAACTTTTACCAGCATGTGAACTGCTCCACAAGGAAAAACAGTACAATTGACCTACTATACACAAACGTGAAGGATGCATACAACGCTTCCCCCCTCCCCCCACTGGGCTCCTCTGATCACAACATTATACAGTTACAGCCTGTTTACAAGCCAAGTGTACAACGTCTCCCAACTACAACACGCACTGTCAGGATGTGGACTTCAGAGGCTGAAGAGGCTCTGAGAGATTGCTTTCAGTCCACACACTGGAGTGTACTGCAGGATAGTGAAAACCTGGAGGAGACCACGGATTGCACAGCCGACTACATCAATTTCTGCATGGATGTCGCAGTCCCAACCAAGACTGTGCGCTGCTTCCCCAACAATAAACCCTGGGTGACTAGGAGTGTGAAGGAACTCCTAAACCGGAAAAAGAAGGCCTTCAAGGAGGGAAACATGGTGGAACTGAGGAGCACTCAGAAAGAGCTGAAGAGAGAGCTGAGGGCTGCTAAGGAGGCGTATGGGAGGAAAGTGGAGAGGAAGATGGAAAGCAACACGAGGGAGCTGTGGAGGGGCATCAGAACTATGACAGGGTTTGGTGCCAAGAGCGGAAGGGCTGAGGGCAACAAAGATAGAGCAGACGAGCTTAATCTGTTCTACAACAGATTTAATTGCCCACCTAAGACTGAGGACTGCATGGCTGACGACACAACTCCTGCATCGCTGTGCCCCCCTCCCCCCTCTTCCACCGCTGAAGACACCCCATCACCCCTGGACTGGGTAGCCCACACCCTACCCATCCCCCCTCGCCCCCCAGTATTCACACTGGACTTCCCTCCCCCTTCTCCTACCTCCTCTGAAGTCTCCCACACCACCACCTCCACACTGATGGAAGATGGATCACACTCGCAACCCACCCCTCCTCCCCCGCAAACGGAGCAGCCACCCCCCACCATCACCACAGAACAAGTCAGAGGCGCACTGAGACGGCTTAAGCCAAAAGCCAACGGCCCGGATGGTGTCAGCGCCAGACTACTTAAGACCTGTGCAGATGAGCTAGCTGAGCCACTGCAACACATTTTCAATAAGAGCCTGCATGCGGGTAAGGTGCCCACACAGTGGAAAACCTCATGCCTCATACCCGTCCCCAAAAAGCCACACCCCAAAGAACTGAACGACTACAGACCGGTCGCCCTGACATCACATATAATGAAGACATTTGAGCGTGTGCTGCTGCTCAACATACTGAAACCTCAAGTTCACCATGCACTGGACCCACTACAATTTGCCTATCAGGAGAAAGTAGGAGTAGAGGACGCTATCCTGTATCTGCTGCACAGGGTGTATTCTCACCTGGATAAAGGAAGCAGTGCTGTGAGAATCATGTTCTTTGATTTCTCCAGTGCCTTCAACACAATCCAGCCACTCCTGTTGAGAAACAAACTTCTGCAGATGGGAGTGGAGACGGGGCTGGTGAACTGGATTTCAGACTACCTCACAGAACGGCCCCAGTTCGTCAGACTGGGTGACCTCACATCAGAGACTGTAGTCAGTAGTACTGGAGCTCCACAAGGAACGGTGCTTTCCCCGGTGCTGTTCACCCTGTACACCACAGACTTCAACTACAACTCGGAGACCTGCCACATGCAAAAGTTCTCGGATGACACCGCCATTGTCGGATGCATTAAAGATGGGCAGGAGGGGGAGTACAGGGGACTGGTGGAGAACTTTGCCAAATGGTGCAGAACCAACCAGCTGCAGCTGAACACCACCAAGACCAAAGAAATGGTGATAGACTTCAGGCGAACCACCACACCCCTGGTGCCTGTCTCCATCGAAGGGGAAACAGTTGAGACAGTCAGCACCTACAAGTACCTGGGTGTACACCTGGACTCTAAACTGGACTGGTCTGCTAACTCACAAGCACTGTACAAGAAAGGACAGAGCAGACTCTACTTTCTGAGGAAGCTGAGATCCTTCAATGTCTGCAATAGACTCCTGCAGATGTTTTACCAGTCTGTCATGGCCAGTGTGCTCTCCTATGCTGTGGCATGCTGGAGTGGTAGCATTAGGAAGAGAGATGCTGGACGCCTTGACAGGCTGGTGAGGAAAGCTGAGTCTGTCGTAGGCACAGAACTGGAGGCTCTCACTACCACAGCTGTGAAGAGGACACTTAGCAGACTGGACTCTATACTGGACAACCACAAGCACCCCCTGTACCCAGTCTTTGACAACCAAAGAAGCCTTTTCAGCTACAGACTGCGCACCATCTCCTGCAAGACAGACAGGCTACGGAGGTCCTTTGTCCCTAGGGCCATCCAGCTTTTCAACATCACACAGAAGGACACACATAGAGAGATCGTCATAGGTGACTGGATAAACTAACCCCCACGCCGCACACTTTTATCTACTTTATCTGCACTCCTTCCGTGCTTCTACCTGGACTCTACGCCTTTTCTACACTTGGAACTTTTTTTTTTACTGTTCCGTGCTTCTACCTGGACTCTATGCCTTTTCTACACTTGGAATCTACACACTGCACTAGGA
>JAPEIY010019733.1:0-14242 GCA_026122135.1 Cathorops aguadulce | reverse complement strand
AAACTGGCTTTCCAACAGCTGGAGAAAGGAAACCTGATCTTCTATGAGGAAGACCTGAGAGAGTGTGGCATTGATGTGAGAGAAGTGTCAGTGTACTCAGGAGTGTGTACCCAAATCTTCAGAGAGGAGTTTGGGTTTCACCTGGGGAAGGTCTTCAGCTTTGTACATCTGAGTGTTCAGGAGTTTCTGGCTGCTTTATATGTGTTTCTCTGCTTTATTTTCAGAAATGTAAATGTGCTCTTGAATCAACGAATTGAACTTTTTAATTTATTCAGAAAGCCAAACATGTCTGATTTCCTCAGGAGTGCAGTGGACAAGGCCTTACAGAGTGAGAATGGACACCTGGACCTGTTCCTCCGCTTCCTTCTGGGTCTCTCACTGGAGTCCAATCAGACTCTCTTACGAGACCTACTGCTCCAGACAGGAAGTAGCCCTCACAGCAAACAGGAAACAGTCGAGTACATCAAGGAGAAGATCAGGGAGAATCCATGTCCAGAGAAATCCATCAATCTGTTCCACTGTCTGAATGAACTGAATGATCATTCTCTAGTGCAGGAAGTGCAACGTTACCTGAACAGAGGAAATTATTATCGTCTCAGTGGAGTCAGTCTCTCTCCTGCTCAGTGGTCAGCTCTGGTGTTTGTGTTACTGAAGTCAGAACAGGAGTTGGATGTGTTTGATTTGAGGAAATATTACCCATCAAAGGAATGTCTTCTGAAACTGCTGCCAGTGGTCAAAGCCTCCAGAAAAGTTGAGTGAGTGTTTTTATTTTTATTTCTAAATATATTACTGCATGGTTTGTTATTTTAATGTCACACTGAACTGCAGTGTTTAGATTAATGCTTGTTAATAATGACTCAAACAAACCTCTGGTACTTTTACAGGAGGTGGTTTCACTTTTTACACTAACAGGTTATTAAACCAACCTTCTGACACAGTGAACACACCACCTATACTCAGGTCTACTCCAAACCCCCAGAAATCAGAGGTGTGTGTGTGTGAGCAGAGAATGATACACACCAACTCAACACACAACTTTGTGTTCAGTTCAAATAATTACATCATATTTTTCCCAAAATCTTGAGCTCCAGCAGTAAAACAACCCCAATAACAAGTGTCCATCAAACTCCACCCTGACAAACTCCTGACGAATCAGAGAACTCCCTCATGGACAGTGTCTTGCAAAAGTATTTTTCCCACTTGGTGTTTGTCCTGTTTTGTCGCATTACAAGCTGGAATTAAAATGTTTTTTTGGAGGGTTAGCGCCATTTGATTTACACAACATGCCGACCACTTTAAAGCTGAAAATAGTTGTTTTATTGTGACAATAAATACGATGACCCCCCCCCAAAAAAAAAAAAAAACAGCAATCTGGACTGGGCATAGGTATTCAACCCCAAAAGTCAGTACCTTGTAGAGCCACCTTTTGCTGCAATTCCAGCTGCAAGTCTCTTAGAGAATGTCTCGATTAGCTTAGCAAAGGAGTTCTCAACCTTTTCTGCTTTGAGGCCCACCTATTCATACTTGTACCGAGTCAGGGCTCATTAAAAAAGATCCCCAATTATTTTGGCTCATCTATTCTATTATAATCGAATAATCTCCTGTAAAGTGTATTAATTGGATGAAACATCACTCCCTGTTACAGAAGAGAGCCCAGGAATTAAATCAGTCTAATAAAAGCTATTTTTAATTGTAGGTGTTGTATTTAAAACTGTATGGATGTGCCAGAAGCCAAACTGTGCATTCAGGGCATTCTCAGCCAAAAGGGATTAATGATCCAAAAGTGGAGTCTGGTCCATTAACACAGGAACTTATTGCCATGTTTGTGTTCAACAAACAAGCAAGTTATTAAATCCAAGAATTGTATATAGAAACCATTCAGTGGGATTCGATCCTTACACACTAACAAAGAAGGATATTTCTTGTGAAACAAAAGTTTACTCACTAAATTTTATATTAGGAGAATAAATTTTGATCCTCTTGTAGCCATAACTAAATACAAAGACAATAGTTAAGCATACTATTAATTAACTTAATGTGAAGATAATTAACAGATAATCAACAAATTTTAAGGATTTTTTAAAATATTGTGTATATTTTTAATCTTTTGTATTTGTAATGATTTGTATCTGTACACGACCCCACCAGCTCTGCTGATCAACTTATCGTCTTTATATAAATTCATTCATTCATTCATTATGAGTTGGAAAATTATCCATCCGTTGAGTTCCCCAACATTTCAGACTCCCTGGTGCTGCAGACATCGTTCTACATGGACACACATATGAAAACATGGGAGGATGGAGGAGAACAGTTTTTATATGTGACTGAGTTAAAGTTCTGGGCATCAAGACACTACAAGATAAATCCTGTATCATTTTTGCCCGGGTAAGGAGAAATTTCTGGGCTTTTTGTCCACGTCTTTTTGATGGTTGCTAGGACGCTACAAGTTTTAGTATCGAGTGTAAACAAATGACAGCTGCTTGATTCTCAAACCTCCCTGCTCTTCTCTTCCAGCAGGCATCACAGATCCATATGATTTACCCACAAACATATTTATTTATTCTGCTCTCTCTCTGTGCAAGCGAGTTCAACATAGAGTAGTAATATCACAAAAATAAAGGCTTCTTAATTTACCCACAAATCTATTTATTCTACTAAAAAGTGTACAGCAAACCAGCTACTGAATTTGGGACACTATGACAATCTTAACTATTTAGTATTTGGCTTTAAACTTGGGGAAAAAAATTCGCAGCCCACGAGCTGGCGCTTCCCGGTCCACTAATGGGCCATGGCCCAGTGGTTGAGAAACACTGGCTTAGCACATCGAGCCACTAGGATTTTTGCCCCTTCCTCAAGGCAAAACTGCTCCAACTCCTTCAAGTGAGATGGGTTGTGTTAGTGTACAGCAATCTTCAAGTTGTGCCACAGATTCTCAACTGGATTGAAGTCTGGGCTTTGATTAGACCATTCCAAGACATTTAAATGTTTCCCTTTAAATCACTCCAGTGTAGCTTTAGCAGTATGTTTAGGGTCATTATCCTGCTGGAATGTGAACCTTCATCCCAGTCTCAAACCTCTGGCCATCTCGAACAGGTTTTCCTCCAGAATTGCCCCGTCTTTAGTGCCATCCATCTTTCCTTCAGGCATTACCAGCTTTCCTGTCCCTGCAGATGAAAATCATCCCCACAGCATGATGCTGCCACCATCATGCTTCACTGTCGGAATGTTGTTCTAAGAGTGATGGGTTTGCGTCACACATGGCATTTCCCATGATGGTCACAAATTCTGATTTAGTCTCATTTGACTGGTAATCTTCTTCCATGTGTTTGGGGAGTCTTCCACATGCTGTAGGGAAAACTCCAAACGTGTTTTCTTCAGACATGGCTTTTTTCTGGCCACTCTTCCCTAAAGCCCCGCCCACTCTGTGGAGTGCACGGCTTAAAGTGGTCGTATGGACAGATACTCCCATCTCCACTGTGGATCTTTGCAGCTCCTTCCATGTTATCTTTGGTGTCTTTGTTGCAACTCTGATTTATGCCCTCCTTGCCTGGTCTGTGAGTTTTGGTGGGTGGGGCCTTCTCTTGCCAGGTTTGTAGTGGTGACTGTCAAGACTTTTATTTTATCATTATTTCTACCTCTAAATGATTTATTTAAGGGTTTGTGTCTCTGCCTTTTATTTTGAAAAGTCCGCGTAACTTCCGGTGTTTTTGTTTACAGAAGTTGTAACCCGGTTGATAGGAGCGCACGGCCCATTGGTTTATGACCTGTGGTCATCAGTGGTCGTTTTGTAATAAAAAATAAAAGAAGACCAAGGATATCACGAGTTATTACTTGAGTGCGCTTCCTGTCAAGCCTTTTCGGAGGGCTAAAATCTTAAAAATCCGAACAGTCATAAACCAAGGCCCCAGCTCTACAGAAAAAATAGATGGGATAACCTTGAAGCACAAACAAAGCCCAAAGATCACAAGACATAAGACTGTTTAACCAATCTGACTGTGAGCTAACAGCCTTTCATAACACTGTCTGCTCATTTGCTAACTTGCTAGCCAGGAAAACAAATAAGCTAAAGCCAGAAGAAGGGTGGAAGTCTACAAGTCCAGCAAAGGCAAAAGTGACTGTTACAACCCAGGTGGCATTGAAAGCTTTTACTTTGTCAACGCAAGAAAAATTGGCAGCATGGCAGCATCAGAGGAGGAGCTGGAGAGGCTTAAGCAAAGACGTTCGGCAGCCCAGACCGCCTTCACAAAAGGAGCCAACCATCTTACCTCCAGGGTGAACACACTGGGCGAAAGTGAAATGATAAGTGAGTGGAGGAGCTTTAAATCAGAGCACTCGAGAGTAAGAGATCCAGGGCTCGAGTATGCAACAGCCCTGAGAGAAGCAGACGATGAGCGCGCCGAAGAGATGGCGGAGAACATCGATGAAAAAATGGCAGAGTGTGATCGCAAGTTTGATGACACTGAACAAATCGTCCTAAAGAGCTTCTGGACCAGGTTCGCTGAGGAGACAATCACCACCTTCGCCACTGAGGCTACATCGGCCATGGACCAGGCTGAGGCAACCGACTACCATCAGATGACCAGGAGACAATGCGACCTGATGAATAGAAGTTTGGAATGGGAGATTCTTGAACTAGAAAGAGAGATAAATGATTGGATAAGTTTGATTCCTAGACCCAAGGCAACAGAGTCAAAAGAATGCATAAGGAACCTGAAGAAACGTCATGAGAAACTGTGGGATGAGTGGGCATGGCAAGGCAATACTCAAGGCTGGGACCTGTCCAGTGTTGAAGAAGAGGAACCTGGTGAAGCGGTAGAGCAAAACCAAGATGGACTACAGAGCAAGCCTGGTGAGGAAGCAGCGTCTCTTGGTGCTCGACCTAACCCTGACCTGTTCGACCATGGGAACACGCACCTTCCTGTAGGAGGCATCCAGCCTAGCTTGCCCAGCATACCTCCATACTTCAGCTATGGTGTAATTCCAGATGCCACAAGCATGCCAGATGGAACCTTTAAAGCACTGCAAGGTGTTTCCGCCATGAACTCCGGGACTTATAATGTCAAGCCCCTTATCAGCCTGGAGAGGGCATGCCTACCTATATTTTCTGGTGACATGAGAAACTACTACCATTGGAAAGCTGAATGGGAGGACCTGCAGAGACTGGGAAACCCACACGGATTAGAGAATGTGAGGAAATTCCACCTTTTAGGCAGCTTGGATGACAAAGTGAAGAGGGACCTTGTGTTGTCCAGTTGTAGATCCGCCACCGATGTGTTCAGGGTCCTGGACAATAAATATGGAAACAAACCAAAAATAGTGCTACTGATTTCAAAAGAAGTGCAAGAACTCCCGCCCATAAAAGGAAACCAACCCAGAAAAACAATTGAACTGATTCAGGCAATAGAAAGAGCACTTCATGACCTTCAAGTCCTGGGGGAGGAAGATGCTGTGAAAACTTGAATAGTAGTACAATTGATTGAAAGTAAGTTGCCTGATTCTCTAAAAGAAAAGTGGCTTACACACAAGAATGACCCTGCAAGCGGCTTTTCATCACAAAACCATTTCAACTGTCTACTGCAGTACTTGAAAAGGCAGGAAAACATTCTTGAGGAGTTAGATCAGCTGCAACCACAGCCCAGCCCAGTGAACAAACCTGAAAGGATGAGAGAAAAGAAAGCAATCACTAGGGCTACGTCGGGGAACACTCAAAAGAACTCTCCATGCATCGTATGTGGAGATGAAGTGCATGCAGGCAAACTGTTTGCCTGCAAAGTTTTCAAAAGGCTTAACCTGTCTAGCAAAAAGGCTCACCTGAAAAAAGAAGGAGCATGCTTCAAGTGCTTGCAACCCCATGGTGAAGATGGCTGTTGCACCCTGAAGTACCTCTGCTCAAAGGATGACTGTCGAAGAGGAAGGTCCTCAGATCACAACTACTTGCTCTGTCCAAAGCCTCCAATCAAGAAGAGGGATAAGACAAGTGGAGAGCAGAGTGATCCAAAAGTGCAGAGAAGAGGATTTGGACTCACTGACAAACAGGAGGAGCTTCTTGCTAAACTTTCTCCAGAGCTGAAAGCCGAGTTCAAGGAAGCTTTCTCAAATAAGGTTTTAACAACAGTGTGCGCCAGCAACAATAATACACCAAAAGCATACCTAGTCATAATGATGCTGTTGGAAGTGACTACAAACTCAGGCCAGCTAGTCGGTGGTTTGAATGACCTCACATCAGATACGAATTACATCTCAACTGAAGCCGCAGAGCGTCTCAATCTGAGTGGTGAAAACATCAAGATGATCGTCCAAGGAATAGGAGGAATGGAAAAGACAGTCACTACTAAAAGGTATACCTTGAGGCTCAGAATAAAAAAAAAACCAAAGTTACAGTAACAGAACACAAACTCCTCTGCTACGGCTTGGAGAACATTGCAAAGGTGAACCAAGCAGTCACACCAAAGCAACTACAAACATTCTTCCCTGATGTTGCAACCAAGGATTTGATCCTCCCTGAGAAGATTGATCTTCTAATAAGTCACAGGGAAGGTTGCCTGGTCCCACAGCCAACCAAAGTGGAGAGAGACCTTGTCCTCTGGGATGAACCCCTAGGTAAGACTGTCGGTGGAACTCACCCTGAGCTTTTTGAAGAAGTAGACTTCGCAGTGCACAGATCTGACACACACTTTGTGAGATCAATGCGAACAGCTTCAAGTGCATACAGAGAGATCCTTGTGGACCCGGCTAGACCTAGCGGAGCCCAAGAGGAGAATGGAGAAAAAATCATCCGGAGTGCCGCAACTACCAACAAAGAAGTCTTCGAGTGGTTCAAGTGGGACAGCATTGGTGAGGCCTGCGATCCCCAATGTGGTGGCTGCAAATGTGGTAGGTGTCCCCCTGGAGGCAAATAAATGACCCTAGGAGAGGAAAGAGATCTGGAAAAGATCAAAGAGTGTCTCACCTATGTACAAGCGGATAAGTATTGCAGAACCCCTCACTGGGATGCAGCTTACCCATGGAAAGGAGACCCTAAGATACTTCCTAACAACTGGCGTGCAGTTGAGGCAACCTTCCTGAACACAGAAAAACGTCTCGAAAAGGAGCCAGAATGGAAAGCTGCTTACAGAGAGCAAATCCACGAGATGGTTTCAAGGGGGGCTGCTGCAAAACTCACTAAAGACGAAATCGACAGTTGGAAGGGACCGACGTGGTACATCAGTCATCTGGTCGCTCCTAATCCTCACTCAGCTACTACCCCTGTAAGGATTGTTTGGAACAGTAGCCAAGAGTTCTTGGGGGTAAGTTTGAATGACCTCCTGCACAAGGGTCCAGACGTACTTAATCCAATCAGAGAAGTCCTTCTGAGGTTCAGGAGTGGATTGTATGCTGCTTTATGTGATGTGAAAAAAAAATGTACAACTCTGTTTGGCTAAAAGACAAAGAAGTGCACCTTCACTGTTTCCTCTGGAGAGACCGCCCAGAGGATGAAATCGAGGTCTTTGTCCTCGTCAGGGTCAACATCGGCGATAAGCCTGCAGGCTGCATGGCTCAGGTTGCTATGAGAGAAACAGCAAACCTGCCCCAGTTTGCTGCTATGGTTGAAGAACACCGGGCTCTGGTGGAAGACACCTACGTGGACGACATCTTGACGTCCCACGATGACATCAAGACGCTGGAAAAAATGACCAAGGGAGTGGAAGAGATCCTAAAAGCTGGAGGCTTCTCGCTCAAACCATGGATCTTCTCTGTCCAAAGTGGGAGGTCGGGAGCCTCTGCTAACTCCAGTAACAGTACAACAACTATGACTGCGCCTAAAACCCTGGTATTGCCTAACCAAATGTAGGACGAAGAAAGCAAGGCATTAGGAGTTGGCTACAAACAAGAGACTGACAAACTTTGCATTATGATATCCATTAACTTCTCAAAGAAGCAAGGCAAAATGAGGACAGGACTTGACTTGCACGAAGGTGAAGTCAGAAGTAACACCGCAAATCCCTTAACGCGCCGAGTGTTGCTAAGTCAGATTGCTGCATTCTACGACCCCATTGGTCTAGCAACACCAGATAAGCAGAAAAGAGTGATGCTCGTGAGGGAATCTTATCAAGAAGCAGGGAAAGACAACACAACGAAAGATACCTGGGATGACCCTCTCTCGCCAAAACTCCAGGAGGCGTCCATAAGACTCTGAGGACTACGTAAGACTTGGTAAGTAAGATCAGGTTCGAGAGAAACATTATGCCACCAGGAGCCATAGGCCACCCAGTGGGGGTCACGTTTTCAGATGGAAGTGAGGCCTCCTATGGAGCTGTGCTCTACCTTCGATGGAAGACGCAGCATGGGGTCATAGTAAGATTGGTTGAGTCAAAGGCCAAACTTGCTCCCCTTAACCTAAAGGGGGATGTGATTAAGGCAGAATTATGTGGCGCTGTCTTCGCAACTCGTCTTAAAAGGTACTTTGAGAAGCACTGCCGCATCGATGTTGAGCACTGGATCCACATCGTAGATAGCCAAACAATTCTGGGAGCGATCCAGAAGGACAGTTATGGTTATTAAACCTTCTTCGCAAATCGCATCGGTGAACTCCAGAAGGCTGGACCGGTAGAAGATTGGAGATGGGTTGAGGGCAACCTCAACATATCAGACATCATTACAAGGGGAGCATCTCCTGAGGAGCTCGATGAACAGTCAGTGTGGCAAAGAGGTCCTGAGTTCCTAAAATGGCCAGAAACTGAGTGGCCAGTAAAGACGGCCAGCGAGATAGTGACCACTGTTGCTAATGATGTTAAGAAGCTCAAGAGAAAAGCTTTCTCAGCTGCAGTCACTAGGGCTCAGTTAAAGAACCCTAGTAAAGCTGACGTTAGTGTAGACTTGGGAGACTCATCAAATGAAGGTCAAGGTCCAACTTCAGTGGCTGAGAGACCAAAGAGGAAATCCTGGAGCATAGATCTTGTGCGTCTTGTTGAACCCAAGCGGTTCAGTACCCTGTCAAAGCTGTGTAGGACCGTCGCCTGGACGCGACGAGCTGCAGAATCCTGGTTAAATAAAAAACAGCAAATCTCAGATCCAGCAAAGTGGGAGGTGAAGTATTCCAGTATGTCTGCAGAAGAAAGAGTAGCTGCTTTCCAAGACCTGGTCCTCGCAGCCCAGGATGGCATGGAATTCCATGACACGACTCTAAACCGCCTAGTTGTGTTCAAGGATGTCAATACAGGACTATTGCTGTGTGGTGGTAGAGTCCAGTTTTGGAACGAAGATGGAACAGATGTACCATTACTCCCTTTCCAGTCGTGGCTGGGAACTTTGCTGGCAAGAGAAGCTCATGAGTCAAATCATGAAGGCGTTGCTGCAACCCTTCTGCACACAAGAAGAAAGGCCTGGGTGCTTCAAGGCCGGAGGACAGTCAAGAAAGTGATCAATGAGTGTCTCACATGCAAAAAGCAGAGAGCCAGATTGTGCCAGCAAGTGATGAGCGCCCTCCATCAGGAATGTACCTCCAGAGCAAACCCATTTGAGTACACCACACTTGACCTCTTTTGGCCTTTCGAGGTGAGAGACGCTGTGAAAAGGAAAGCAAAGAAAAATATCTGGGGAGTAGTGTATTGCTGCATGGCTTCTAGAGCCGTCCACACCAACCTTGTCGATGACCAGTCTTCTGAAAGCTTTCTTCAGGCTTATTCTCAATTCACTGCTCTGAGGGGGCATCCGAAGAAGCTATGGTCGGACAGAGGCTCAAACTTCATGGGCGCTAGACCTGCACTGAGAGAGCTACACAGACATCTCGCTTGTTTGCAGAGAGCATCTGTTGAGAACATGGCTGCCAGGAATGGCACAGAATGGCAGTGGGACTTTCATCCTGCGGACGCGCCTCACAGAAATGGAGCAGCTGAGGCAGTGGTTAAGCTCATTAAAAGAGCTCTTCACAGCCTGTGTGGAAAGACTAGATGCTACACCTGGGGGGAATTCCAAACCCTTCTTTACTCGGCAGCTAACTTGACTAACGATTGACCCATTGACGCCAAGGCGCAGGAACAGGAAGACACAGTGGAGTATTTGACTCCTAACTCCCTTATCCTGGGACACACAGGACAGAGAGGAGACATGCGCGGAATCGACATGGAAACCCATCCTTGGCGGAGGCTGAGGGCTGTCCAAGCTGGAGTTGACAGGTTCTGGTCAAATTGGAGTGAGCTAGCAGGTCCAAACTTGTTCATCCGGCACAAGTGGCACAGAGCAGAGAGAAATGTCAAGGTTGGAGATGTGGTCTGGATAGCAGACCAAAATACTGTGAGAGGACAGTTCCGGCTCGGCCAAGTTGTTGCAACATATCCTGATAAGAAAGGAATCGTCCGGGACATGGACTTGAAGATCTGCATGGAACTTCCTGGGCACCATGTATCCAGGGTCCAGAGAGAAAACTCTGTTTTGCCCACGACCATCGTCCTTCACAGGGACGTGCGAAGGCTGGTGGTTTTGATTCCAGTTGAGGAAAAGCAGATGTAGGATAAGTCCTTACCAAGAGTTACCCAAGAGACTTTGTTGTTTAGTTAGTGGGTAACCCTGGGAGGCAACTGAGTGATTAGAGGGCAAACCTACACTCAGTAGGAGGAAAGCTGGTGGTGTCTCCCTCCTTAGTTAGCTTTGTGTTCACGTTGGACTTTTGAAGATTCACCTGAACTTTACGTTTGAGATACCTGCAGAGAGACTCAAATGACTGTTAATTGCGGCCTCTTTGGATCTTTGATCAATCGGCCAAGTGGGAGGTGTCAAGACTTTTATTATTTTATCATTATTTCTACCTCTAAATTATTTATTTAAGGGTTTGTGTCTCTGCCTTTTATTTTGAAAAGTCCGCGTAACTTCCGCATAACTTCCGGTGTTTTTGTTTACAGAAGTTGTAACCCAGTTGATAGGAGCGCACGGCCCATTGGTTTATGACCTGTGGTCATCAGTGGTCATTTTGTAATAAAAAATAAAATAAGACCAAGGATATCACGAGTTATTACTTGAGTACGCTTCCTGTCAAGCCTTTTCGGAGGGCTAAAATCTTAAAAATCCGAACAATGGACAACCATCACCTGAAGCTCAACCCAGGCAAGACAGACATGATCTACATTTCCTCTCCATCCTTGGACTTTGTTATCCCTCTGGGGGACATGTCTATGTCATATGCACCCAGTGCAAAGAACCTAGGGGTTGTGTTTGATGACAGACTCTCCTCTTTGGTGAACATTGCTGCAGTGACCCAGACTTGCAAATTTCTCCTTTACAACATCTGAAGGATCCGTACCTTCCTCACCACCTACTCTACTCATCTCTTGGTCCAAGCACTGATCCTCTCCCACTTGGACTACTGCAACTCTCTCCTTGCTGGCCTTCCAGCTTCTGCCATCAGACCCCTGCAGTTCATCCATAACACTGCAGCTCACCTGGTCTACAACCTCCCTCATTCCTCCCATGTCACCCCTCTGCTTGCTGCCCTTCACTGGTTGCCTATCACAGCTCACATCAAATTTAAGACATTGGTGCTAGCTTACTAGGCTCTCAAGGGGTTAGGGCCAGCATACCTCCAGACCTCCAGAGTCTGATATGCCCCTACACACCAGCCAGATCCCTATGCTCTGCTACTACTAAGCACCTGGCCCCTCCTCCCCTCTGCTCCTGCCCAGCCCGCTCAAGACTACTGTCTGTCCTGGTTCCCCATTGGTGGAATGACCTTTCCATCGAGGTCAGAACTGTCGACTCCCTGACCACCTTCAAGCGCAGACTGAAGATCCACCTCTTCAGTCTGCACCTCTCCCTTGTTTCCCTGCCCACCATGTAATCAGGTAGCTGTCTTGACCAATCCAGGCTGTGTGCTGTTTAGTCTGGGGTTAGCCATTGGAGTTTTATTTTTCTCTATTTAGTTGTACTTTCTCAGCTCATTTGTATGGTTAGTTTCTTTCCTTGGCTGTTTGCTGATTGTTGTTACTTCAACAGAATATTACACTCAGTATTATTCTGTCACTTGTTTAGTTGGCACAAAAACTTTCTTGTCTAGAAGTTCAGCACTTCTGGTACCTTACTTTTACACTTCTTGTACATCACTCTGGATAAAAGCGTCTGCTAAATGCCATGTAATGTAATGTAATCTTTGAAAAACAAGCAAGAAGGTTCTGGGTTTGAGCCCAGTGGCTGACGAGGGCCTTTGCCAATGCTCAAGCCCAGGTCCATGCCTAAGTTCATGCCCATGTGAGGCAGCATGGTGGTGTAAGTGATTAGCACTGTCACCTCATAGCAAGAAGGTTCTGGATTCAAGCCCAGCAGCCGACAGGGGTCTTTCTGTGTGGAGTTTGCATGTTCTCCCTGTGTCTGTGTGGGTTTCCTCCAGTTTCCCCCACAGTCCAAAGACATGCAGTTAGGTTAACATGGGACGGCCTTGGGCTGAAGTGCCCGAGTGGTGGTGCGCATGCATGTACGCAGCAGCTTTGCTCTCTTATGATGAACTAAATTTCATTGTGCAGTGACAGTAAAGGCCTTCTGTTAAATCCCATGAAAACACCTGGTCCCTCTTTCTACAATATCTTCAATGCTCATTCCTCTTTCCACAAATGGCACCTAATTTAATTATCTGTATTAATATTGTTTTCAAATTTTATTTATTTTTTTTCTCTTTTCTTTCTTTTCTAACAAACCTACAAGAAAACACAATGTGCAGTTTGTTCCATTGTGTCTTGTTTCTATTGTTTCTCATCCTTTACATGGAAATATACATGTATAAAGAATGATGTATTTTTGTTTAAAAAAAAGGATAAGCGAGTCTGCCAAATGTCATCAATTAAAAAAGTAGATACATATAAAAATAGAACAGTTGATAAGATAAGGGTGTGTATTATTCTGTATTATGTACCTATGTGAAAAGTCCCTACCTCTCTTCAGGACATTATATGAATATCTATCACTGTTATCTTTGCAGAATTTGTACACTTCAGATTGGTGAGTCTTTTGGGGCTTTAGGTTCCATGATTCCGCCAGTCTTTCTCCAAAATCTGTGAATCCTGTGTATCTATTTGTCGTGCTGTTGTATCTCAGCTGTTCAACCTTGTTGAAGTACCAAGAGTGAATTAATTCAATGGTGACCAGGTCCCGGGTGAAATAGCACTGAATGCGGATCGCCCCATAGTAACTGTCGACTGAGGACAGACAAACAAACAAACAACATTTTAAACATTAAAATTGGAGGCATAGGCAGAAAAGAAAGAAAGAAAGAAAGAAAGAAAGGTTGTATAAAGATATTTTATCATTTTCATTCTTATTTAATGTGTATAAAATGTAATTAAAACTAAATTAATTCCAGTTGCTTTAAAAAAAAACTCAGTCGAATTGAACTGGAATCTTCAAATGTGAATTTATTCTCATGTAAAATGTAAGAACTTTAATTGTGATTTGCATTTGAGCAGAACTGAAACATTTTTCAGTTCCAGAATAAAAACTGTAGTTGCAAATGCACCTGTGGTTCTATGGATCCCAGATAACCAGCAGGGGTGATGGTTATTCTCTTGTGCATAAGCCAAGTCCATTACCACAAAGTCGTATAGTGAGTACCACTGCACTGCCATTATAAGTGCCCAATTCTATGTCACTTCAACTTCTGGAACCTAATTGCCAAGTGCCTACTGGGTCAGCAGTGGTTCTAGATGACAGGGAACTCTAAAAGTTACAGTATCTGGGTTTAATAGAACCACTGTTACATGTGTAATTAGTGTTATATTTCACCCTTTCTAACCTCTAGGATCAATGACTAACACCTGGATAACCCTTTACAACAAAGTCATTAGGAAGGGCAGTGTCTGTTTAGACGGGGAGCACCCTGTGCCTTTGTACCATGACAGATGAATAACTGGTTTGATGAGCAGATTTGTAAAGCATGTACCAGGCACAATGGAGGAACAGTCTAATGGTATCTGGGGATTCTTCCAATAGATTAGAGGATGAGTTGGTGTAGCTGGTAGCAAAATACAACAACGGCCTCGCTATCTCAGACACTGTGAGTGTACGCGAACAAACAAAGCCAGCAGTAGCAGTTCTAGTTAGCAATTACAGTAAATTCCAATGGAGAAAGAATGGACACTTTCATCATGTTAGGAGAAGAATATGGAAGGGAAACTGAAGAGAAACATTGTTTATTACAATTTTGGAGAGGGCGGCACGGTGGTGTAGTGGTTAGCGCTGTCGCCTCACAGCAAGAAGGTCCGGGTTCGAGCCCCGTGGCCGG
>JAPEIY010018930.1:0-14301 GCA_026122135.1 Cathorops aguadulce | reverse complement strand
ATCTTTCGACATGACCATAAGCAGTGAGTTAGAGTTCCAATCTCTGTTTTACACTTGGGACAATGAGGAGAAAGATTGCTATTGAATTTATGACGCTGAGAGGGGGATATATGAGCTCTATGTAAGATTTTAAGCTGAATGGCTTTAACTTTGTTACAGATACTTAAAGATCTCACGTTTTCCCACGCCTCGTCCCATTCGTCATCTGTAATCTCTAAACCAAGTTCACTTTCCCATTTCACCTTAAGGTGTAAGGTACCTTTCGTAACATATTCTTTAAGAATTCTATAGAAAAAAACCAATGGAGTGTCCAATCTGTAGTGAAAATACATGACGCTCAATGCAGGAACTGCTTTGGTCAGAGAGAAGTGTTGTATCCTTTTTAATGAAATTCCTTATTTGAAGGTAACGGAAAAAATCCTGGTTTGGAATATCAAACTTAGCTCTCAGCTGCTCAAAGGACATTAGAGTGGGTCCAACAAATAAATCACGTAATCGGGAGATCCCTTTAGTCTTCCAGATTTGAAAGCCAGGGTCAGTGACACCTGGTGGAAAATCTGTGTTGTGACATATTGGTGTAAACACAGAAGTGAGTTTATGTCTACCCTCTAATCTTCTAACTGCCTGCCAGGCTTTAACGGTATGCATTGTGATCGGATTATGACATACAGCGCTCAAAGATTTTCTTATAAATAATAGATTTGGAAGAGGTAGTTTTGACATAGAACTCTCTATATCTAACCATATGGACATAGGATCGCTGCGCTTCCAATCAGTGATGTAGCGAAGATGGGCACTGAGCTGGTATTTCCTAATGTCAGGTAAGTCAAGGCCACCTTCCGAGGAAGGGAGGCACAGAGTTGCTAAGCTAAGGCGGGGTTTTTTCTTCGCCCATATGAAGGAGCTAAACCAACTCTTCAGGCTTTTTAAAGTTTTGTGAGATAGGAGAACTGGAATCATCTGAATGGGGTAAAGCAATCTAGGCAAAACATTCATTTTCAGGAGAGCCACACGTCCAAGCCAAGAGATGGGCAACGTATTCCATCTCTCAAGGTCCATTCTAATACATTCAAGTAGAGGGGGAAAATTAGCTTTATACATTTTATCAAAGTCAGGGGTGATGTGTATTCCTAGATAAACAAAGCCAGATGGAGACCACTTGAATGGGAATGGGTATGGGGTATTTGGTTGGTGCAACAGACTACCCAGGGGCATTGCTTCTGATTTGTCTAGATTAATTTTATACCCTGAAAATGCACTGAATTTACTGATGGTGTCAAGCAGATTAGGAGTAGAAATCCCAGCATCAGTCATAAAAATAAGAACATCATCAGCATATAGGATTATCTTATGCTGCCTATCACCTATGGACAATCCATGTATGCCCCGATTCCTCCTGATCGCTTCAGCTAGGGGCTCAATAACAAGAGCAAACAAGACGGGGGATAAGGGACACTCCTGCCTGGTGCCTCTTTGTATGGAAAAATTAGGGGATCGTAGTCCATTAGTAATAACTGAGGAGAGAGGATTATTGTAAAGTAAATGAACCCAACTGATAAAATTGACACCTAGACCAAATTTTTCTTAAATATTAAACAGGAAGGGCATCTCGACGCGGTCGAAAGCCTTCTGCGCGTCCAGAGAGACAACTATGCCATCTATTGACTGTTTACAGAACTTCTGAATTGTGTTCAGCAATCTACGCATGTTATTACATGAATTACGGCCTTTGATGAAACCAGTTTGGTCTTCATTGATAAGAACAGGGAGTAAGCCTTCCAGTCATGTTGCTAATATTTTAGAGAGGATTTTTAAATCTACATTCAATAAAGATATCGGCCTATAAGAGGCGCATTCCTCTGGTTGTTTCCCTTTCTTTAAAATGAAAGAAATATTGGCTTCCCTCAAAGATGCTGGAGGATGCCTTTTTCTAATGAGTCTGTCAGCATATTCAGTAGTGGTTCAATCAAAAGGCCCTGAAATTCTTTGTAAAACTCGCTACTCAACCCATCAGGTCCAGGCGCCTTCCCAGAGGGCAATGCATTGATTGCAATCATCACTTCCTCTTTAGTTATGGGTGCATTAATTTTTGACTTCTGATCATCTGTTAGTTGTGGAAGATCAAGAGAGGAAAAGAAAGTGTCCATTAATCCTGAGCTATCTTGCTGTAAATCCGATCGATACAGATTTTCATCAATTTTTTTGAATGTGCTATTTATAGCAACATGGTCAAATACTTGTTTCCCTGTGTCATCTATAACTGAAGTGATAGTTTTTGAGTCTGATTTTTTCCTTGTCAAATACGCCAGATATCTCCCTGCCTTATCACCCTGTTCATATAATCTCTGTTTAGCGAATCTGATTTTTGCTTCAGCATGTTCTGTTAACAGGGAATCTAAGGCTGAGCGTAGTGCAGAGATTTCTTTGAGTCTTGTTGGTGAAGGCTTTGCTATGTATTCCCTTTCAGCCACCTTAAGCTTAGACTCTAGAATTTTCCTTTGTTCAGCTTGTCTACGCCTCTTACTGGAAATGTAAGATATGATGAGGCCTCTTGCAAAGGCTTTGGAAGTTTCCCAGAGAAGAGATGGATCATTTGTAGAAGCTGAATTTATGGATAGAAAGTATTGAAATTCCTCTGAGAAATAGGATACAAATTTATGGTCTGCGAGAATTAAAGGGTTAAACCTCCAGAATCTTGTCTGTGGAGCTGGGTTTCTAATTTGGTACTGAATAAAAACAGCAGCATGGTCTGATATAACTGCGCTACCTATGGAACTACATGTAATTGATTGTAATAAAATTTTGGGTATAAAAAAGTAGTCTATGCGTGTGTGGCAATTATGAACTTTTGAAAAGAAAGTATATTCTCTATCTGCTGGGTGTTGGGCTCTCCATACATCTATGTAATCTAAATCCTCACAAAGACCATTGATGAATTTAGAATGGTGGGAGGACATTTTACTCACAGGGAATTTGTCGATACAGGGGTTCAAGTGGCAATTAAAATCTCCTCCAACAAAAGTATTTCTGATATTGAGATCAGCTAATTCAGAGAAAGCTGTGGCTAGAAATTCACTAGGGTGTCCTGGTGGATAATAAACATTCAGGATTGCAATCGTCTCTCCATATAATTCCCCTTTGACAATGATATATCGCCCGTTCCTGTCCTTAATGCATTGCACAACTTTAAAAGGCAAGTTTTTCTGAAACAAAATAGCAACTCCTCTACTTCTCGATGTAAAAGAGGAAAAGAATGTCTGGCCAAAACCCCCTTGCTGTAGTTTTAAATGTTCTGCGTCATCTAAATGGGTCTCCTGTAATAATGCAATACGAACCCCCTCCTTTTTAAGATAAGTTAGGACCTTTCGCCGTTTAATAGGCGTATGAATACCATTAACATTCCAACTGCATAGTTTAAGTAAAGACAAAGCCATGTCAAATCACAAAATGCACATTGTTATCCTGAGCCACATACCGCCTGCATATAAAGACATGGGTAACGTAGAAAGTGAGCCGAGTACTAAACATCAAATAACAAACAAACAAAAAACAAACAAATGCTAAAAAACCTAGCATTAAAACTAAACACTGTTCTCTTCTTATGGAGAGTCGAGCAAAAGGGTTCTCTGACGACAGGAGACAAATCTCAGAACGCTGTGTGGTGGCGCTTTACTCTCGCCCCCAGCATGGGCTCTAGTCAGGTTAATGTAAAGTTCAGCACGTCCTCCCGTGGATCTCACAATCAGTCCTCAGCAATGAGAAGACGCATTTCAAAACAAACAAAGAGACTGCACGTCCATACTGTAATTAGGAACTGTCGCCGTTGGTCGCGTCAAAGGAGTCGATATACTCCTCCACTGTAGCTGGGTCTTTGAAGAGTGTGGTACATCCGCGGTAGGTAACCTTCAGAGATGCAGGGTAAACTTGATTGTAGGTAGCTCCAATGGCTTTCAGGCGTTTCTTCACCCCATCAAATCTTTTACGTTTACGGAGAACAGCGGCAGAGAAGTCTTGAAAGATCATTACCGTGGCACTGTCATGTTTCAAAACCTCTTTCCTCACCCCCATGTTCCACGAAGCATTCATCACTCTCTGCTTGTCCTGGTAGTTGTGGAATCTCACCAGGACGGATCGCGGTTTATTGCTGGGAGGGGAAGCCTCATTGACTAGTGCGCGATGTGCTCTTTCTAGCTTGATTCGGCCCGTTTTCGTTGCGATTTTCAGGACATTCGGTAGCCAGGTTTCAAAGAAGCTCGTTGGGTTATCACCTTCCGCACCCTCTGGAAGACCGACAATGCGTATATTTTTCCTCCGACCTCTATTCTCCAAATCATCGATACGCTCGGTCAAGTCCATCACCTGTTGCTCCAGTGCCTTCACTTTACCCTCCACTGGTGTAACGGTGTCCTCCAATGCAGACACTCTTCCTTCCACCTCCGTAATACGTTCCCCATGACTGTCCAGCTCCTCACGATGCGCTTGCAATAAATGTGACAACAGACTCAGCTGTCACAGTAATGATCTTTGAAATGTTAGCTGTGATCTCGGAGATCATCTCTCGCAGTGCAAGAGCTAGCACAGTGTCCTCGCTAGCACTGTCTTGTGGTGTAGTTTCCTCGGAATTGCTTCCTTTCTTTTTGTCAGTCTGTCTCAAAAAGTAGGTATTCATGCTCATTGTATTTAACAGAGGCACACAAGTCTGCTAGACGCTTTGCTTTTAAGCAGAAATTAAGTTAGAGAAATAGCGCACCAGCTCAGCGTTACACAACCTTCCCTCAAGCCGCCATCTTGAAAACCTCAGAAGAGATGTCTGTACTCGCATGCTTGATATAAGCGCAATATACACATTAGTGCAGAATGTATAAAGTTCACAAGAGACAGTATCAGATTCTGTAAAAATAAGTGTCTCAGGAGCTCAGATTCAAGACTCAGGAGCTCGGATTGCAGTTACTGACTTTGCATTATAGACCTGCAACTCTTGCAGTCTTTGTTCATAGTTCTCTTGGTATTAAGCTCTGTCTTAAGCAGCCACTGACATTCCCTCAGTTTGTCTGGGTATATTCACAGTCTTATGTGCATTAAATGTCCTGAGCAGGAGCTCAGATTGCTGTTGCTTAAATAGTAATAATGTATTGATTTAAGGTGTTTTGTGGTCAGTGTACTACACTATATTGTGTCATGTGGTAATGCATTATATGACAATGCAACTTTCATCAATATTACCATGTATCTGTTGCAATTATGTTCTACGCATATACCTGCAACTCTGAAAATATAAGTTTCAGTGACTAATAAAATGGTTTTGAAAGTTCCTACTTTAATTAAAACATATTTTTGTATGGTAATTTTCTTTAAGAGATTTAATTTACAACATGTCTCTGACAACTCAATGTATCGCCAGGCATTTACAAACTGCAGAGCTTCCAGGGGCCTTTCACTTTCAGCTTGCAGTCAATCATGCTCTTTGAAGAAAGAGTGTAATCAGGTTGCACATGCATGCGTGTGTGACAGAAACTGAAGGTATAAAAGTGGAAGTTGGGGAAGCTGCTCTCACAGTCGATCCGGTCAGAAGCTGAGTATGTCTTTACTTTATCTCTTTGTGAATTAACAAACAAATAAAAAATTTGGAGCATGATATTTTTGGAGTTATTTCTGGAATATTTCTTTGTTTGTTTGACTGCAAGTATAGAATTATTACTGTTTATGGAACCCTACATGAAACATCTGTCTATATTTTCTACTTTTCTCATCAGTATTGTTCATCCGGATTCATAAAATTGAATAAAATGGGAGGGTCTGAGTCCACACCATCTCCTCCTCCATGTCCAGGTGAGTTTTGTGAGAAGTAGGACAAACACCCTCTTAGTCTTATAATATCTGTCATATGAACTGTTTCTTTACTTACAATTAAGCATAGTTAGTTTTTTTTTTTTTGATTATGGGAGTTAATCTATGAGTAAGTGTAGAATTCACAAGTAAGTGATGTGGATTGACTAAAGTCATTGATCACAGTGTAGAATTAACATTATTGGGAGAGGTTTAAAACCACACCCTCCTCCAGTGATGATTTCTCATGCATTCTAGACAAAATTTCTGGGATAGAAACTATACATTCATAATAACAAAAGGAAAAATAAATAAATTAGATTTTTATTTATTTATTTAACATTGCCTCTGCATCTCATGGAAATATACTGAACACTTTGTATTTTCATTGATTTAGCAGCATACCAATTTGCTATATTTCATACATAAGTGCAAAACTGTAATTTGAGTAACTATTATTCTTTTTTTTGTTTAAGAATTTGATAAGCCATGGAGGACGATGCCTTGGGGGTAAGTTGCATTACCATCCATAAAATAAATATCCATAGCCATTTGATCATTTAAGCCTTTGTTTAATTTCACTTGGTGCATTTATGTGCTTGTTCTTATTTCAGCCTTAAAATCTATCAACTGTTGACAAAAAGTGAAACATTTATGCTCACATTTCAGTTTGACTTTCTGATTTTATTTGACTACTGGATATTATTTTGAAAGGTTCTTCTTCAAATCACTAAACACCAGGAAATTCAATGGGAGGATGCTACCTTACTTTTTTCCCCTTTTGTTTTTGTGATAGGATAAATTACTTGGAAAATAAACTCAGGGATTTCAGGCTCAACCAACCAAACGTTCAGTTTGTCAGGATTCTGCTTGTTGGTGACGTTGGAGCCGGAAAGTCCAGCTTTATCAACTCAGTCAACAATGCTTTCCAAAAACGAATCACCTCTGGTGCTCTAGCTAATACAGCAGCAAGTGGAGAAAGTTTTACAAAAACTGTAAGTTCTGCGGAATTTTTAGCCAACAATTTACTAAGTATATCACCCCTATTGATTATATCTCCTTTTTCTGTCTTTCTGGTGTCAAATTTAAATATATTCGAGGGGAATATTTTTTTTCAAAGTTCCTTTTGAAGTGATTCTTCACAGAAAGAGATTTTTGTCCAAAACCCCCCTAAAAATCTAAACACTACTTTTTAAAGTATTCATGCTACACCTTCGCACGCTCAAGCACCTCACAGGTGCTCATGGGACAGTCGATCATTGCAAACACCTGTTGCTGATTGGAGCACAATCAGCACGCGCGCTTAAAATCGCTGGCTGCTCAAACACTTTACGAAGTATTGTTTTGTCACGTTTGTTTCTTGTCACGTTTCTGACTCTGTTTATATGACACTGGATTTATGGCTCTGCTTTCTGTTCATGCTTCTGTTTGCTTTCAGTTTTGTTTGTTTCAGTTTGTTTCTCTAACCTTGCTTCACAATTGTAAATATTGCACCTGTAATAAAGACCTCCCTGCACTCACGTCCATCTCTACGCTGCATTCGCAACAATGCACCACAGTCTATAGTTATTGTATTGTCCTTTCGTATCAAATAGTTTGGAGCTCATATGTCTCTATTGGCTTTGCATTATTATTTTTTAAATTAACTAACTAACTAAGCTTTTTTTTTTTGCTATTTCTTTCTCTCCTTCCCAAATCTCCTAAATTCGATGAAGAATGTTAGTAGACAGCAATCCCACAGATTGCTCATTTGGTCATCCCACAGATTTTCATTTGAATTCTGGATTTTGACTCCGCCACTCCAGAACACAAAGCTTCTTTTAATTAAAGCAATTCTTTGTAGGTTTTGCCCCATGTATTGGCTGACTGTCCTTTTCACACATACATTTCTGCTGTAGACACAGAATTCTGGTGAACTGGAAAAGTTTCTCCTCAGGAATCTGCTTGTGTGGCTCTATCCATTTTTGCTCTTGATGGCAATAAGATTTTCATTTCCTCCTGCTGAAAGGCAAATCTGTCTATGGGAATTGATGGGAACTTTGTTTTTGTTGCTGGTGACTAATGGAAAAAAAAGATAAAATATGAGGGAATACAAGAATATATTATACTATATAATACCTTTGTATTTGTCTTACAGTACGAAACCCATTGCATTGAAGGAGAGGATGGTTCTCCTTTGCCTTTTGCCTTTAATGATGTCATGGGACTTAAAACAAATGAAGCTGGTGCGACTACACAGGACCTCATCAGAGCCTTACATGGTGTTCTTCCAGAAGGATACAGTGTGAGAAAATTAGAAATTTAATTGCTAAACAAGAGAGAATCAACAATTGTATCATTGATAATACATTGCATTTTGAACCACTGATGAAGTAGCTGATTTCAGAAATTTTGCATATCATTAAGTGATCTATAGGCCTGTCTCCCCCTTACCTCCATGTACACATTCAGTTTGAGAAGGCATCTTCCAGCTGTTTGCAGGACTCTGGCTACAGAAGCACCCCAAGTCTTGAGGAACAAACCTTCTGCGTGGTCAACATTATAGCAGCAGACAAAGTATCCATAATGAACGATTCGGTCATTAATAAGATGAAAATTATCCGTGAAGCAGCTGCAGAATTGAGTAAGGCTAATTGTTAGAGACTATACTTTTCCCTTTGTTGAAGAAAAAAATTCATGATAAAATGTTTTCACAGAGCACAAAAGTATGTAAATCATAATGCTCAGTCAAATTATGACCGAGTTCTCAAGCCAGGGGACAACTTGTGTTTAAGTCTGTCAGCGATATTCAGGGTTGGCAACATTTACACCAATATTTAGAGTGGGACTTTATCTGTGCACCTACTTAAGTTGAGAAACATGGGTTATGGTGGTGGAGGCATAATTATCATTAAAATTTTGGTTTGATTTATTACAATTTGACAATATGGCTTCCACCTACATGATGCATTATTCAGTGCATTGTTCTGTTTACAGCTTACTATGTTAATTCATTAATGCATTTTTTTAAATGGTTCTTGACAGAAGCAAAAAAAAACAACTTCTGAAACATTTGCAGTTACAGTACATCTGAAGTCCAAATATCAGTGTGCACAATTCTTATGAAATCCTTGCCAAATACTCTTAACTCTAAATACGACCCTCAGTGCAAATTGCAATGCTGACTCTTAAGTTTGCATAGAAACTTTCTTATATTGCATGGATTGATTGTGAATAATTTATTCTATCATCCAGAATTGCCTCAAGTAATCATCATGACAAGACCAGATTTAGCATGCCCACTGGTTAAAGGTGACCTCAGGAAGATCTACACCAGCAAGAAGATAAAAGAGAAGGTAATTATTTGGTTATATACATGCAGATTATAATGTAAGTAAAAAAAAAAGCTGTGATCAAGTGGAAAAACTGAGTGAAAAATAATAGAAAGCCTTCACTGGCCTTTTCTTTTTTTTTTCTTTGAATCAGTTGATCTATGTTTATATTTTTTCCAGATGGAAACATGTAGTAATCTGCTGGGAATTCCAATTAGTCACATTTTCCCTGTGAAAAACTACCATGTGGAGATGGAAACAGACCATGACACTGATGCTCTGATTTTCAAGGCACTTGATTACACTGTGAACATTGCCTGTGACGCACTAAAGAAAAAATCCTCTAACTCTGGTCACAAACCTACAGGTAAGTATAATTATGGGAGTTGATCTATGAGGAAGAATGTACAATTCACAAGTCAATGATATGATTTGACTGAACTCATGAATCACAAGTGTAGAATTAACTTTATTTGGTGCAGGTTTAACACCACACCCTCCTGTGGTGATCATTTCTAATGCATTCTAGACACAATTTCTGGGATTGAAGCTATCCATTCAGAACAACAACAAAAGTTAATTGAGAGATCTTTCCATTAAAAGTACAATCACAAAGTGCATGAATCTAACAGTCAGATCCTTTTTTTAAAACATTGCTTCTGCATCTCCTGGAAATACACTGAACACTTTGTATTTTCATTTATTTAGAAACATAGAGGTTCACTGTACTTCATACATAAGTGCAAAACTGTAACCAAGGTAACTTTTTTTTTAAGAATTTGAGAAGCCATGGAGGACGATGCCTTGGGGGTAAGTTGCATTACCATCCATAAAATACATCGATAGACATTTGATCATTTGAGCCTTTGTTTAATTTCAATCTGACCATTTATGCACTTGTTCTTATGTCAGCCTCAAAAGCTGGAAAAAAAATCATGCTGATGTTTCAGTTTGACTTTCTGATTTTATTTGCCTGTTGACTACTTTAAAAAGTTTGTTCAAATCACTAAACACCAGGAAATTAAATGGGAGGATGCTACCTTCCTTTTTTCCCCTTTTATTTTTGTGATAGGAAAAATGACTTGGAAAAGAAACTCAGGGATTTCAGGCTCAACCAACCAAACATTCGGTTTGTCAGGATTCTGCTTGTTGGTGATGTTGGAGCTGGAAAGTCCAGCTTTATCAACTCAGTCAACAATGCTTTCCAAAAACGAATCACCTCTGGTGCTCTTGTTAACACAGCAGCATGTGGAGGAAGTTTTACAAAAACTGTAAGTACTACAGAATTTTTAGTTGACAATTTACTAAGTATATCACCCCTATTGATTATATCTCCTTTTTCTGTTTTTCTGGCATCAAATTTAAATATATTAGAGGGGAATATTTGTTTTTCAAAGTTCCTTTTGGAGTGCTTCTTCACAAAAAGATATTTTTGTCCAAAAAAAAAATCTAAACACTGCTTTTTAAAGTATTCATGGCATGCCTTCACATGCTTGAGCGCCTCGCACGTGCTCATGGGACAGTGGATCATTGCAAACACCTGTTGCTGACTGGAGCACAATCAGCACGTGCGCTTAAAATCACTGGCTGCACAAACACTTTACGAAGTATTGTTTTGTTACGTTTGTTTCTTGCCATGTTTCTGACTTTGTTTATATGACACTGGATTTATGGCTCTGCTTTCCGTTCATGCCTCTGTTTGCTTTCAGTTTTGTTTGTTTCAGTTTGTTTCTCTAACCTTGCTTCACAATTGTAAATATGGCACATGTAATAAAGACCTCCCTGCACTCACGTCCATCTCTACACTGCATTCCCAACAGTTCACTGCAGTCTATAGTTATTGTAGTGACGTTTTGTATCAAATAGTTTGGAGCTCATATGTCTCTATCGGCTTTGCATTATCAATCAATCAATCAATCAATCAATCAATTAAATTTTTTTTTTTGCTATTTCTCTCTCTCCTTCCCAACTCTTTTAAATTAGATGAAGAATGTTAACAGACAGCAATCCCACAGATTGCTGATTTGGTCATCCCACAGATTTTCATTTGAATTCTGGATTTTGACTCCGCCACTCCAGAACACAAAGCTTCTTTTAATTAAAGCAATTCTTTGTAGGTGTTGCCCCATGTGTTGGCTGACTGTCCTTTTCACACATACATTTCTGCCCTAGACACACCTTTCTGGTGAATTGGAACAGGTTCTTCTCAGGAATCTGCTTGTGTGGCTTCATTATTTTTTGGTCTTGATGGCAATAAGAATTTTATTTCCTCCAGCTGAAAGGCAAATCTGTCTATGGGAATTGATGGGAACTTTGTTTTTGATGCTAGTGACTAATGGAAAAAAGATCAAACACGAAGGAATACGAGAACATATTATACTATATAATACCTTTGTATTTGCCTTACAGTATGAAACCCATTGTATTGAAGGAGAGGATGGTTTCTTTTTGCCTTTTGCCTTTAATGATGTCATGGGACTTCAAACAAATGAAGCTGGTGCGACTACACAGGACCTCATCAGAGCCTTACATGGCTGTCTTCCAGAAGGATACAATGTGAGAAAATTAGAAATTTAATTGCTAAAGGAAAAAGAATAGACAATTAATTATATCATTGATAATACATTGCATTTTGAACCACTGATGAAGTAGCTAATTTCAGAAATTTTGCATATCATTAAGTGATCTATAGGCCTGTCTCCCCCCCCCCAATTTACACATTCAGTTTGAGAAGGCATCATCCAGCTGTTTGCAGGACTCTGGCTACAGAAGCAAACCAAGTCTTGAGGAAGAAACCTTCTGCGTGGTCAACATTATTGCAGCAGACAAAGTATCCATAATGAACAATTCGGTCATTAATAAGATGAAAATTATCCATGAAGCAGCTGCAGAATTGAGTAAGGCTGATTGTTAGAGACTATACTTTTCCCTTTGTTGAAGAAAATTTTTCATGATAAAATGTTTTTTCACAGAGCACAGAAGTACGTAATTCATAATGCTCAGTCAAATTATGGCTGAGTTCTCAAGCCAGGGGACAACTTGTGTTTAAGTCTGTCAGTGATATTCAGAGTTGGCAACATTTACACCAATATTTAGAGTGGGACTTTATCTGTGCACCTACTTAAGCTGAGAAACATGGGTTATGGTGGTGGAGGCATAATTATCATTAAAATTTCGGTTTGATTTATGGCAATCTGACAATATGGCTTCCACCTACATTATGCATTATTTAGTGCATTCTTCTGTTTACAGCTTACTATCTTAACCCTCTGTGCAAATTGCAACACTGACTCTTAAGTTTCATTAGAAACTTTCTTATATTGCATGGATTGATTGTGAATGATTTATTCTATCATCCAGAATTGCCTCAAGTAATCATCATGACAAGACCAGATTTAGCATGCCCACTGGTTAAAGGTGACCTCAGGAAGATCTACACCAGCAAGAAGATCAAAGAGAAGGTAATTATTTGGTTATATACATGCAGATTATAATTTAATTAAAAAAACAATTGTGATCAAGTGGAAAAATTGAGTGAAACATCATAGAAAGCCTTCACTGGCCTTTTTTTTTTTCCTTTTAATCAAGTGATCTATGTATATATTTTTTTCCAGATGGAAACATGTAGTAATCTGCTGGGAATTCCAATGAGTCACATTTTCCCTGTGAAAAACTACCATGAGGAGATGGACACAGATGATGACACTGATGCTCTGATTTTCAAGGCACTCGATCAGATTGTGAACATTGCCTGTGACGCAGTAAAGAAAAAATCCTCTAACTCTGGTGACAAACCTAAGTAGGGATTCAGAACCCAATACCTCAAGTACATGAAAAACACATTATGTATATTATTTCTAATTGAAGACAGTTAACAAATATGCATTCGTAACGTAAATGTAATGTAATATTCTGTCTTTATGGAGTACATTAGTTTGTCACTTTAGTTACAGTTACAATAAGAGAGTGATTTCATTACTTTTCAGAGTTAATACACCTTAAATGTAACTAAGAGAAAGATGAAGTTATTGTGATAAAGTAAGACAATTACTAGGATGTCTCACATATCAGTCTCAGTCATGTATACTCACTCAGTCCTCAGATTTTAAAATGAGCACATTAGCTAAGGTTTTTGGCTTTTTGCCTGTCTTTGATTTGAAAATGTGCATTGTTTTTTCTTTTGTTTTTTTGTACTGTTATCATTAATTCCACTAAAAATATTTCTAGTGCTTTTTATTGATGATAACTTTTTTGCAGCACAAAACGAACACACAGGAGGCAGGCTTGGTGTGCAGATGCAGATACAAGACTGCAGGCATGTTCCAAACAGAAAACTTGCAGAAACACACTGAGTTTAATATAGCAGAAGAATAGCAACAAAGTTAAGCTGGGCAATGAGAACAAAAAAGATCTACTTGACAAAAACAAACAAACAAAAAACTAGAGAGACGTCTTTACCACAGACACACCAGATTCCAGAATCAATGTCAATTCCTCACTCCAAGCGAGTGCCTAATAAAACTGGATGGATTGATGCTTCCAATCCTGATGATTCAGTTTTGACAATTGATCCTCATATATACAGTGCTCAGCATAAATGACTGCACCCCCTTTGAAAAGTAACATTTTAAACAATATCTCAATTAACACAATTTCCAAAATGTTAAATAGACAGTTTTATATAACATCTCTTTAACCACCATTTGTTTTTAGTCTATGTCTATTTCTTATCTAGAGTGTTTATACTGTTTATATTGTTGATTTCAGTTATTCAATTTTTATTTATTGCATTGCCTGTTTACACCGTGGGTCAGAGAGGACTGAAATTTCATCTGTGCTGTATGTCGATCATGTATAGTATATTTGACAACAAAGTTGACTTGACTTTAACTTGGAACAGTCTGGAGACAGAAATAAAACAAAGTGCAAATATAAATCTATTTAAAAAAAGGTACAAAAAATATTTTTAAACAAGTACATGGAAGAGGAAGTATGTTAAAGGAGGATGATGAGGGATAAATCTATAAATAGAACAGGGTTGATTTATATTAGAAATAACTTAGTATATGGTATATATGGTATATATTTGTGATAGTTTATATATTTATATTTACAGGGATATGGATGTAGTATATAATTATTTTTGTAATTATATATTTATATA
>JAPEIY010017542.1:0-14390 GCA_026122135.1 Cathorops aguadulce | reverse complement strand
GTTTCAGAGTTCCAGCCCTTACGGTTTGGTCTGCACGACGCGTTTTACGGCAGAATAATAATAATAATAATAATAATAATAATAATAATTAAAGCTGCAAGCAGCATTTTATCGGGGTTCAAGCATTTAAGGCCTTTAAACACAAAAGCATCAAAAGGCATTCAGTTTTATTTAGCATACATTTATCCACTGACATAATAAATGGAAAACACCATTTGCAGACAATACTGGCAATTTACCATAGGAAATATATGGTTTTAAAGCTTTTTAACAGTTATAGCGCCACCTGTAGTCCGATCTCCATGAAGCTTTGCATGCTTGCTAATGATGTTATGACACATATGCTCATCAATTTTTGTGAAGTTCTAAGTTTTCCTTTAGGATTTATAGGCCTTTTTTGCATTTTGTCACGCCCCTTTTGTAAATGACCCTGTTATAGCAAAACAAATGACAAAGTTCAACTTTTTTGATAATTATTGATCTAGAGAGTCCAGAGAATTTTCCTAGACTGGTCTGGTTCCAATCGGGTAAAAAACCAGGGACTAGTTTGCAAAAGTAGGTTTTTGAGATATTCATGAATATTTAACGAACGATTTGATTGACAGCAATGGTTTTATATGAAAAGTTTTTCAGCGTGAGGAGATCTATCAAATGATATGCATTTTGTGGGGATGGGAACAACTTCACGTGATTAGAAGGCCATAGAACTCATTAGCGCCAACTAGTGGCCAATTTCTTTCAAAAATCTTACAGACCTCTTTGGACCATGAGTAAAACGTGCCCATCGAGTTTCGTTCCGATCGGCCTTCGTTAACCTTGTCTCATAGGTGCTCAAAGTTCATTGGCCGATGGCGGCCATGTTTTTTAAGATACACCAATGTCCTCATACACATACATGGGGCCGTGGACCAAGACACTGCATACCAATTTTCAAGTCAATTGGACTAACGGTCAGGCAGATATATGTGTTTTCATTTTATAGCACCACCTAGTGTTCAATCGTCGAGATTTTTTTTACTGTGACCTCATACAGATGTGTACTGAGTTTGGTGAAGATATCTCATTTACTACTCGAGTTATAGCCATTTTAGTAAAATAGGCTCCTCCCACAATGTTTATTTTGCGCCCCCTAATACACTCTGACAAAATATGAATGTGTTACAATAGTAATTGTTATATAAGTCATTTTATGGTGTGTATAAACATATAAATGCGAAGGTATATGTGACAAGACTTTTAATAAGAAGAGTGGCCAGCAGAGGGCAGTAGAAGCTCACTTATTGGCTCTCTTTCATTTTGTTGCACTAGTATTCTGCACTAAAGAAAACCATTTTTTCATATTAACTGAACAATGCATGCTTAAACACACACACACACACATGCATGCAAGCATACACACACACACACACACACGCAAGCACACACATTTTTGGGATATGTTATTGTGTTATTATATGTTATTATATGAACATTTCACGTATGTCTATTCAATTTAATAATATAAAACTAATTAAAGAAAATGTTTAAAGCATTTGTTTGTTAGCCAATGCTGAAGCTGATAAAAAGATTAAAAATATCTAATGCTGCTGCTCCATCTAGTGGACAACAGTGCTATTATCATCTACACAAACTCATTCTTCAGACATTTTGAAAAGGATCCAAAGTTACTCAATTGTCACTTCAACAGATGATTCATGCTTCATGCTTACACACACACACACACACACACACACACGTTTGGGATAGTTTATTTGTTATTTGGTCTATAACTATATACATTCACATATTTATTTGTAATCTAATGATATAAAATTATGTTAAAACCCTTAATTTCTTTTATCTACAACAGAATGAGTGTGTAGATTACACATTTTTTAAATTCAGGACCTAATGTGAGAGTTGTCATATTAATATTTGACTAAATGCTATTGCAAATGTTAAAATAGTGAATTAATAAAGTCATAGTATGAATTATAGTTAAGTAGTGTGACAATGACTATTTTGAACAGCAGAGGGCAATAAAACACCACTTATTGGCTTAATAGACCATCATATTGATATCATTTTCACCCTTTTTAACTTTTATATAGGCATATTTTGTCCGATATGTCTGAAAATGTTCATGATTATTTAATGTAACGTGTTCTGACTTGTTCAGTGAAGAGATCCACGCTTTCAGGGACACTGAAACTGCAGTAATAGATGGCTTCAACACAGTACATGTTTAAGCCATCCTATTATAGCAATCCATATGAAGTAATTCAACTTTTTCTTATAATTATTGATCTAGAGAGTCCAAATAAACCATGTCCTACCACTCACTTTTACCTTGAATTACCACATTTAGCATTGATGTGAAATGAGTGAGTACAAATAAACTGATATACTTTCACAAAATATGAATGTGTTATAATAGTAATTGTTATTTAAGTCATTTTATGGTGTCTATATACATATAAATGCGAAAGCATATGTGACAAGACTTTTAATAATAAGATTGGCCAGCAGAGGGCAGTAGAAGCCTACTTATTGGCTCACTTTCATTTTGTTTCACCAGTAGTCTGCACTAAGCAAACCATTTTTTTGAATGTTAACTGCACAATGCATGTTTACACACTAGGGCTGTAACGATATACGATATAAAATCGAAATCGCGATACTTAGGTCCACGATACTGTATCGCGATGTGAGAAGGCAGAATCGCGACACACCCCTTCCACCTCCCAGTTATCTTTCCCGTCCAAATCCAATGCTACCACATCTTTAAATTACTATTTATATTATTTGAAGTTAACATCATAAAATATGTAGACCTACACCACAAAACTAGTTGAGGTTAAATTAGCCAAAACTTAAATCCATCAAAATAATACATTCTCAGAAAATGCATTTAATACCAATATATTGACACTTCTGTTTATATATCCATAGACTACTCCATTTATAAAATCCAGTACGTCTAGACATTAGAAAAAAATAAGTCTACACATGCATTTTATATTTAATATGAGGGAAATACACACCTGTACACGGACGCGACACAAAACATCTTTCATATTTAGGTGGCAAAAATATAGCCTATATTTTTTATTATTCTGTAAATTACATTGTACAAACCAAGAGAAATACTAGGCTGCCCACCGGATGAAGGGTTAGCTCTCCCCAGAACATAAAATATTTATTTTGTTTTATTTTTCCTGTTCGAGGAAAAAAAACAATGTCGTGACAGTTCTCTGGAAGCGGCACTTAAACTTTCAGAGAATTCAGTCAGAGTCTCATGAGACGTGCTCCAATTCAGGCGCCGGCACCTCAATGTCGTGATTACCTATCTGTAGGCTAGCTATATTTTTTATTTATTAAATACAGGCAATTGGTTGATGAATAATTTATTAAAATTGAGATACAATTAATAAAAATGAAATTCAATTTAAAGTGACTGAGAAATAAATATATATTGAAATGTCTACTTTTAAAAACAACAATTCAAAACGAAATAAAACAGTCCGCGCTCTGCTTATGTAATCCGCATGAAAAGTGCATTTCTCTTTAGCGCGTTCACTTCTGCGAAGGCTGTCGCAGTTATGGAATTTCCCTTGCGGTAATGTTGAATGGCTCAATAGCGCGATATGCCCTATTACCGCCATTTATTTATTTACTTTATTTATATGTATCTGTTGCTATATTAATATGTTTACAATGTGGACAAAAACGAGGACATTTTCAGTAACCATTGTAACCGCAACTGTCTATGCGCATTGAAAGGCTTTCACTCAGCACGCACATTGTTATGACAACGGACTTTGAGCGAGTCATTAAACCGTTTATTCAACGAACACGTTCAAAAAAGCTGATTCATTAAAAGAGATGTAATGAAGGTGTTAATTATTTTTAACTTTGAGTTCCACTTTTCAAGGCTCAGCTGAGCAGCAATGCGTCGCATGGCGCTGAAGCTGATGCTTCACTTAGAGACCAATATTGCATTGATTCAATGCGTGACTCGGTGATTTTATTTCCCCGCGGCTTCCACGCGCTGTGGGATGCTGACCAGCGCTGCTGCTGACGCGCATTCATGGGAAATAGTACATGTGACGTGAACGTTAAAATGATGATACACGGCAACCTTTTCACGACTTCAAAGACAGACGCAGGTAATCGCACGCGACTGCTGATATCGCTCATTGATGTCTGTTTAAAGCCTCTGTAGGCTAGACATCATCACCAAGATAAAACAGTCTTGTTATCATTACATTCTGTACTTGTTTAACATGCAATACACATGCATGAAGTTCAAAACAAGAAGAGTGTAGCCTTATAAAAAAATATATAGTTGGAGCACAGAAAACTACCCAAAAGCAGCAGCCTACACTGCCTAGTTTAGTTTAATAATTTGCATAGTTATTATTTTTTGGTGTTCAGATTCTATACGTTTTTCCAAATGTTATTTAATAAAAATACCTGTATATTTTTTCCTCTCAAAATGTATTTTTCACCCCAAGCCCCGCCCCCGTGATAGAATCGCGATACGAATCGAATCGTGGGTCAAAAATCGTGATACGAATCGAATCGTGGGTTTGGTGTATCGTTACAGCCCTATTACACACACGCACACATACATGCATGCATACACACACACACACACACACACGTTTGGGATAGTTTATTTTTTTTGGTTTATAAGCATTTTCATTCACATTTATTTGTAATCTAATGATATAAAACAATGTGTGTCGTTTGTGTAAAAATAACGTGTGAAACTTGTGTCATTTTAGTTTCATATTGTTCATTATTAGATTCATAGGTTGTTAAACCTTAGACGAACTTTCATATTGCGCTGCATTACTGTCTAGGGCCGCAACGACGCGTCGACGTCATCGATTACGTCGACTATGAAAATACGTCGACATGCATGGAAAGTGTCGACGCGTCACATACATTATTTACGTTTTAATATCGAGTCACGGCAGCTTCTGCTCCAGCTCATGGTGAAAATGACACAAAGTCACACATCACACAAATTATCACATAAAGCCAGACCACGATCATACAAAGTATGTGAATACTTTAAACTACAGCCGATCAGAAAGGTGCTTTCCCTATGCAAAACAGTACCGTAAAACTGAACGACCATCATCCTGTCACCGAGAAACATCCTGTGAGACTGCGAACTCAAAACGACGAGCCAGCTAGTAGTAGGCTTTATAATTCCAGTCAGTTTTTGGAGTTGTTGCGGTTATACCTTATTTTTTCAGCTATTACAGCTTGTATGCTTGGTAACATAATTGCTAACAAAGCAGATGTAATTTATTGCCCCATTCGGCGACAATAATGAACTTTCATTTATAACTTCAACTTAAATCTGTCAACGAAGCTTTCAAAAAGTGCATTTAAATAGCTAGTTTTTAAAAGTTATGTATGCACATATAAACTAAAGACCTGCACTCCTGCGCGACCCAACTCAACAGAAAGAATGAGGCGCGGTATCTGATGGCCGAGTGCGGGCGCAGAGGCGCAGACGTTAACGCGCTTGTGTGTATGCTGTTTCTGGGAGAATAAAACGATTCGCGGGACTCTCGCAAAATAGAAATCTATATATTGAACAGCTCATAACTAGTAAATTGTCATATATCGGTTGCACAAAAGCAACAAGAACCACTAAAACAAAATAAAAACTAGTTACAGGCGAGAGTTTATATGTTTGCAGCGTTTAACAATGTAGCCAATCACAGACGTATGTGTTGATTTCTTGAATGCATTGGCCAATCGGAAGCATTTAAGATGGAATCTGCTCACGGCTCAAAATGGACTGTTTGTTCAGTGCTGAATTCTGCATATTGGCAAATCGATATTATGAAAGATTCATTGTGCAGTCAGTTTCATTGCTAATAACAGATGTCAGCTTTTAAGGAATTATTAAGGGAGAAATCCGAATCTTTAAAAACAAACGATAACGTATAAATGTACATATTAACAGTAGCTTAGGCTGTAATCTAGTGTGTGTGAACCTTTTTATAAAAAAAAAAACACAAGTGCATTTCGAACAAGTTAATTGAGTAAATCATATTTCCACTATAGTAATTAAATACAGACTATAATAAACACATTTTCTAAATAGGCCTGTAATTGTATACATTGGACATTTTATGAAATAGTACCATTAGTAACAAATAAAGTTTAAAATATTTGCGTTTTTCATTACCCTTTCTGACCAACAATCATTTCATGTTAAAATAATATACAGATGCACTACCTACTCTTCAAAATACAGCTGATATAGCCTATTGGTAGCATTCATAGCACAATAATAACATCATAAACATTTTTAAACATTGACAATATGTTTAAAAATGTTTATGATGTTATTGTTGTGCTTGTTTTATTACTCAGGAAGAGACAAAGCGTGTGCAAGATTTCTTCCATAAAAACGACGTCACCATTTGCACGCCCCACATGGCCGCTGGACTTACTGATAGCATTCTGAACATGATTTTAAAGGATGAGACCTCTTTCTATTGTAGAGCTTTCGTGAGATGATCAACATGTTCAAATTAGTAACAAAGTCCCTAAAAATTTTTTTGCACTGTTTATGTTGGACTTTGCTCCTTTCAACAACTTAATGCCTTTATAATAATGTATTTTTTTGTGCTGTGTTTGGCAGAATTTCTGTGAAATTAATGTTACATGATGCACTGAAGTGTTGCTTGCATTTTAATTCTAGCATTTTATTTTTTATACTGGGAATTTTCAATGTATTTTTCAGAAAATTAATTAATAAAATTTTGAAATACTAATGGTAGAAGTTGAACTTATTATTTATTGGAAATTTTCCCAATCCAAATCAGCTAATTCAAAAAAATAGGCATTAGATTAATCGAAACAATAATCGTTAGATTAGTCGACTAATCGAAGAAATAATCGATAGATTAATCGACAACAAAAATAATCGTTAGATGCAGCTCTATTACTGTCAGAGGTCTTCACGGGTCCAAAAATTCATGTCCGACCCGGAAGAGACCCGTAAAGTGCTACACCGAACCGACCCGGACCCGTAGTTCATTTCAAAAGTTGGACCCGTCCCGGACCCGTACAAACCCGAGAAATGCCATAAATGTACTGCCCGGACCCGACCTGGACCCGTCTATTATTTGAGAACTGGACCCGAAACCGACAGGAGGACACAAACCCGACTGGACCAGATTGTCACATATTATTTCACACGAGTTGCGAAGAATAAAACTTTTTGTCTTACCCAATTTTAGTAGCCGTCATCTCACTTCCTTGTAACGACAAAAAGTTCTATCCATGTTATTTCTCTCGTTATTCCAAGCTTAATCCACTCATTATTTCAGCTTTAAAAGTCCACTTGATTTCACGGTGATGGATGACAAATGCAGCCTTGCACATGTACATTCTGACTGGCATAATAACTTAATAACTAAAAATAATAACTGTTTGCCCTTTTGAACTAATAACGATTGCTTGTTGCTTGTTCAGCTTGATCATATCTGTGCTCTCTGTTCTTCATTGAGTCAGAATCTGACCACCAATGCTTTAAGATTAAACAAGACGGTTTAATATATTATTATAAACATTGGATGAAATGCGCGGTTTGGCGGAAGCTCTGCTCTGGTTGCCATAGAAACATGACACGCGGTTGAGAGCCCGTTCTCACAGCACGTGTTATATTAACGTTAACCGGTGCCATGTGAGTAGTATTTCGCCGTTTTGTCATATACCGTCCTATATGACGCTAAAGGATGAGAATGCGTTGGTATTACACACAATGTTAAACAGACCCGGGACCCGAAGTAATAGATTCGGACCTGACCCAGACCCGGCTGATCATTAAAAATATAGACCCGAACCCGTGGGTCGGGTCCCTGGCCGACGGAGGGGTCTCGGATGCACTGTGAAAACATCTACTGTCAATGTTGTTGACTATTACTGACGGTAAAGGTTGCCTAACACTCGCGCAGCCTCTCGAGCAGAAATCTACACAAATGATCGCAGAACACACTCATTTAACAACATAGACTACTGCCTATAAAAATCTAAACAGAGTTTTTATAATTCTGACATATGTACCTCAATTATTTTTCCTGAACACCACCACGATTGAAAATGTGACATTGATTTCCTACAACAGTTCAATAAACAGTAAAAATTAAATCACTTACATTTTAGATGCAATATTGGCTGTTTTTGTTCTGTTTCAGCAGCGAAAATAGTTCCAAACAATAATCCCAGCAGAACCATGGCGCATGACACAGGAACACTCAACGTGTTTTCATTACTGAATGATTCAGCATTTTCAATGAATCGATTGAGTCATAGATTCAAAGACCCATTCATAAACATCGGTCTCGATCTTGAATGATCAGCCGTTTGAACGAATCGTTTGAATGAATGAATCAATGACTCAGTCATTAAGACGGTCGCCTCCTACCACCTACTGGCGATTTAGTGTTAAATGTTTAAAAGTAATATCATTCTCTCCAAGTTTCTTATGTAAATTAAAATAAATTTCATAACTTTATTTTATGCAATTGTAAGTTTTCAGTGTATATGATTTAATTTGATCAGCCCCTAGGGCAACAGCCCATAGTGTTTTACTATTCGAAATAATTGAATTTATTGATCAAATTTAACAATTTAAAATGAAAGATGAAGCATATATTTAATAATATTGGGTGAGGGGATGCCCTTTAAAGGTGCAGATTAAAATGATGTGATTTAAATATCAAAGCTGATTGAACACTGATGAAAATAGGCTATTGTTTTAGAATAAATCAACACACACACAATAAAAATAAAAAATCCGGTCAAGCAACTTTTTTACTCAGACAAATGAATGGAAGATTTAATTGTCCGAAGGACAAGCGTATTAAAAGGGTTAATGTCGAGGCCTCCCTAAAGCAATGTTACACATACACCGGTAGACAGTGGCCCACCTCACCTGGTGACCATGTCGTTGTCACGGTTGGTAGATCCTATGTCTACTTCTTGTCTCGTGTTTCTGTTATTGTTGTGTGTGTGTGCTGATTAGGGGGGCGTGCCGCTCTATCAGCACTCATCAGCAATCACCACTCACCAGCTGCAGTCAATCATTCATGTGTATATATTCTCATCAACTTCTCATCTCCTTTGTCAGATCGTTGTTTGTGGTTCCCGATGTGTGTGTGTCCTGTCTCGCTCGGCCGTGTTCTTCCCTGGTTCTGGTTCTTGTTCTCTGTTTCTGTATTAGCCTACTG
Source organism: Cathorops aguadulce (assembly GCA_026122135.1). Classification (NCBI taxonomy): domain Eukaryota; kingdom Metazoa; phylum Chordata; class Actinopteri; order Siluriformes; family Ariidae; genus Cathorops; species Cathorops aguadulce. The sequence continues at coordinate 5,142 of JAPEIY010017542.1, read as the reverse complement.
TTCATCGTTGGATTCACCACCACCATCACCTCTGCACGCTGCACCTGACCATCGGAACCCCTGCGTCGCTAACATTGTGCCTGTTAAGGACTGTTGCCTGTGACTTCTACTTATATTTAATAAAAGAGTTTAACTGCACTTGCTTCCTTCTGTTCTATCATGACAATCGTGGTCCACCAGAATTTATAGTTTACCCACCTCTTTTTTTACCACTACACCTCTGACCATAGTGTACATTAATTAACCATGTTCTAGCATGATTTATCTTTATTTAACATAATTTACTATGTTCCAATATGATTTACCATGTTCCCAAAGATTTACAATAGTGATGATTTTTGATTGACTATTAGTAAGTTAGTGTTTGTTAGCCAATGCTGAAAGCTGAGAAAAAGATTAAAAATGTTTATTGCTGCTGCTTCATCGTGTGGACAACGGTGCTGTTAAACCATAATTGTACAATATGCCGTGTTTTTCATATTTAATCTACACACACTCATTCTACAGAACAATGACTATTTTGAACAGAAGAGGGCAGTAAAACACCACTTATTGGCATAATAGACCATCATATTGATGTCATTTTCACCTTTTAACTGTTCTACAGGCATATTTTGTCCGATATGTCTGAAAATGTTCATGATTATTTAGTGTAACATGTTGTGACTTGATTATTGAAGTGATCAACACTTTCAGGGACACTGAGAGTAGTAATACATGGCTTCAACACAGTACATGTTGAAGCCATCCTATTATAGCCATCCAAATGAACTAGTTCAACTTTTTCTTATAATCATTGATCTAGAGAGTACAGAGAATGGTACTGCACTGGTTTTAACATTATGATATGATCAGAGAAGGAAAACACCATTTACAGTCAATAATAGCAATTTACCATAGGGAATACATTGTTTTAAACATTTTTAACAGTTATAGCGCCACCTATGGTCCGATCTCCATGAAACTTTGCATGCTTGTTAATGATGTTATGACACATATTCTGATCAATTTTTGTGAAGTTCTGAGTTTTCCTTTAGGATTTATATGCTTTTGGGTGCATTTTTCACTCCCCCTTTTGTAAATTACCCTGTTATAGCAAAACAAGTGACAAGTCTTAATATGAATTCAGCAGTGTGACAAAATTACTTTTTGAAACAGCAGAGGGCAGTAAAACAGCATTTATTGACTTTATAAGCCATTACAGTATGTTCATGTAATGTTCACCTTTTCAGTTGTTATATGGGCATATGTTGTCCAATCTGTCTGAAAAATTTCATGATTGAAAATGTTCTCACTTGTTTTTAAGAAAATCTGAGCATTCATTGAATAGAAATAGGCTTTTGGGGACAGTTGGTCAAGGTCACATATTGAAGTGACCCTATTATAGCCATCAAAATGTAGAAGTTCAACCTTTTCTAATAATTATTGCTCTAGAGAGTCCAGATAATTGTACTGCACTGGTTTTGAACGTTAAGATATGAAAATTAGATGATCTTAGATGGAACACACTATTTACAGTCAATAATGGCAATTTACCATAGGGAATACATTGTTTTTAACATTTTTAACAGTTATAGCGCCACCTATAGTCCGATCTCCATGAAATTTTGCATACTTATTAAAGATGTTATGACACATATGCTCACCAATTTTTGTGAAGTTCTGAGTTTTAATTCATGATTTATAGGCTTATAAGTGTATTTTGACACACTGCTTTTTCTTAATAACCATTTAACACCATGCGCAAAACAAAAAAGTTCAACATTTTTTTGATAATTATTGATCTAGAGAGTCCAAAGAATTATCCTAGACTGGTCTGGTTCCGATCGGGCAAAAAACCAGGGACTAGTTCGCAAAAGTAGGTTTTTAACATATTCGTGAATATTTAACGAACAATTTGATTGAGAGCAATGGTTCTATTGGCAAAGTTGTTCAGCATGAGGAGATCTATCAATTGATATACATATTGTGGGTGTGTGTGCAAACCACGTGATTACAGAGCCATAAAACTCTTTAGCGCCAACTAGTGGCCGATTCCTTTCAAAATTCTTACAGACCTCTAGGGCCATGAGTCGAACATGCCCAACGAGTTTCGTTCCGATCGGCCTTCGTTAACCTTGTTTCATGGGTGCTCAAACTTCATTGGTCGATGGCGGCCATGTTTTTTGAGATACGCCAATGTCCTCATACACATACATGGGGCCTTGGACCAAGACACTGCATACCAATTTTCAAGTCAATCGGACTAACGGTCAGGTGTTTAAATGTTTTTTTCGTTTTATAGCGCCACCTAGTGTTCAATCGTCGCGATTTTTTTACAGTGACCTCAAATTGAACTCTTACACATGTGTACCGAGTTTGGTGAAGATATCTCATTTACTTCTCGAGTTATAGCCAATTTAGTAAAATAGGCTCCTCACGCAACGTTTATTTTGCGCCCCCTAGCGACCGGAAATAGAAATTTCAACATTTTTTTGATAATTATTGATCTTCAGACTCCAGAGAACATTTCTGCACTGGTTTGGTTCCGATCGGGCGAAAAACCAGGGACTAGTTCGCAAAAGTAGTTTTTCGACAAAATTCAAAATGGCGGAAAATCTATCCTGGCGGAAATGAAATCGGAGATATACGTTTTTTTCGTCAGGTGACCAGCTTTCCAATGATATAAGACACTTGAGTCTACGACTTACGGTCTAGGAGCTATGAGCCGTTTCGCGCAATTGATTATTATAGCGCCACCTATGGGCCAATCGGGCTCATAATTTGATAACCTCTCCTCGATTTTTGTACTACCATCTGACAAAGTTTCAGAGTTCCAGCCCTTACGGTTTGGTCTGCACGACGCGTTTTACGGCAGAATAATAATAATAATAATAATAATTAAAGCTGCAAGCAGCATTTAGCGGGGTTCAAGCAGTTAAGGCCTTTCAGAGGAAAAACATTATTCAATAAAATTTTTATTTAGTAAGACCATTTACAGTCAATACTGGCAATTTACCATAAGAAATACATATTTTTTTTAGATTTGGCCAATGGCGGCCATGTTTTTTGAGATACGCCAATGTCCTCATACACATACATGGGCCCTTGGACCAAGACACTGCATACCAATTTTCAAGTCAATCGTACTAACGGTCAGGTGGTTATATGTTTTTTTTTTCATTTTATAGCGCCACCTAGTGTTCAGTCATCGCGATTTTTTTACTGTGACCTCAAATTTAACTCTTACATATGTGTACCGAGTTTGGTGAAGATATCTCATTTACTTCTTAAGATATAGCCATTTTAGTAAAATAGGCTCCTCCCACAACGTTTATTCTGTGCCCCTAGCAACCGGAAAGAGAAATTTCAACGTTTTTTGATAATTATTAATTTTCAGTCTCCAGAGAACATTTCTGCAGTGGTTTGGTTCCGATCAGGTAAAAAACCAGGGACCAGTTTGCAAAAGTAGTTTTTCAACAAAATTCAAAATGGCGGAAAATCCATCATACCGGAAATGAAATCGGAGATATACGTTTTTTCGTGAGGTGACCAGCTTTCTAATGATATAAGACACTTGAGTGTACGACTTAGGGTCTAGGAGTTATGAGCAGTGTCGCACAATTGGTTGTTATAGCGCCACCTATGGGCCAAATTGGGCTCATAATTTGATAACCTCTCGTCAATTTTTGTACTACCATCTGACAAAGTTTCAGAGCTCCAGCACTTACGGTTTGGTCTGCACGATGCGTTTTATGGCAAAATGATAAAAAGAGTAAAAATGTCTAATGCTGCTGCTCCATCTAGTGGACAACAGTGCTAATATCATCTACACAAACTCATTCTTCAGACATTTTGAAAAGGATCCAAAGTGACTCAATTGTCACTTCAATAGATGATTCATGCTTCATGCTTACACACACACACACACACGTTTGGGACAGTTTATTTGTTATTTGGTCTATAAGCATATTCATTCACATATTTATTTCTAATCTAATGATATAAAACTATGTTAAAACCAGTGACAACAGTGGTATTACAGCCTTTATATACAACGTCATTTTATTAATGTCTTTTATCTACAACAGAATGAGAGTGTTTAAATTACACATTTGTTTTAATTCAGGACATAATGTGAGAGTTGTCATATTAATAATTGACTAAATGTGATTGCAAATGTTAAAATAGTGAATTAATAAACTCATAGTATGAATTATAGTTGAGTAGTGTGACAATGACTATTTTGAACAGCAGAGGGCAGTAAAACACCACTTATTGGCTTAATAGACCATCATATTGATATCATTTTCACATTTTTAACTGTTATATAGGCATATTTTGTCCGATCTGTCTGAAAATGTTCATGATTATTTAATGTCTTTAATGTTTAATGTTCATATTTAATCTACACACACTCATTCTACAGATATTTTGAACTTCGGGATCCAATGTGACTCTATTGTCACTTCAATAGATGATTTTTGACTAAATCCTGGTTTTGCTGAGTCATTGGGCCAGTTGAAATGCATGTTCATGTGTTGAAGATTCAACGTTGATTTTCAATGTGATTCTGGTAATATAGTATAGCTATTTATCAAGTTAATAGCAATAAGGTGAAGATTCAGAACAACTGAAGTGATAAATTCTGACAAAATATGATTGTGTTGTAATAGTAATTGTTATTTAAGGGATTTTTTAGTGTCTTTGCAAAGCACATGTGAAAAGACTATTAATGTGCAAAACGAGCAGCAGAGGGCAGTACAAGACCACTAATTGACTCACTTTATATCTTTATTTCAGCAATATTGAAATAATGCATGCTTACACACACATTACACACACATTTGGGATAGTTTATTTGTTATTTGGTCTATAAGCATATTCATTCCCATATTTCTGTGTAATCTAATGATATAAAACTATATTAAAACCAGTGCCAAAAGTGGTAATACAGCCTTCATATACAATATGTCATGTTATTAATATCATTTATCTACAACAGGATGAGTGTGTAGACTACAAATTTTCAACTTCAGGCTCCAATGGGGCATTTGTCGTATTAATATTTGACTAAATGTGATTACAAATGTTAAAATAGTGATTTAATAAAGTCATAATATTAATTATAGTTGAGTAGTGTGACAATGACTATTTTGAACA
>JAPEIY010014694.1:0-14607 GCA_026122135.1 Cathorops aguadulce | reverse complement strand
CCATAGTCAGCTGGGATAGGCTCCAGCTTGCCTGTGACCCTGTAGGACAGGATAAGCGGCTACAGATAATGGATGGGAGTTCACAATGCCAGTCTGCAAAAGCTCCAGTTTGTCCAAACAGAAGTGAAATTTCTTGGACACACTGTGTCAGGGCTGGGTAAGTCTCTGGGACCAGAAAGAATTACAGCTATACAAAACATACCAAACCTCTGACCAAGAAGCAGATGATGTCATTTTTGGGAATGTGCTCATATTGTCTTGCATTTATTCCTAATTATGCTATTTTTGAGTCTCCCCTCAGTTCACTGATCCACGACAAGGATTACAACCTGATGATGATAAGGTGACATGGACCCCTGAGGCAGAAGAGGCATTTGTTGAGCTTAAGTTGGCTCTCCAGAGCCCTCCTACACTGGGGATCCCAGACCCCACTTGTCCTTTCATCCAGACGGTCATTGAGAAATCAGGCTGTATGTCATCAGTATTATTACAACAGCCTGGAAGTAAGTTGAGACCAGTTGCATATTATCCTGTTAAACTTGACCTTGTAGCAGCATGATTACTGCTATGTCTGAGAGCTGTTACTACAGTTGAAAAGGCTGTATTAGACTCACAATACATAGTGAGTTAATTCAGAGTTAATGTTATTGGTTCCACATGCTGTTTCTGCTCTTCTCCTAGGAAAAAAAAATATATCATCTGTCAGCAGCTTGCTGGCTCAGATACAATGCTGTATTACTTGAAATGCCTAACATCACATTGAAATGCTGTTCAATCTTAAATCCTGTGACACTGTCATTCACTGAGGATGACAGTGAGCCTCACTGTTGCATACCTGACATTTCTCAGGTTTGTTTGCCTCGTTCTGATCTCAGTGAGTTTACTTTGCATAACCCAGATTTTGTGCTTTTTTGTTGATGGTACGACTTAAAAAAAACAGACTCCAGTAAGAAGCTTGTTGGTTTTGCAGTGGTCTCTGCCCAAGAAATGCTTGTTTCAGGGTGGCTTCCAAATCACTTTTCAGCACAAGCTGCTGAACTAGTGGCACTCACAGAGGCCTGCAAATTCACAGACAACAAGAGAGTAACTATATACATAGACAGTAGATATGCTTTTGGAGTAGCACACGATTTTGGTATGTTGTGGAAACATTGTGGATTTCTAACATCTACAAGCAAACCTATAGCACATCACACCTTCATTTAAAAAAAAAAATGTTAGATGCCATTTTACTCCCAAAGCAGGTTGCTATTTGTAAATGTGAAGCTCATGTTAACTCAACTAATTTTGTCTCTGCAGGTAATGCTGCTGGTAAAGCAGCTTCCTTCAAGGGTTCCCCCATTTGTGCTTGCATTAACCCTAACTGTGTCTCAGAATCCTCTTTCCAGGTTGGGTATGCTAGACCAGGTTCAGTCACCAGCCATGTCACAGGAGATAACATGCTGGAAAAAAGCTGGTTGTATAAAACATAATGGGGTGTGGTATGGTCCTGATACTAGGCCAGGTCATGTGGGAATGCCCTGCCTCCCTAGTTACTATTTTCCGGTGTTTGCTAAGTTGATACATGGGTGGGACCATGTATCAAAGGGGGGGAATGATGAATTATATGGCTAAGTATTGGTTCACAAAGGGGTTTTCAATTTTTTTCCAAAAAATTTTGTGAAAAATGTCCCATCTGTGCTCTACACAATATAGGGGAAGGTCAGAGTATACCTACAGCTGCACACCCAACACCAGACATGTTTGATAATTTCCAGATGGATTTCATTGAGCTCTCACCCGCAGAAGAAAAAAAGTACAGCCTAGTGATTGTCAATATGTTCTCTAAGTGGGTAGAGGCATTCCCAACCTTCAAACAAGATGCAGGTGCAGGAGCAAAGGCCCTGCTGACCAAAATTATTCCATGTTGGGGCAGCCCAAAGAAAATTAGCAGTGACAATGGCACTTCATTTGTTAATCAGGATTGAAACAAGTAAGTGAGGTGATGGGCATTGACTTAAGACACCACTGTGCCTATCACCTGGTAAGTGTCAGTGCAGTAGAATGAGAGAATGGCACATTGAAGAACAAAGTGGCCAAATGCTGTGAAGATATGGGCCTGAATTGGGTAATGGCCCGCCCTATTGTGCTGTTTCATATGAGAACATGTGTGAGAGCAAAAACAATCTTGGCCCCTTTGAAATTCTGTTTGGTAGACCACCAAATACTGACATGGGCCCAGGGCCTAAACCACAAGCCCATATTTTGTTGTATGAAGATGAAATGTGTTATTGTATGGATCTCTTCTATGCTCTCTCTATCACTCACAAGCCAGACACAATCACTCAAGTTTGGATATGCAGATGACCTGGCCATCACTTATCAGTCCAATAACATTAAAGAACTAGAAACTCTAAGTAGAGGCACTCAAACAATCCATGTTTTTTTCAACACTTGGTATCTAAAAATATACACCACAAAAACTGTGAGAACTTTCTTCCATTTGAACAACAACCAAGCAAATCAAAACCTATAGGTGTTACTAAATAATGAACCACTTCCACCAGAGAAATACCCTAAATATCTAGGAGTTGTCCTGGAAGACACCACACAGAAACTGGAAAAGAGAAACTCACACATCAGGAAGTTAGCAGGGACAATATGGGGCACATCCCAGAGTGTGCTAAGAACATCAGCACTAGCATCATGCTACAGTGTAGCTGAATATTGTGCCCCAGTATTGGCACATAGCACCCATGCAAAAAAGATTGACACCTAATTGAGCAAAAGCATGTGAATCATTTCTGGTGCCATCAAATCAGCACCAGTAGAATGACTACCAACAATGAGCAACATTGCTCCACCACATCTTCGTAGAGAAGAGATCACTCAAAAACAACACCAGTGCATCTCAAACACAAAGTGTCATACTGCTCAAACTAATACTAGAAGCAGCACCTACCATCTCAAGATTAAAATAAAGAAAACCCTTTGATAAGACCAAGAAGGAAACATTCAACATCAAAACTTCCTGGAGAGAGGAATGGAGCCAAAATGTTCCCAGAGGTGGGAAACTAATAGAGGATCCCACCAATCAACTACCTGACTTCCTCAACAAAACCAAAGGTATTGTAATCAGTGCGGTTTGTTACTTGTGAAAATTGGAGATTTTTGTCAGTATGTTGATCTGTCTGTTAGTTTGTTTTTTGGTGCTCTAGTGCTGGGGGAAAAGTCCAACTCCACATCCACATTGTCCCCTGGAACGCAACATATCAAAGTAAGGGACTGCCAGCCAAAGTGAAGTACGGTGGGGACTCTGTGTGTCCTGGTGCCAACACGGTAGCCATGAAGGCTTGGCTGAAACCCTGAAATGATGCAGCCAACAGTGCTCTGGCACCCTGTCCCATGATGGAACTAGCATCAGTGGTGCAGCTCCTCACCAGCAGTGCAGCTCCTCACCAGCACTGATCGTCTTGGCCTGTGGCTTGCCATCAGATCACTGCTGTTGAATCAAGTGGTGCGGGAGGGAATTGTGCAAGCTTGCCACCACCATTATCAACAAATCTTCATGCAGACTTTCTCATCTACCTCCTCTTTCAAGTCCTTCCCTTTCTACATCCTCCCCTTGCTGCTTGGTGTGTGAGAATGCTTCTGGTCTCTACAACAACAACAAACCAGCCCCCTCATCGTACAGATCTCATTGCTTCCAAACTTCAGCACTAGAGGGTGGACATTTGTGCACTCAGAGAGACAAGGTTAACTGATGAAGGCTCCCTCATGGAAACCTCTGCTGGACATACATTCTTCTGGAGAGGCCTTCCAGCAATTGAGCCCAGGATCCATGGTGTTGGGCTTGCCATCAGAAACGATCTCCTCCCCTGCCTTCCCAAATCTCCAATTGGCATCAGCCCAAGACTCATGACTCTCCTCATACCCCTGGCAAAGAGATCCTATATTACCCTCATCAGTGCATATGCCCCCACACTGGACTCTGAAGATGAGGTCAAAGACAACTTCTGTGCCTCGCTGGACAAAGTTCTTCACCATACTCCTGCAGCAGATGAAATCAATCTCCTTGGGGATTTCAATGCCCAAGTCGGATGCAACCACATCGTCTGGGACAGTATTGTTGGAAGACATGGATCTGGAAACATGAATGCCAGTGGCCTGTATTTACTCTCCCTTGCACGGACCACCAGCTGTGCATCACAATGTTTCAACTCCTGGAGAAACTGATGACCACATGGATGCACCTATGCTCCAAAAACTGGCATCTTCTGGATGACATCATTATGCACCATTGTGACATACACAAGGTCCAGATCACTCATGTCCAATGAGGTGCCAAGTGCTGGACAGACCATCATCTGTTATGAAGCTTCCTCAATGTCCTCCATCCACCTGCAAGGAAGCAACTAGTGAAGCCTTGTCTGAACTTGAAGGCCCTCAATGACATCTCCATCAGACAAGTTCTCATAGAGAAGCTCCGAAAAAAGCTGGACAACCTCCCACCTGCAGATACAAGCATTGAAATTGATGTCGAAGAGCTCTTGTTGTCACTCCTTGAAGTCCTCCAGAAATCCTCCAGATATGTCCTGGGATTCACATGGAGGAAGAATCCAGACTGGTTTGACAAAGCTTTAGAGGAATCCCTTCCCCTACTCGCTTTGAAGAACGCAGCTCTGCAAGCCCACCTCAGCAACCCCGCATCATTGAACTCCTACAGAAGTGGGAGATTGCGAGATCAGAGACACAACACAGACTTTGCCAGATACAAAATGCATGGTGGGTCAAGAAAGCTGAAGAAATTCAGCACTTCGCTGATGACAAGACCCATGAGTTCTACAATGCCATCAAGGGCATCTCCTGTCCAACTTGATGCACCATGGCTCCTGTACGTTCTGCAGATGGCACTGCACTCCTTAAAGAAAAGCCAAAGATCCTTGAGCACTGGGCCTAACATTTTCAGGAGCTTCTGAACAGGGTCAACCCCTTTGACCCAACAGTTCTGGACAAAATCTCCACCCTTCCTCAAGTTCTGGAACTTGACAGTGTTCCCACCCTCAGTGAGGTACATCACACCTTGGAATCTCTGAAAACCAACAAGGCACCTGGAGAAGACAGTGTCCCTGGAGAAATTTACAAGTAGGGTGGTCCCTACGTCCTTGTCAAACTCACTGACTTCTTCTCCAGTTGCTGGGGTCTGGGCAAGATCCCAGATACCTGGATGCACACCACGATCATGACCATCTACAAAAAGAAGGGAAACTGCTCCACATGTGGCAACAGCTATGGTATCTCCCCCTTGGACATTGCCGGTAAGATCCTTGCTTGTGTCATGCTCCACAGACTCATCCTCCATGTCGCTGAGTGAGTTCTCCTTAAATCCCAAGCTGGCTTTTGTGTAGAGAGAGGCACCATTTATATGATCTTCGTCACTTGTCAACTTCTTGAGAAAGATTGTGAGCATCAGAAAGACATCAACTTTGCCTTTATCAACCTTACAAAGGTGTTTGACACTGGCAATTGCTCACTTCTCTGGAGCTTGCTGTATCAGTTCGGATATCCACTGACATTCCTGACCACCCTCTGTCAGTTTTATGAAGGCATGTGGGCAAAGATCCTTGTCAGAGGTAAAACCTCTCCTGCTTTTGAAGTATCTGTGGGAGTGAAACAGGGATATGTTCTCACTCTGGTACTCTTTAACATCTACCTTGTTGCCATCACCCTCCTCTCCAGAAATGCCATTGAAAGCACTGATGGACTATGGATCCACTACAGGCTCAAAGGAAATGTCTTCAACATTTGGTGCCTCTCTGCCACTACAAAGACCCAATCCATTATCATCATGGCGCTCCAGTATGCTGATGATGGCTCCACTGTCTCCTTGTCTACAGCAGGCCCCCAAAGGATCGTTGTGTCCTTACAGGAAGCCTGTTATAGACTTGGACTCCTGGTCAGTGTCCCCAAAACTCTCACCCTACAGACATCCTTCTACGACAACCAACCTCCGGTGGCAATCACCATTGGCACTCAAGCCCTGGAGCATACAGACTTGTTCACCTACTTGGGGAGTGTCATTTCAAATGATGCCTCCCTGGACAGGGAGATCATGAACCACATACACCAAGTGTCCTCTGCTTTTAGGTATCTTTGCAAACATGTATTCGTGAATCATCACCTGGGAATCAAGATGAAAGTTTCAGTCTACCATGCCATGTGCAAGCCCTGGGATGACCTGGTAACTTGTTCATGGTGTACCCCGCCTTTCATCCGTAGTCAGCTGGGATAGGATCCAGCTTACCTGCGACCCTGTAGAACAGGATAAAGTGGCTAGAGATAATGAGATGAGATGCCATCTGCGTCTCTACCCTCCTGTATGGATGTGAGGCCTGGACCCTGTACAGGAGGTAAGTCGAGATGTTGGAAGCCTTTCACATCCAATGCCTTCAACGCATCCATGGCTTCACCTGGAAGGATCGCATCCCATACAATAAGATCCTCAGAACAGGATCTTCCAGCATCGAGTCTGTCCTCCATCATATCCTTTGATGGATTGGACACGTCATCCACATGCACTCCTTTGGCCTTCCTCACCTGGTCCTCTATGGTGAACTGGCTGAAGGCAAGCACCCCCATGGGCACCCAAAGAAGAGATGGAGAGACCACCTGAAGTCAGTCCTGAATGCATGTGGCGTTCCTCACAGAGACCTTGAGACACTTGCCTCCAACTGGACCACTGATAATGATGTCACAAAAATATCATTTCATATTCCATTGAATTCTCATTATAATCATTTTGTCTGTCTGTCTTTCTATCTGTCCGCCTGTCTGTCTCTCCATCACACTTTGAGGGGAACTACTTTATGAACACCAGAACTACCAAAAGGAACAATGGTACAGCCTAGTGAGTGGTACCAATGGACTTGGGGAACATTTTACTGTGGGACATTTGACCTAGACCCAATTATGACCTTGTTTGAAGGTCATGAAAATCAACTTGACAAGTACTGTTTTGTGAATGCCATACTGTCAGAAGGAATGATGGTGAGTGATGGCAATGGACTCAGGAGATGTCATAGTTGTGCTGCAGAACAACCATTACCTCTTTTGATTGCTACACATAACCTGCCCATACCATTGCCCTGTGCAATGTAGCTCCTTGTTTTTCTTTCTTTTATTGTTGCCATTAACACAATTGATCTGTAGAGGTCGATAAGTGTAAAACTTCTGTTAACACAATAGCTCCTGAACTGCTGTTCCAATTAACTTTACATTTTCAGGAAAGATTCATTCATGGAACCATAAAATCCCTATTGATTTTGGGTACTTATCAATCAGAACTGAATGATCTGTGATTTTCACAAGTATCGTGTTCTGCATGATGGTTAAAATTGATTGTTTATCAATCAATATTTGCATGATTGAGTTAAAATTTTCAGGGTAGGTGGGCAATGGTCTTTTGATTACCTGATTAAATTTTGGGGGTAATCAGGTCAAGGTGAAGGTCAAGGTCACTAGAAAGGTCAACCTTTTGGCCAAAATAGCATATTTTCTATTATAACTCAAAAGCAGTTGCTGACAGACATATGTTTACTAATATAAGCATACAGGAACTCCTATATGGCCTTTCATTTGGCACCATGCTCTTTGACCTTGAGTGAGCTTGAAAAGTCACACTCAAGGTCACAAATTTTCAGAGGGCTGTAACTTGAAAATGGTTGATGGTAGACAGATATTTACCATTATCAACTTATAGGAAGTGCTATATGGCCTTTCATTTGGCACCATGATCTTTGACCTTGAGTGACCTTGAAAGGTCAAACTTAAGGTCACATTTTTCAAAGGGCTATAACATTTAAAATGGTTCATGATAGACAGATATTTCCCATTATCAACTGGCAACACTTGTTTCCTATCTAGATTTACATGCCCAAGGAGACACATGTATGTTCTGATGGCTCAACACCTCTTGGGATGTCTGAATGTAAAGCATATATTCAATGCTCCCAGAATGACACAAGGTGCCACATCACCTCTGCTAATTCCAGCATCAGTATAAACAAGGCAAATTTGAGTGTCGTTTCATACCCAATGATTATATGGGTTTGTGGTTTGCATGCATATTCAAGAATTCCAACAGGTTGGAACTGGAATGGGCGTTGTTATCCATCCATGGTGTTCCCTCGCCTAATGATTGCTCAAGATAACCCATTTCAGAAGAAAGTTCACCATATAATAAGAAGATGAATACCCATTAGATATGTCCTTGGGTATGTCCTTGCTGACCATTGGACATCACCTGGCATGAATGTGGGGTGGTTGCCGGTTCTGGGAGGAGGAACAACAAGAGCATTAAACAAGATCAGTGGGCTGGCATGGCAGCTGCTAAGGTTAGACAGTGAGATGGAGTCAGCTCTCACCCTCATGAATAATGAACTAGATGTGCTTAGGAGGGCTGTGATTCAGAACAGACAAACTTGACACATTATTGATAGTGTTACAGGCCCTGTACTTGGGGCTGGTGCTTTTCTCTCTCTTGCAGGTAGGCATCTCACTTGTAATCATCTGTGGTTACCTGCAGGTGTGAGCTGACCTTAAAACCTGGACACACCTTCTCCTTCTCTCTCTCTCTCACTCACACACACACACTGTTGCAGCTGGTGCCTGGCGGCAGGACTTACTGCTTACTCCCCATTTATCTTTTTCTCATTTTTTATGTTTAATAAGCATTTTAACTTAAACTTTGTTTTAGTGTTCTCATTGTGTTGCTTCCCTTTGAGCCAGGGTTGTAACAGGCAGAGAAAGGTGGAGTGTGTAAGATATTAACCCTTTGGGGTCAAGAGCTTTGCTGGTGAAGCTCAACATGTTTAGAATGAGTAGGTCATGTATTTAGATAAATATGTTCATGAGTTGTTGTCATACAAGCATGATAAGCATATTGACAAACTTCATACTTTACATTTTCCTATGTGCTCACTGCCAAATAATGTTATAGTTTTTAAATTACCTATATTAAATGAAACATAAAACTTGTCACCTTCCTTTGTCATACCAGAGTCAGAGTGCTGAGCACCCACTTACGCATTCATAAAAGACTATTCACATGGTAACAGCATGATAATCTCTTTCACTCTTTCGCTTTCCATTGGTTTCTCTTTTGCAGTGAGAATATAGTTTAGGCTATTTGGAGGTAAAACTTGTTGTGAGATGACGCATGGATTTTATGCACTTCGGATGATTCCGGACAGTGATTCAATCTGTGATTCATTTCATGATTCATCACAGCAATTCAATTTCAGAACAATGAATCAATTCATGATTTAATTCATAATTCAGGACAGCGATTCAATTCAATCTTGAGAACTGCGGCACTGATGATGAGCGGTGCAGTTTTTTTTAACGTTGACTCAAACCAGCCAAAAATCATCTCGAGTAAGTGTAAATATTTCTTCTTTTTATTATGAACATATTTGATATATGTGTGCTGTTCTGCATGCACAGGGAAAATGACTAGGTAATTTTTTCCAGAGTTAAGAGTATTTTCTTCAAAAATAAATTATTTTGCTATACTTTGAGTTTAGAGAGTGAAATTTGGAGTAGGAGTGGGAGCAAATTTACAGAGTAATTATGTAACCTAGTAACAGAGTTGGTTATGGCTCTGAACTGAGCAAAATAGTACAAGAGTTAATTTCAAGACACACTGAACAGAGTCAAATACCATATAAATTAAGCTATTGTAAAAAGCAGTTTTAGAACTGTGTTGGAATGTGTGAAAAAAAACATTGCCTTTCCCATTGTGACTTGACCTGATGGGATTAAGAGTTGACCTGATGAGATAAAGAAATGGCAGTGGGAGGAGTTTTCACTCTTCTCATTGAATTGAATGGAAATGTTTACCCTTCTCATTGAATACCCCTCCCACTGCCAACCCTTTATCCCAAAACAATATGACATTTATTTATTTGATTTTTTTTTATTTTTAATGGCCGGTTAATTGTCCAAATCAATGGTGAAAATTTCTGTTTTGGGGCTTGAGACATTCCTAAGACTGAACAGAATTACCTCCGTGATTACAATGGTTTGACACAATTGGTCACACATTCCAACACAGTTTTAAAACTGTTTTTAACAACATCTTCATTAATCTGTTATTTTTTAAAGTACAATTATGACATACATACTGCATGGATATTATTTTAGCTGAACTTGTGTTGAAAACAAAAAAGTCATATGACTTTGAAAATACTGCTTAGATTTGTTGAAATTCCAAACAAAATCAGAGCATGCCAAAATCATTAGAGTGCCAGAAAATACCCTCAGACCCCAGAGGGTTAAACACCTCCTGTTCTTTCTATATACTGTACCAGACAACTATCTGAACATCTCCATCATTGCTCATATCTGAGAAGCAGTGACAGCCCCACCACCCGCAAATGATTCCTAGTACTCATGGCTTCTCCAATGGGGTAAGGGATGGGGACACTGGACCATACTCATGCCGGTTATGTGTGTATTGTTCCTGATATGTCTGATTGTACTGTGTGTTCTATGATGCTTGAGCGATATGATGATGAAAATGGTGCATGCTGTCATGAAAAGTTACCAGATAGTGAAGCTGGATCCAGAAGAGTTCATGGACTGGCCTCTGAGACCATATGAGAGTTATAGACCCCCTTTCTCAAATGTGGATGATTATGAACTATAGATAGTTTTGCTTATGCTTAGGCTGAAGAAATAACACAATAGTTGTGTTAAATTTATATAATGTGAATTTGTATATTTTTCTCTCTGTTCATTTGCCATTTGTGTAGAGATGCCTGTGTCTCACAAAGCTGCAATATAACAATTTCCATTCACCTGTTAATGCAATGCCTGTTGAAAGCCTGTATAGGAGGGACATGAAAAAGAAAAGATGTATTTGGGAAAGTCTTTTGCTTTATTATACTTATCCAAGAATTGATAAAAATGGGAATGTGTAGAGGAAATATATAACTATTAGACAATTATTATGACTTTAGTGATCTTTAGAAAATAAGCTTCAGAGACACTGCAGGGGCAGATCCAGGAAAATGGAAGGGGGGATCAAACCAGTAAGGCCAGGGGTCCAGGCGGCTGTCAGAGTTCCCCAGAAACTCTGCAGTTTTTCAATGCCCAGAGATGCATTTTGAGCTGTTAGAGACATGTTGTAAATGAAATATCTTAAACAAAATTACCATATCAAAAATGTTTTAAAACTAGCAACTTTCAAAACCATTTTTTTAGTCACTGAACATGATAGTTTCAGAGTTGCAGGTATATGCATAGAGCATAATTACAACTGTTATTTGGTAATATTTATGAAAGTTGCATTGCCATATCATGCATTACCACACGACACACTACAGTGTAGTACACTGAGCACAAAATGCCTTATATCAATAAATTATTACTATTTTAGTAAGTGCAATCTGAGCTCACTGGGGAATTGTAAGCAGACTGTCACAGGACAGAAAAGTTTGAAATGTTCTTTGCCCATCCAAATTTCAGCCTGTCCAAATGACAGGCCAAAAGCCTAGAACAAGGCGGCTGGGAGCCCAGTGCCCTAAGACTGGCCCTGGAATCTGAAGGACTTTAGATGCCTGGAGATGGCTTCTCAGCTATCTCCAGGCACATTTTTGTGATTTTCAAAGGCCAAATTACAGTCAATGTTAGTCGCTAATTACACTAAATACTGAATATAATTTAGAAGAAAATGTCAGATGTTTCAAGAGAAACATGCTTCAAGTTATACCCAAGAAAACAGTAGCACACACAGGTCAGTTACATATCTAAAAAAAAGTATGGTGGGCAAGGATGTTCCAGTTGGTTTCAACTTAGTGGTACTTATATATAGGTATTATAATAACATGCTTGAAGCATTATGCCAACAATGACTATTTTTATACTATATTTATAAGATGAAAATGGTGTATGCTGAATCTGAACATCACTCTCAATCCAAGTCAGTGTGAAGTATCATTCAATGATTATCTCCTGTTGTTGCCAAGCCATTTACTTTCTGCCTGCCTTTTCATTATTGACCTTTGTTTACATTTTTCTTGCCCTCATCTCCTAGTCTCTCCTTCATTATTCTGTTTGGTGATCAGCCGACCTCTGCCTGTTTCTCTGACCACGATTTTCATCTACTGATTTGGCTTCATCTACAGTTTGCTTCTCCTGCTCTCCTGTGTCTGCATCCATAAGTACCTACATCCTGACAGGATACTTCACCATCAATGGATGCAGCAGAGGAGGTGAAGCAGACTGTTCTGAATGTTATGGGGTATCTCTTCGGAGAACACCAGCAGATGCTCAGTGACCTCATCACCAGAATAGTGCAGCTTACTGCTGTGATGTCACAGGCCCTCCTAACATGTCCCAAGTCCTCCGTGAGCTCTACAAAGCTCTCTCTTGACCCAAGAAATACACCAGCGATGCTGCCAGTTGTAAGGGATTTATTTTCCAATACTCCCCGTATTTCTCATCTCTCACCGGCATTTCTGAGAAACAGAAAATTGCCAAGTTTCTCAGACTGCTGACTGGAAAAGCTCTCCAATGGGCTAGTGCTGTTTGGGAGCATGGAGGGGAGCACACAACATCTTACTATCATTTCATGGAATTATTTAAACAAGTCTTTGATCATGAACCTGAGGGCATCAAAGTCAGAGAAATTCTGTTGACCATCAAGCAGGGTAAGAGAAGAGTTGCAGAATGTGCTCTGGACTTCTGAACCCTTGCTGCAGGCAGTGGTTGGAATGAACCAGCTCTGAAGGTTTTTTTCACCAAGGTCTATGCCCAGAAGTATTGAGTGGGCTAGCTTGTCAAGACAAACATTTAATTCTGGATTCTCTCATCGATCTGGCCATGTGTCTGGATTGTTTAATCAACAGTAGACCTTCTTTACAAAATACTGCCACATTAACTCCTACCATCCACACCTATGGAAGTGTCTCAGGCTTGTTTAAAATGCTCAGAGAGAGAAAGAAGAAAACATGAGGGCTTATGTTTCTTCTTTGGTGATCTCAATCATCTTATTTCCAAGTGTCCTGTTCATCCACCTTGCACAAGTTCTGCTGAAACCTCATCCAGCCTGGTGAGCTCCCTGTTACCTCATAAAATGCAATCTTTTAAAATGCCAGTTTTATTGAAGCTACCATCATTAACATGTGTGCTCTCTGCATTTATTGATATAAGAGCAGAGAGGAATTTCATCAACATTTCAATCGTCCAGAAGTTCAGCCTGTCCACTTATTCACTGCAGAGACCATTCAGCCTTGAGATCATTGATGGAAGTCCCATAGGGGATGGACTTGTCACCACTCGCATGTCCCTGTTTCATATTCAGGTAGGCACGCTCCACTCTGAACTCATCTCATTACTGATCACATCCACAGCACACTATGACATTATTCTAGGCTATCTATGGCTTCAAATACATGATCTGTTAATTTCCTGGCAGCATAAAACATTCTTCAGTGGTCACAAACCTGTTTGCAAAATTGCCTGCTTCATCTCCAACTGACCTTCTCTTCCACATCAGTGTAGATTCCCAAGCCTGATTCACTTGACAATGTTCCTGAATGCTACATGGACTTAAAGGAAGTCTTTAGTAAGGGTAAGGCTTGTGGCCTACTTCCTTACTGCACATATGACTGTACAATTTATCTCCTCCCAGGTACCACTCTGCCAAGCAACCACATCTATCCACTTTCCCAGACCAAGCAAGCTGCCATGGAGGAGTATGTACAGGAAGCTTTAAACCAAGGGTACATCTGACCTTCCACCTCACCTGCATCGTCTAGCTGCTTCTTTGTGGAGAAGAAGGGAGGTCTTCAACCATGTATTGATTATAGGGCCCTCAACCAAATCACAGTGAAATACCCCTATCCTCTTCCACTGGTACCCTCAGCCCTTGAACAACTACACGCAGTGAAAATCTTCTCCAAACTAGACTTATGTAGTGCTTATAGTCTGATTGGAATCAGAGAAGGGGATGAGTGGAAGATGGCTTTCAGTACCACCACTGGCCATTTTGAGTACCAGGTTATGTCTTATGGCCTTTTTTCCGCAACCAGTGTTTTCCAGTGTCTGATAAATGATGTGTTCGGAGACATGTGGGGAAGATAGTGCTTGAAAGTTTATGAACCATTTAGAATTTTCTATATTTCTGCATAAATATAACCTAAAAGATCATCAGATTTTCACACAAGTCCTAAAAGTAGATAAAGAGAACCCAGTTAAACAAACAAGACAAAATTATTATATTTGGTCATTTACTTATTGAGGAAAATGATCCAATATTACATATCTGTGAGTGGCAAAAGTATGTGAATCTCTAGGATTAGCAGGTAATTTGAAGGTGAAATTTGAGTCAGGTGTTTACAATCAATGGGATGACAATCAGGTGCAAGCGGGCACCCTGTTTTATTTAAAGAACAAGGATTTATCAAAGTCTGATCTTCACAACACATGTTTGTGGACATGTATCATGGCATGAACAGAGGAGATTTCTGAGGACCTCAGAAAAAGTATTGTTGATGCTCATCAGGCTGGAAAAGGTTACAAAACCATCTCTAAAGAGTTTGGACTCCACCAATCCACAGTCAG
>JAPEIY010011326.1:0-14927 GCA_026122135.1 Cathorops aguadulce | reverse complement strand
GAGAGGAGAAAATGAGGGAAGAGAAACAGAGAGAGGAGAAAACGAGGGAAGAGAAACAGAGAGGAGAAAATGAGGGAAGAGAAACAGAGAGAGGAGAAAATGAGGGAAGAGAAACAGAGAGGAGAAAATGAGGGAAGAGAAACAGAGAGAGGAGAAAACGAGGGAAGAGAAACAGAGAGGAGAAAATGAGGGAGGAAAATCAGAGAGAGAAGACACAGAGGAAAAAGAAACAGAGGCAGAAGAAATTGAGACAGAATCAGAGAGTGCCAGATGCCATCCACACATCTGGACTGAAAAGCAACATACATTTAATAAACCTCAACCCGAGTTATTGTCTCTAGTATCTTGTTTAACAGGGATTTTTAGATTAATGTAGGAATTAAATAGCGGCTGAGTGGAGACCTGAGGGAACTCTTGGTCTCACACACGTGCATACACACACTTACATGCACACAGGAATACACACACACACACACACACACACACACAGGAATACACACACACTTCTATGCACACTGTGCATACAGAGAAATGCATGCACACACGTGCATACATGCAAAATAAGTTACCTACATGCTCTCTTTCTCCAACACAACACAACACTCACACACACAAGAGGAAAGAGGCATGCACCACACGTGTATGTCTTTGTTGCGTCAGAAAAGTTGTCGCAAAACACTATATGCATCATGGTGTCCTTGCATTCGCCTTTGCTTACGTTAAATATGAATCGGCCATTACTGCGCCATGCTCCCCCTGATCACAGAATTTATAGTTTACCCACCTCTTTTTTTACCACGACATCCCTGTGTACAAGTACACAAAATACATTTTAGCATCCATTCACAAGCACAAATCTCACAAGCCAAAACATACTTATTTAAAGCAGTATGTAAAGGTTAAGCGTAGTATGTGCAGACAATAATGCAAGTACCTTGAAAGGTCTCAGTATCTTCACAGTATCTGAAATTGGACAAACAAATGTGGACAAACTATGGTGAGTGATATACAGTATGCATCATGCAATCAGTGGCTGTTCGGTAGGCCTACTGGGACTACAGGGGTCCTGTGTGCAGATGTGTCAAAAAGTAAAAGTTTTTGTTAGGTTTAGTGTTTTTTCAGTAACAACACGCAGTATATCCACCTCATTAGGTACAATGTAGTAAAAGATGTTACAGCTAGTGTACTTCACAAATTAACTTTTACTTTTGGTTGACACCTGTCTGTGTGGAATTTATACACCGATGCACCATTGCTGGGCAGTCAAGTCGAGTTAGCCATCAAATACAGTTGCTGTATGTTAACACATTCTGGTGACTGACATCAAAATGACAGCCTGAATAAAGTTTCATAGATTGACAATGTCAGACAGTGGACACCGGTGATGAAGCTATACATGAACTGATAGAAAGACATATTTCCAAAATCTCTGCCAACAAAACCAGAAAGTGAAGGCTACATGGTGTTAGAACTATGTCATAGCATGGGCTAGTGTTGTACACAATACTTAGTGTTGTTGCACTTAGGCCTACATCTCTAAAGGAGACATGGGGAGATAGGACACAACAGTAGAAGCAAAAATAACCAAGATAATACGAGAACAAATAATAATGTTAGTTCTTCTAGAAGTACTCACCAAGAATCCGAAGCAAGAAATGGGGCTGTGACGGTCCTGCTGGGCTGGCGCCCTTTTTTTAAGCGCTAGAAAGCAATTTGTGGGTGGCCCTGGGTCCGCCCACTTTTGGTCCTGGGTCGGCCCCTTTTTTGTTCAGAACCAATTTAAAAATTTTCACTGAAGGAAAACAATGAATATGTATTATTATAAATCAGTAGTCTATGAAAAAAACTGGGGAATTGTTGGGGAAATAAAACGTTTTGTTTGCTTATGATGCCCCTGACATGAACCATCAATCCGTCTCCCAACACAGAAGCCTACTTTCTGCAAGTCTAGAGTACTACACGCTCACACCCGGAACAATGAGACAATGTCAGTCGAATTCTGTAGCATAATGCTATCTCTAGACAGACATGCACAGTTACAGTCGAGTTTCCCACGTAGCCTACATAGAATAGGCCTGGCGTCACTGACAGAAAGTAAAATCATTTAAGTCAATGTCTTTGAAAAGCAATTGCAAACTTAAAACATCAAGGAGTATGCGCAGGTGGACTAACGAAGTCATTGAATGGATAGCTGCTGAGACTGAAAGCTGATTCCTCATCATGCCCGCAGCAACTTGTTAAAAATAAGGAATAATTTACTGGTTACAAACTAGGACTGTGTATTATGAGTTTCTACTAGCGTTATATTCATAGCATAGGATGGCTATCCTCGTCTGACAGTCAGCCAACAATACTTTTCACCCTCGTCGTGTGCACGTACAGTAAGGTAACTTACGTTTGACATGCTAATCTAGGAGTTGTTGTTCTGATTGTGGTTAGCTTTAAACAGCATAGTTTAACTATGCTATTGCCGTTGTGAATCTGAAATTTTAATATTGCCTTCATGGGTTGCATTTTACTGTGGCCATGGATAGGCTACCCACCACACAAACAGGTTTTGTTCTCTAGAGGACTACCTAAAGCTACACCATATTTCCATGGCGTCATTATCAAAAGAGTGTTCGGATTTTTCGAGGCTCGCTTGGGCCACGGTCCTCCGGACTGTGTGGCTAAACTGTGCCTGGTTATGGAATAATATGCTGCAACAGTTGTGCGCATGCATAGGCTGTGTTTTGAGTGGTTCAACATGTGATTGTGTACTCTGCTCCTCGCATTGATTGTTGTGGTAAAATGACGTCTTCCTGGCTGGGGGAGAGTGGGGTCCGCACTCCACTGATGTGGGGGTGGTGTTGAAGGTACAAGCAGATTCCAAAAAAGTTGGGACACTTGGTATTTTGTGAATAAAATCAAAATGCTGGCATTTTCAAAACATTCCATATGTTAACAAGGTAGAGAATTGTATACAGACAACATATCAGTTGTTAAAGTCGAGCAGAATTATTGTTTTGAGGTAATTATGTGATAAAAGCTCACCCTCGCAACAAATCCCAAAAAAGTTGGGACAGGGCCAATAAATTGCTTTTTATGTTGGATAAGACTAAACACAACACAAGGGAGGAGACTTAACAGTTAAATACTTTGACTGATGGCATGATTTTGTTTTTTTTGTTTTTTTAAAAAAGATGTTTTGATGTGTGAGACATGATTTCTGACTGGAAGACAACAATCTTGTCACCTGCTTACTCTTTAGATGGGACTACACTGTTGGAACATAGTAGAGATTGAAATTTGCCATCATTATGGGGCAATATCTAAAGGCTGTGCTCCAAAATATAATGCCTTGGTAGTTATGTATGCTGTTTAAAGTCTGTATATATACCATTCAGCATTCATTTCAATGCTCTGCATTAGAATGTGTTCATTCAGCTCTAACATGCCCACATTTTTAATAAAAAAACTCAAATCTCAAGAGCCTGAATGCAGCGTATATGTGTCTCCAGGACAAAATGGGTTAAAGGTGCCTGCCTTCATTGTAGGCCTAAAGTGCAGGGGGAAATCCTGGTTTGTGTTCATAGTACGGCCCTCGGATGAATTTCAAGTAGCCCCTCGTATGAAAAAGGTTCCCCACCCCTGATCTAGAATGAGCTTTGCCGCGTGCAGCACTGTTTAATGTCTGCATCATGTGCATTAATCAAGTGTTGTGTTTATGGTCATTTTTTTTTCAACAGCTGTCACTATTGGAGTGTCATAGTTTGCTTATTGACAATGGGTATGGAATGATCTCATATGTGCAATGATTTCACAGAACTCTACGTTAAGGAAATAGGCCTTACATGCCTGCAATTTGGATAATTCAATCTTTCTGTGTAATAGATCAGTAATTAGTCCTTCAGCAGTGGGAGAGGGGGACAGGTGTGGGCAGTGTTAGAGAATTTTATAATTAGTGATCCAATGTAATAATCATTAATTAATCAATGTAATAATCATTAATTTAATAGTAAATTAATAGTAATTAATCATATGAAACTATTGTATTCTTTGTAAAGTCTATGAACTTCTGTTCCTGACTTCCTTCTGACCTTCGCCATGTTCCTTAGAGCAAAATGTTCCAGACGCTACGTCTAGATGTTTGCAAAACACAATGTCAGCAATATCACAAATGTTTGCAAAACACGATATACAGATCATAGCATATTTCCAGACATAAACATGACATGTTTTTGACCCAAGGTTAAATGACCGTACCCATTCTGATATAAACGTCACCACTGACCACAGATGGGTGGGGGGAAGAGAGCTTGGTCCTTGACAAGGGCGGAGCTCTGTCTCCCTCCCTCTCTTCTTCTCATTCTGTTCTTTATTCATAATAAATCTAATTTCTCTTGACACAAGAATTGACTATTATTCATTAATATTATTGTTGAACCCGTATATTTTTTTCCACGACAGCAGGGTGTGAGGTGTGAGAGGTGGGGGAGGGTAGCTCAGTAAGGCTGGAGGTGAGAGTCAAGTGTGTTCATTGTCCATGTGGGGTGAGGGGGGGATGGACTTCACAGTCCTCAGGTAATGGCCTGCCTTCAGCAGTGGGGGATGAGGGGCAGGGTGTGAATGGGGGGCAGGGTCTGAGGTGTGAGAGGGGGAGGAGGGTAGCTCAGGAAGGCTGGAGGTGTGGTGCCAGTCATTCCTGAAAAGGGGGCGTGATGTAGGCCTAGCTACTTTGTCCGTGGACAACCAAGGGGCCATTCATTCATCTCTGGGTCGCGAAGCCGCAAGCAGGTAGGTGGAAATGGCTCGATTATTTGTGTATGAAGATGCTCGGACTATGGGAAGGCCAATGCCTTATGCTCTGTGTGAAATGCTTGTTAAAAGCAGCTGTAGCCTTCCTGATGCTGTTGTTGTAATGGTTGCAGTCTTTATTCTGTTTATTTTGTTTATCTCTCTCTCTCTCTCTCTCTCTCTCTCTCACACACACACACACACACACAGATTAAACACAAAGGCGTTTTGCTTAGAACCGCTGTCCCCCCTCTCTCAGGCACTTTTCACTTTTGTTGTTGGTGTCAGTGGTAATGTTTCGGAAGATTGACCCTGTGGATAGGGAGAGGGCCAGACTCCTTTCCCTGGAAATGGACATGCAGCAAGCTTGGGAAGACTGCGAGGTAAGTTCTGCGACTTAGTCACCTAACTGTTATTATTTCATCACTGTTACTGTCCTCTCTTGCACTTTGATGTCAGTTTGTAAATGTCATTCCTGTGTATGTCTATGTCCTATGTCCCAGAGGGAATTGCAGGCCCTGCAAGCTGCTGCACCACCATCCCCTAAAAGAAGAAGAAATACCCAGAGGACGGGGAATGGGAAACCAAGGGGTAGGCGTGGAGGGCGCCCCAAAGGCTCGGCTGTGGCCTCCAGAGCTGGTGTGTGAATGTGTACCGCTTCATGCTTTTGATATTTCACTATAGAAATACATATTGTATAGTATTCTGTTCAACTGTTTTTGGTCTGTTGTCATATTTGGTTATTTGTGTAATTGATTTGTTAACCATTTTTCCACAGATTGCTTAAACACCACTTGAATTATTCATATTTGTCACATAATTTTCTCTTACTCAGGATATGTCATACAGTGTGTTTTGGCAAAGTCATTTTTCTTATTTGGCATTGACATACACTGCTTGTAAAATATTAAGATATCCATTTGTATAGGCTATTGTGTTCAGATATACAAGAATATTTCTCTCTGAAGTGATTAACATACTTGTGTATATGTTGCTCTCTCTCTATTAGCACTTCCCTTGGAGGTTGATAAACAAGGTCTTCATTGCAGCCTCGGTGTTGACCCACAAATGGAATTTGGTAAGATATAATTGTATAGCTGACATGTTGTTTGCAGACAGTTTCCATAATCTGGAAAGTATTTTCTTCATGACGGTAGTGTGTATCAGTAGCATTTCGTGCACCATGACGAGAAATCGGAGCGATTTCGATAGGGAAAGCGGTTTAAACTTTCCATTCATTTCATTGGTAGGCAAGTGTCTTTGGAGATTCTTTCAGTATATTGAAGTAACACAGAACATTTTTTTTAAAGAAAGGAACATGGAACAGCTATTAGAGGCACCAGAGGAGCCCACAGCGTCTACCTCGTGGAGTCTGAGGCAGAACAAAGCTGCACAGCGTTGGAAGGCTGCGAGACCATTCCACGTACAGTGCCTCTTGGAATCCCATCGTGTTGGGCATCCGTTGTGCAGCCATTGCAACGAGACTGCTGTTATTAGGTTGGTATTCACATTATGATTCATACTGTCTTTTTCTTGTACGTATATGACTTGTTTGATTTCTTGGTGTTGTATGTAGGGATGGCGATGGTTAAGAAAAATCTTAACCGACCACCGAGCCTCATTAACCGGTTAAAGTCGGTTAACCAAAATTCTATAACTGCCATTTCATACCAGTGTTCTGTCGCGCGTCTTTCTCTGCCCCGTGAAACAAGTTATGCCCCCATTTTAGAATGGTTACCGTCACACAATGGACCGTTGGTTGGCTTCGCTGCTCACCGCTGGTTAAGACGCGAGGGTGGCGCGCTCTTAGATGATAATTCATAGTCGATGTGCTGCCGCTGTATTTCAAAGTGGTGTCGCATAGCAAACACTTGACATCATTCTCCCCGAGTTTGGAGAAGTGGTCCCACACGACGCTTTTCGGCATGTCTCGGCTGTCTTTAACTCTGTTACAGTACCTCACGTCCACTTTGTGCTTTTTGAATAGGCTACGTTCTAAGCAAACATTCTAAACTGGCGCCAAACAGCATATCTAAGGTCAATTTTATCCATTTGTCTATATGCCTATTTGTAACGATTTGTGTAGTTTCATTTTTTTTATAACAATAAAAGTTTTTAGGCCCAAATGTTCTAACCGTTTTCAACAGTACCGCCGGAATGGCTACGCGCGCTCTGCTACGGCACGGCCATGGCTTTGTGCTGCAGTTGCGCTTAATAAATTTCCTCCGTGGGATGGCTCATGCTCAAATTTATCATTTTTATATTGAAAGATCATATCGCCCCACAACACCAACAACACGTGTGTGCTCAGTGTAATAACAGACGTTGGCTGGCATTCGGGAGCTGTAAAAAATATTGATTTTTTTTTTTTAAACCGGTTACAGAATATTTTAACCGGACAAGGTTTTTTCGGTCAACCACCGGTTAAACGGTTAACATCCCTAGTTGTATGTTTGGACTGTTTTACAGTGTGTGGGATTTTATTTGATGCATTATGCATTTCTCACATGAAGACCTCAGTCAATGTCGAAGTACTAATGAGAAATCACCCAGTGTATATACTAGTGCCTCTGTGCAGATGCCCTTTATATTGTGTAGAAGATGTATGTGCTTTACAATGAATAATGGTCACAGGTTGTGTTGTGCATTTGATTTGGTGATGTTACTTGTCTTCTGTTATTTTCATAGCTATTTTTCTTGCTGATATCCTACTAGGTGCAGAGATTGTCTGCCCAGTCAGTGGTTTTGTGGCAAATGTGATGTTACTTTCCACAAGAAGGCAGTTCTCCACAATAGAGAGAGCATCCATGAGGGGTTCTTTAGGCCCATCCCTCCCAGCACAGTCATTGTCAAGGGAGATGCTGGCTTTTCAGCTCAGGAGCAACGTAAGTACACAAATACAGTAGTTGTACATTGCTTGACTTAATGACTGACTGTACTTATTGTTCATATCTTTGTTTCATGTTTCCTTTTATAGAATGTATTTTGCCATTTTTGGCCAGTCAGAAATGCTCCTGCAACCTCCCCAATATATCTGTGTCGCCAGGAAAGGCTGTCATTTTGATTTCGATCAATGTTAAAATCATCTACACCAAACATTTCTACATTTTTCACACATGGCTATTTTCCAAAGCTTTACAGCTCCTAACTATTGTACCCTTTCTTCCTAAGGCCGGTACGATTTGCATCTGCCATTGTTTCAGTGCCAGAAATGCAGTCAGCAGTGGTCTCCCGAGTTTGGGGATGTGGTGGGAAGTGGGTACTGGCCAGCCTCCACCTGTGGTAATACATATTATACACTGGACCTGTTCAGTTCCTTTGAGGAGCTGAAAGTTATTGCGCCCACACTGTCCAGGCAGGCTTTTGCCAAACTTCTGGAGCACAGAACAAGATGTGCTGGGAGGGTACGTGTTTACCATATATTAGAGGTTTTAATTCATATTTATCTACTCCATTCTATGTGCAATTAATTGAAGGCCTCTTCCAGTCAGGACCTGTGTCTGGCGACAGTCTGCAGAGAAGCTTCCTGGAGTTCTCCTATTGCCAGTACGAGCAGGAGCAGCAAACAGGGGAAACCTCACTATCATGCCCAGCATGTCATCCAGACATGGTAGCTGTGGCAGTGGATGGTAACAGAAAGCTGTACCGCTTCAAAAGTGGAAGGTACTTTTCCCAGGTCTTTTTTATTATGCATGTTGCACAACAACTTATTGCTCATTTGGAAATGTAGATCTTATAGCGCTAATGACTTCACACTTAGCAGTCTGATGTGGACTGGCAAAGTGTCTGTATATCAGTATGGCTGTAGATGTGTACTGGTGATCACCAGTAAGTCACTGTTGTAGAATGTTGTCTTTTGGGGCTTTTTTTGTCTGTTGTTCTTGTTGCCCGTAAAATGAATTGTAGATCAAGTTTTTCAGTCATGCATATTTTGTATTGTAAGTATTGTTGTTAGATGTCTTTCTGCTCTCTTGAACCATTTCTTTTTTTCTCTCTCTACAGTGCTTGCCCTGCAGACATGCCCTATTTTGATGGTGTGTTTGTGGCAGAGGATGCGTCTGTTGCAGACTTTGTCCGCACACTACATCGCGCAGTGAAACAGGTATTTATTCCCGTCATTTCATCATTTCAATTTGTAAAACACTGACAAAAAACATCATGTTCATGTTCTGATGTTATATTGTTTTTCTTCAGACACGTGGTCAGGGTACCTGTGGGGGGGCATCCTGGGCTGCAGCGAAGGAGATTTCTAGGAGGGCAAATAAGATGGACGAAGAAGGCATGGAGGTTGCTGTTTGTAGGCATGGCTTTCTATTAAAAGCCCTGAATATGTACAGAGGTAAGATGAAGGGACTGTAAAAAGCGAATAAGGCAAAATATGTAAACGTAAAGAATTCCCACATAGATGATAAGACTTCTGTACAGTCATTTCCAATAATAAAATGCAAAAGTCAAAATTGTGAATACACCATTTTGCAACGAAACTCTTAAATTACAATACCATGGTTTCCCCCAGCACTTCATAGCTAAGGCAGCTACCTTGACAACAGATGCCTGCTACATTGACAAGACCCCCTGAAAATATCCCCTTGAAAAGATGTGTCATTTCTAAACTTGCTTCACCTAAACCATGTATTTTATGGGGTTTTGTGTCATTTTGTTTTGTCATTTTTCATGAAGTATTTAGGAGCCTTTTCAAAGATTGCCATATCTGTCTCATAACGGTCATAACAATTTATCCACAGGGGAGATCTATGCCTATCCCATGTTTCTCCACAAAGCGCTAATGCCATTTAACGCAACCTTCCTTGCAATGGATGTGGCTTGCAAGTACTGGCCGTACCTTCAGAAGGCTGCCAACCACCTGCCAGAGCTCGTAGAGCTTTTGAATTCCACGCCCCTCCTTAGCGTCATGCATGCACAAAACCACGATACCAAGTGTCAGGTAAGTTTACAATGTATTCATGTCTATGGGCATTGAAATGACAATTGATTTCATTTCATGTGTTAGTGTTGAAATGCCATGTTGTGATCTTTGTAGATTGCTTGGAGTGGAAAATATATTGAGGGTGCCGGGACTACTGCTGGAGAGGAAGTAGAGCAAGTGAACAGCTACCTCTCCCGCTGTGCTTTAACAACAAAGTACATGTCCAAAGGAGGTATTTGCTCTTTATGCTATACATGTTTTTTTTTGCTTTTGTTGCTGTTCATTGCATAATGGCCTACATGTCCATGTTAACTCTTTTCTCAGCACCAAAAATAAAGTGGTGGACCGTGTTGCGCTCTTCCTTTCAACTCTTTTCTTTTAACAGCACGTGTGGATATGCTGACTGTTCATGCCTTGGGGTGGAACAAAAAGAAAATGTCTGGACTGCAGCAAGCACTGTGCTCCCGATATTCCAAGGTGAGGCTGTCATTTCACAGGACCAGTTGTTATTTCTTTTTTTTTTTATTTTAAATTCTTTTTGCAACATTGTTTGTGTAACACTTCGGTGAGTCTGTTGCACTGCACTACAGCCTTCATGGATGGTTTTTGTGTCTTAGTGTTTTTGCATTGCTTTTTCCAGACGTGCAAGATGCTGAATGAAGCTGAGAAGGAAGAGCAGCAGAAAAAGGAGGATCTGGGCTGCACAGATGGAGCTGCATGGGTTGCTGAAGTACAGGAATGGGCAACCCGTGGTAAATTAAATGCAGCTATTCTTTTCTGTTCTCCCGTTGTTTTTTCCTCCCAAATTTGATCCTCCAAACTCTTCACCGAAATGATGGTATAAAAGCGGATTTTCTTGCTATGAAAATGTATTTCATCTTGAGCTGGTGTTAACCCGTTAGGACATGGCGTTATAAATTTGCTGTTACCAGAATGGCAATGACCAAGTAGTAGTGCATTACTAAAGGCCTTGTGTTATGTCATAGTATTGTATTACTACGGTAGTTAACTTTTCAATGGCTATTACAGCGTGTTACAGGAGGTACGGCGTGCATTAATGGGCTACTGTCTTCTTTTTACCCGCCACAGCTTTGGCTGATTCATTGACATTTGACAACTCATGGGTTTGTCTTTATATTCACAGTTAGAACACGTCCTTTGCAGCTGCAGCAGGACATAGAGGGCCGTTACCTCAACCTACGGCAGAGGAAGCAAGCTCTGTACCGGAAGAATGGTATATTTGTAATGTTCATAGAAAGTATTTCAGGATTTGTTAGTGTAGCTTACGCATAACCTTCTCTCATTCCTTGTATTTTCTGATTGTTTTCCAGACAGTGGTCAGTTGCGGCATCGGCTACGGAGAGAGATGACTGTTGTAAAGAACAGACTAATGAAAGACATCGCCACCTTCAACAGTTCATCACCAACAACTCCAATTGACATTGGAGCCGTGGAGCGGTCATTGGCAGGAGATGGGCCATCTGTTTTTTGGCCATGGGATGTGCAGGGGAGTGGTAAGAGAATTGTTAATTTATTCTGTGTTTAGGCTACTCAAGATTTCTAAAGCTTAGTTTCAGATTATAACTTTGCTGTGTCTAACTATGGTGTCGGCTATACGGCAACGTTTTTCACTATAACCTTATCATTTGGCCCTTTGGGCCATACGGGTCCGGCGTTCTGGGTTGCCCAAAACGATAATTTCGGAGAATGGGTTCTAGAGTGGGAAAATCTAGGAACTCAGCCGTTCGCGTTGCCATTGTTACAGCCAAAACGGATTTGTTTACATCTGCGTCCCACCCACATGACCAAGACCAGTGACGTATACACATACGTCAGTGACCAGAATAAAAAGCGGCTTCGCGCGCAACATCCATTCAAAACACGGAAGAGGAAGACAATTCAATCACCATGGCTTCACCGTTGCTCATAGGACACAGGCATGCACTTTTTGTAGGCTACAGAATTTCACATGCATTTTTTTAGTGGAGAAGTGAGCTCATGTAAAAAGTGTCTCACAGTAACTCCTGCTATACACTCCACTGTTAGATGCACCTGCGATTCATGTGGGCTTTTTTTCGCCTTTGCTGTGGGCTTATGTTCGCCATTGCTCAGGTACTCACAGTCACAAATCAACAGACTGACAACCATTGTCAATTGCTCTTTGTTTATTGCACAAAGAGGCTTCAAAAATTCACACACAATATATTAGAGTAGAAGTACAAAATATACATAAAAAGATATTCAAAAAACTGTGCAAAAGTATTCCCACCATTCTGGTAACAAAAACCACAGGAACATTTTATGCGCATTTCTTCTTCTATTGTTCTGGTGTATCCGGTGGGGGTGGCTTTACAGCGCACATAGAGGTGTGGCGTGTGTACTGCATCGTTTTCAGCAAGCGTGCCGTTTCCATGAGGACCTAATATTTTTACAAAAGCTTTCCCGTGTGGCCCCAATAATTTTAGTACTCGGTAAAAAAAAAAACCCTCGTTCCATTTTCGTGTAGTCGTACCTTATGTCTTTCAGTCAGACTTGAGGACAAGCATGCAATCTTTGTAGCGTCAATGCGCAAGATGCGCTTAGAAGAAGAGAAGAGAATCCTTGTGAAGGAGATGGCACAACACAGCACATCACTGCAAAAATTGATGTCTTCTCTCAAAACAAAGATGTCATCGGAAGGTAAGTTACAATTGTCAGACCTATATGTACCCTCAAATTTAAAAAATATTTAAATTTGGCTTTCTTTGCCTTTTATCTGCACTGTTGAACTTGGAGGTTGTATTCTGAGTCGCCAAGTGTATGCCATCATATTCTGAGTTGCACATGTGTCATTTTGATGTTGCATCTGCAGAGTCACGAAATGAGGGCCTTTCTGCCTTCTGTCGAAGACGGCTTCATGAACTGTCAAGCCTCCATCATTCAGCGGTGGCAAGCTACAGGGCCGTTTTAGGCCCACAGGGGACCAGTATGCCATTTGGGGAGGAAGACCAGGAAGATGACGGGAATGATGACATTGAATACACCAGCGATTTCTCGGACACCAGTGATGAGGAAGAAGTGGAGTGTAGGTATGGTGTAGAGAAGCGAACATTGCATTGGAAAAGACACTGTCCAACTTAATTTGTTTTACTTCACAGTGTGATGGGGCATACATGCTAATGTATCCCTTCACTAATAATCTTTCCCTAATCAGTTTTCTGTCTTTGTCATCTTTCTAGTTCTTTAATCTGAGATGCTTTAGAATCTGCAGAATGGACAGTTTTCCTTGGTAAGTGTTTTGAATACTTGAATACTTTGAATACCAATGTTTGTTCTCTTTTGCAATTAGTGTAGTGTGTCAAAGAAGTGAGTACACTTCTCACATGTCTGCATTTTTGTAAGCGTATCTTTTAATGGGACATTTATACAATTTTGACTTTGAACTTTGACACAAGGAAAACTAGCCAATATGTAAGTTATAACTGCTGTGTATGTATTTATTATTAGTAGGTGAACGTGGGCAACCCTACTCCCTCCATCATCTCCTCCAAGGCACCCGCAGCTGTCTCCTCCTTTGTCTCCACAGCACCAACAGACTCTTTCTGTTCTGCTCTCCTCTGTCTCCTCCATGGCAACACCAGCTGTCCCATCCCCATCTCCTGTACAGCAGCAGTGCCATCCATGTCGTCACCAGCAGCAGCACTGTCAATCATGCCCTCAGCAGCATCCGACACAGAAAGCCCAGCAATTCCTCTACTTCCTGCACAAACTGATGCACACCAGTGCCCCAACAGTATGGGGCGGGAGCTGCATTAAATATTCAGTTGTTATTCATTACTTCATCACTTTATTTATATTGGTTCATCACTGTTCTCTGTGGCTCTACGGCGCATGCTCTGCTGTGACGGCACCCTGTCAGACTTGCTACTCAGTATTTGTGTTGGAGTGTGCAGTATCTGTGTTTGAGTGTGCATGTATGGGGGAACCCTTTCTGCTTGATGTCCTTATGTTGTCCTTGTGTACTATGGTGCTTGATGTCCTTATGTTTGTCCTTGTGTACTCCCATTCTGTATTGAGTTATATACTTTGTCTTCATGTTGGCTGTAACAAGTTATGACTGTGGTGAAAACAAATTTCCCTCTGGGGACAATAAAGGCAATCTAAAAAAATCTAATCATGTCTCACACTTTAATGTCAGTCTGTAGTAAATGTCAGTCCTCTGTATGTCTATATCCTGTCAAGGTGGAGCGAGAGAACCACAATTTCAATGTTCTTGTATGACCTGTGTCTATGAAGAAGCTGACTTCACTAAAGCCGTCATTATCTGGCAACAACATTCTGTAACTGATTACTACAAACACGATGAGTGGTAACTGTAAGCTACTTTAAGTGGTGTAATTGGTAACCTTACTAAGGTTTCAACCGTCTCCAAAGTGGCATGCCTTTTGACGCACGGATTGTACATTTGTTTCCTTTAAAACATTTGTTAAAAGTTTCAATTGTGCTGACTGATGATGTATACACCGAAAAATATAATTGGTGTCTGACATTTTTTGGGTTGACATGGTAACCTGTTATCACTGTGAATCAATAAAGATAAACCTTTAAACTTTTTCTTAATCAGTATTCTCTATAGTTATTTGTTTTTTCTCCATTCTTCCTGGAAAATCATTAAAAGAAATTGAGCAATCTTACTTTTACTCGTGGGGAGAATGTGGTGTGGCAGAATAGTCATCACGAAGGTGGTTTATTTGAATCCAGTAAAGAAGGAAAGAGCAGAGTAAAAACAGTCTTGTAAGCGCTTGTAAGGCTCTAAGGCCTTTTGTGCACTTTTTGAGCCTATTAATCTTATAGTCACCAAAATGGTAATGCCCAAGCTCTAACTGATTACTTCACCATTGTCATCACCCAAGCTCTAACTGATTACTTCACCATTGTCATCACCCAAGCTCTAACTGATTACTTCACCATTGTCATCGCAATGTTGTTATAATGTGGTTGCATGTTTTCAGAAAAAGGTGAGTAGGGTCCAGCAATGTTGTTATAATGTGGTTGCATGTTTTCAGAAAAAAGGTGAGTAGGGTCCATCAGCAGTAAGACTACACACAACTCAGAATTACACAATTCTATGGTATAAATCATTGGATCAAATGCAGCGGTTCAACCACGAGTCGGACAGCCCACATCAATCGTAAATCAACCACGAGTCGGACAGCCCACATCAATCGTAAATCAACCACGAGTC
>JAPEIY010008019.1:0-10035 GCA_026122135.1 Cathorops aguadulce | reverse complement strand
TGGGGAAAACCAGAGCACCCGGAGGAAACCCACACAGACATGGGGAGAACATGCAAACTCCACACAGAAAGGCCCCCCAGAAAGGCCCCCATCGGCCACTGGGCTCAAACCCAGAACCTTCTTGCTGCGAGGTGACAGTGCTATCCACTACACCACCGTGTCGCCCAAGGGTTACGCTTAAGGATTCCTCAGCTGTTCCTCTGGGGAAATTCTTAAAGGATCTACACAGAACACTGCAACAGAGTGTTTCCCTATCACAGAAGATGAAACCCTTTTTTCACAGCAAAGAAATCTTAATTATTCAGGGAAACATTGAAGAACCTTTATTTTTCTAAGCGTGTATCAGCCATGGAGAATAAGATCTCAGCATACTTGCTTTCAGTGTGACTAAAAGGACACCTTGACAACTATCTAGTGTGATTTTATTTGGATTCTTAAAAAATAAGTTAAATAAACAAACAAAAAAAAAAACAGATTAACTAACCGGATCTCCTCGCAATCCTTTTTGCCCTGGGTCACCTGGAACTCCTTGGACACCCTTCTTGCCCTTTAGGATAAAATTGTATATTTGGTAGTCTAATATAGTTTACTAATATACTGTCAGCAAATAAGCTATTTTTAAGCATTTTACTTATCACATGTTAAAGAAAGCAGAGCAGTGCATAAGAACTTATCAATTACACTGGAATTCACATATATCCCACAGGGAAAAATAAAAAGCATAAAGCCTTTACTTGGATGCCTGGATCGCCTGGCTCTCCTGGGTATCCTGCTGATCCAGTTACACCCTTAAGAAAATACACAGAAAATCTGAAGCCCACAGATGACTGTATGCACAATTCGTCATACAGTATGTATGTATACACACACACACACACACACACACACGTATATGTGTTACATTACCTGTTCTCCATTTATACCATCCAGACCTTGTTCTCCATCTTTTCCCTGTCAAATATAACAGAAAATATGTGTTAATATTCTGTTTCCCAATAATGTAAGTACTGTATAGTATAGTCCATGTGTGTGTGTGTGTGTGTATTATTTTGATTTTATTCAGTTATTCCTAATCAGCTAAAATCAACCTTTGCCTTGATATCTGATTACGGATAGTGAATGGTGTTCAAAACCAGTGCTGTTAAATTTCTTTGTACAACAGTGAGAAACCACACACACACACACCATTATTATTGGTGCGATAGTGATTGTAGGTGTCTATATTTGACACTTCCTGTCAAAACTACCAGAACTTACAAAATACACAATTTTATGTTTTAATAACCCTTCATGTTACATTTTAGATGGCCAACAATACTTTCAAAATACAGTTATATAGACAGTTATATTTACACTTGACAGTAGCACTTGTACCATTAGTTATGACTTGAGACCTTTGAATGGTTTGGTATGTAAACATAAATAATCTGAAGATTATATCTGTTAGACCATTGGCAACATTATACAGTATATTGCCTATTTCGGTACTTACAGAATCACCTGTGTAGCCTCTGTGACCCTGTGGATAATGTAAGAATTTCTTAGGTAAAAAGCAGATATCAACATGTTTTATTTGTAAAATGTAGTTTGACATGAGGTGAAAAACCACTACCTTTAGACCTCTTCTCCCTTGACAGCCTGGAAGTCCTTGGATTCCATTCGGACCTGGTGGCCCCCTGTCTCCCTGCAATGATTTCAGTGTCAAAAATAAATAAATAGGATACCTGCTTTGGGATGTACTGTATAGTAAGTCATATGAACAGTGACTTAGGCTAAAAAGAAAAAAGCACACAAACAAAAACTGCTGTGAGTTTAAAATGATGAGAAGATTTATCTTATAAGATAGATCAGTGATAGAGTCGTACACTTCTTCCTTCGTCTCCAGGAAATCCAGGATGTCCTTTCCGTCCAGGAGAGCCCTGTTAAGTAGCAACAGACATGAAATTTAATGAAAGGTTACAATGCTTTTTCAAAGTGTCCACCCTGTCTTTTATCAAACAGTATATAATAATATAAGATATGATGAGACCTTTGTCCCTGGAAGTCCTTGCAGTCCTCTCATCCCGTCATGACCAGTACATTTACACATCACATTACAACACTCTCTTGAGGCCACAACATCCTAGAAAGAGTTAGAAACGAAGAGAAATGGGTACATCTACACCCCTTTACATGAAGTACTGCTTTACATGACCTAATGTTGCTTAAATCTGCTTAAAGCCAACATTCTGTGCACTGACTTTTCTATCTTCCCACCAAAGCAGTGGACTGTACACTCAAAACAAGCTGTCCATTTACACAAGTGGTCTCATCACAGGTATGGGTTACCAGAAAGCTGAATTGAGTTACACTGTAGTACAATTGTTATAATAAGACAGATATATTCTTTCTCATGACAATGAGCTGTGATGGAATTATAAAATCATTTTATTTGTTACATGCTTTCTTGGCAAGAATGTTAAGAATACATAAAATAAACCAAAATAAGCCTTTAAATAAAAGGTGAGAGTAATGGTTGTTTCAAGTTTTGCTTTTTAAGCTGATATTTTTATTCAGAGTATGTCCACAGGGCTTAGCGATGCATCTCGTGCAGTAGTGTAGTAGTAGCGCTTTATAGTTCTGCTTTCAGCTGCTGCCGCTGGATAGCTTTTGCAGAAAGGGAAGCATCTATAAGTCTTCCTCTGCCAGTACATAGTCTCTCCTAAGTTAAGACTTCCACAGCACCTCCTCGTAGTGACACGATGAGACACCACGATGACACATGCTGACAAATTTGTCAGGGAGTAATATGCAGGTTAAGCAAAAGAAAAAAAAAAAGAAAGAGAAATGCACAAGAACACATATCAACTTCAAGTATCACATGAATCCTTAGTTTCAATGGTTAACTAGTGTATTATACTTACTTATTATCTAAGAGACACTTAAGAATGTTTAGTACTGAATGATAGGCAAGAATTAAATTATTACCAGCACCCAGCATATCACCCAATGAAAAGAGCCCAAATAACAATTCACAAACTCAGTCATTTGTACATTTCATAGATAGATATATTGTTCTCAACCAGATCACTTAAACACCCACAATCACAGTTCAGTTTCCACGCATTATTCTAATCACAGAATACCCACATTGCAGTTCAGCTCCATTCAAACCCAGCAATGCAGTTCACCAGTTTGCAACCTCTTCCCATGATTTTATCAGAAGTAAACAATAAATGGAACCTTTAAACAAAATATACAAAAGTTTAAAGTCAGTCACAACTCTGACAATCTCCCAAATAATTGCGAATTCGTCACGATAACAGCTCCGGTTCCAGTTATCCCCAAGCTCTTTCACTTCTGTCGGTGCTGTCACCAGCTAATAATGGTTTTTAACAAGGAGGATATGTGATCTTGAACAAAGTTTCAAAGACGCTGCAGAAGGGGATCCACCTTAGCACAGTGAAATTAGTGCTAGTGACACTTCCGGGGTTTTTTCCAGCTTCAGACAAATGACAAGAAACAGGTACAGTAAACCTTCTTTCCTCCTCATTTCAACAACAAGGGGTGTGTCAGTTCCTTTCTCCTGTTGATGACTGTAGAAGAGTCCTTTGGTTTTAACATATGGTATGACTAAGGATATTTTTGCTAGAAAAAAAATACGTGCAGGCACACAGCAACGGGAACTCGTGAGAAGTAGCAGACAGCCACATTACAGCACTCACCATCTTCCTTTTAAATGGAATCACATAATTAAAAAAAAGGGGGGGCAGGCCTGATTGCCAAGTCAAACCTCTGGCATGGCATTGTTACAATGTGATTGACAAATTAAAACATGGGTTGGACATGACAGAGTGTGTGTGACAATATAAATGGTAGGGAAAAAGAAAAGAAAAAGATGTATTGCATCACTACAACATGGTAGCTGGGCACCTTGTGGCCCCAGACTAAGCTGTTGGGGGATCTCGGAGTAGCATGGACCCTAAAGCTGTGATGTGCAGGCTCACCGGCATGTGGACATGCCATGACATCCAGCAACCATGCCCCAGCTATGGGTTAAATAACAGGATAGGCGAGGCTCTTCAGCCATGGTAGGCAACTGCCTAGGAGAAGGACACTCTACACAAACCTGCACCCATGGCTGTTACCTAACTTGTGGCACTTTGCACCAGTCTGCATATGACTTCAATGGGTGAGAGAGTGGGATTGGTCCAGCACAAGCCTTTCTCACTTGTCAATTCAGGTGCAGGTCACTTAGCATATCCAGGAACAAGCCCTATGGCGATGGGCAAGTGGCAACGGGGACAAGCAGAGGATATTGCTGGAAGTCTCTAGCGACAAACCTGCACAAAGGCGGTTCAGGCGTGATGGTTGCTTGCTACCAACCAGGGTGACTGTGACATTCATATCCTGCCTGAGCATCACAGCAGCCC
The DNA here is from genome assembly GCA_026122135.1 of Cathorops aguadulce. Classification (NCBI taxonomy): domain Eukaryota; kingdom Metazoa; phylum Chordata; class Actinopteri; order Siluriformes; family Ariidae; genus Cathorops; species Cathorops aguadulce. The sequence goes on along the minus strand of JAPEIY010008019.1, from coordinate 5,623 downwards.
TTTTTAGGGATAGCACTGCTCTCCCCCAACAGGGAAGGGGTACTGAAAAGGATCCCTAAAAATTGCTCACCCCACATCAGACTGTCAGGAAACCGCACCTGACTGGCCATCCAGATATGTGGTCAAACCCACAGAAAGAAAATTTTACAACATCCACTTAATTTGGCTACTTGGAATGTCCACACCTAACTTAACAATCAAGACAGACCAGAATACACAACAGCCCTGGTGGTCCAATTACTCAAGCGATACAACATTGATATAGCAGCACTTAGTGAAAGTAGCTTCTCAGGTGAACCAAGCCTAGAAGAAGTCCAAGGAGAATACACCTTCTTCTGGACCGGCAAGCCCAAAGGAGAACCTAGGACTGGTGGTGTTGGCTTTGCTGTCCATTCCACTATTGCCTGGAACCTGGAAATACTACCAAAAGGCATCAATGATAGACTCATGAAGATCCGCATCAAAATTTCATGTCAGTGCTATTTTACCATTATAAGTGTTTATGCACCAACCTTAGCATAGTACAGATGCTGAAAAAGAGGCTTTCTGTGAGGAACTTGATAAAACCATAAGAAATACCCCTCACAAAGACAAACTAATTGTTATGGGGGATTTCAATGCCAGAGTAGGCAGCAACACACAGGCATGGAAAAACATACTTGGACACCATGGAATTGCCAGAGCTAATTTAAACGATCTTCTACTCCTCAGCACATGTCGGCAGCACAAACGTGCCATCACCAACACTATGTTTCAACTCTCCAACAAATACAAGGCAACTTGGATGCATCCTCATTCAAAAGAGTGGCATCTAATTGATTACATCATAACCCGCCAAAGAGACATCAAGGATGTCAAAATCACATGAGTCATGTGAGGAGCTAACTGCTGGTCTGACCATAGAATGGTCAAAAGCTTGATGGCCCTCAAGATTGTGCCAAATAGATCCAGGAGTAGATCAAAACCTCTGAAGAAACTCAATATATCATGTCTGAAAAACCTAGAGACAACAAACATGCTCAGGGCAAGACTTGATGAAGATGTGCACTTGGAGGACATACCACCAGATACAGATATCGAGGAAGCCTGGAAAACTTTCAGCACAGCAATCTACACCAGTACTACTGAGGTACTTGGTTTCGTGAAAAGGAAACTTTAGGACTGGTTTGATGAAAACAATGATGAAATAAGTGTTCTCCTTGATAATATGCACACAGTACATAAAGCCGACATCACCAATAAGTCATGCCATGTGACCAAACAGAAATATACAACAGCCAAATACATAGTGCAGACCAGGCTTTGTCAGATGAAGAATAAATGGTGGGAAGATAAAACTGCTCAGTTGCAGGCAGCTGCAGACATCCACAATTTTAAAGCCCTGTATGAGGGATTGAGAGCAATCTATGGTCCACAGTCCAACAGTACTCTACCCATCAGAACAGCAGATGGCAACACCCTCCTCACGGACAAATCTGAAATCCTGAACAGATGGACAAAGAATGGGAAGGAGCAGTAGCCTAGTCTGACAAAAAGCAATACTGGACAATGTGCAATATAAATGTGCAATACCTCTCTTGCTGGACTTTTTTTCTTTTTCCCATATCTTATTATTTTTTATATTTGTATATGTAAATACTTAATTTAATTTATCTAGAATTTTTTCTCTATTTTCTATTCTCTGTTTACCCTGTAATGATGCTGCTGGAATTTTAATTTTCCTGAGAGAACCCTACCAAAGGGATCAATAAAGTTCTATCTAATCTAATCTAATCTAATCTAATCTAAGATGGGCAGAACACTTCAACGCCTTACCAAATTGTCCATCCAACATGTTTCAGGAAGCTACTGATGACATATCTCAAAGACCAATCATAAACGAGCTGGATTGTCCACCATCCCTTGATGAGGTATCAAAGGCAATAAAGCAAGCCTCTTCTGGAAAAGCACCAGCAGCTGATGGAATTCCCACCAAAGTCTACAAATGTGGAGGCATTTACATGCAGAGGAAACTACTAGTCTTATATAAGTACCTATGGTTGCTTAGTTCAGTGCCGCAGGACATGAAAGATGCATCCATTGTGCATTTGTACAAGCGGAAAGGGGACAGGACCTCCTGTGACAACCACTGTGGCATTTCTCTCCTATCCATAGCAGGGAAAATCTTGGCACACATTATCCTCAATTGTAAGATTAAGCATCTTGTAGAAACTGTATACCCTGAATCACAGTGTGGATTTTGCTCATGACATGGTACCACTGACATGATCTGTGTAGTCAGGCAACTGCAAGAAAAGTGCATAGAGCAAAATCAGGACCTCTTTGCTGTGTTTGTTGATTTAACTAAGGCCTTTGATACTGTCGACCGTGAAGGCCTGTGGAACATATTAAGAAAACTTGTCAGTCCTGACAAATTTGTGAAACTCATCCGCTCTTTCCACAGTGGAATGATGGCAAGAGTACAGAAGTCAGGAGTAACATCAGATCCCTTTCCAGTCTCAAATGGAACCAAACAGGGTTGTATGCTAGCACCCACATTGTTTACCATAGTGTTCTCAGTCATGCTGCTGGATGCATTCAAGGATATGGACAGAGGTGTTTACATCCAGTTTAGAGCTGATGGATGCCTATTCAATCTGAGATGCCTGAAGGCACATACCAAAGTCTTGGAAAGGATAATCAGAGAGTTACTATTCATAGATGATTGTGCCTTGGTAGCACACACCTTGGAAGACATCCAGTTCATCACTGATCGCTTTGCATGTGCAACCAAATGCTTTGGACTAACAATATCCTTGACTGAAGTGTACTAGGGAAGTGTACCAGGGAAACACTACGAAGACCCTTTACTCACAATCGATAGCTCCCTGTTGAAGCCTGTGAAAAGCTTCTGCTACCTTGGTAGCACAATTACTAACTCTGCTACCACTGATGATGAAATTACACAGTGCATAACCAAGGCCAACTCCTCCTTTGGAAGGTTAAGACATCGACTCTGGGACGATCATGGAGTCAAACCGATAACAAAAATCAGAGTGTACAAGGCTGTGGTCATCACCACCCTATTATATGGATGTGAGACTTGGACAGTGTATAGAAAACACACTAAACAGCTAGAGCAGTTCCATCTCAGATGCTTTTGCTCCATCTGTAGAATAAAAAGGCAGTACAAAACCCCCAACACAGAAATGCTAGATTGATGTGGGTTACCAGGAAAATTGAGAGCCTGATACTTGGGGCACAACTGCCACTTGGTAAGAATGTCGGACAGTAGGATTCCAAAGGCAATCTTCTATGGTCAGCTAAGAACTGGGAATCACTTTGTTGGTTGGTCACATCTCAGATATAGAGACACACTCAAAAACAACCTCCATGCCTGCCACCTAGGTGTGCAGTGGGAAGAACTCATACTGGACAAAACTGTCTGGTGTCAGAAGTTTCATACTGCAGTCAGAAGTTTTGAGGAAGACAGAGTGGCAAACCTGAAGGCAACATGGGAAGGAAGCTTGCATATCACAAGGATAGTGCTGTTGCCATGGGTTATAAGTGCCCACTCTGCAAACATATTTGTAGATCAAGAATAGGGTTATTATCACACCAAAGGAAACACCAGAAGTTTTGCTGAGAAATCATCTATCCGAACAATAGGATAGTCCTCAATGTTATTCAGAAGGCTAATCTTGATCCTGATTTGTACCTCAGCATTTATAATTGAATAGATATACTGTATGTTCACTCACAATCTGCTTCTGCAGAGCACTGGCCACATTTTGCATGCCAATCATAAGAGGCACATTGTAACCAAATCCTCTTCCAAACTCCAGCTTCTGGAGGTCTTTGGTGCTTTGGACTCCTTCCAGAGCTACTGGAATCAGTGCATGGACTCCTGCGACACAAATACATAGAAGATATTACAGTACACAATTGCGTGAGGATATGAAGTTTATCTTCAAGCGGTGAACATATTCATGAGTGAGCGAAGTGAACGAGTGAAAATATGAGAAGATAAACTTCACATCTTCATGCCACCATGTAATGTGCTTTATATTATATGGACACATTCACAGAAAATATACAATCTAAAGAATTTTAATTTTGAACCGGCTTGACATTTTGACAACACGCGTCAAGTCAGTGGGAAAACACTGGGACTGATGTCATCGGAGTGAAATATCGGAAAATATGTCACTCAGATCCATGCGGTGGCATGGTGATGCAGTAGTTAGCACTGTCGCCTCACAGTAGAGGGGCCTTTTTGTGTGGAGTTTGCATGTTCTCCCCGTGTCTGTGTGGGTTTCCTCCGGGTGCTCTGGTTTCCCCCACAGTCCAAAGACATGCAGTTAGGTGAACTGGCTACTCTAAATTGCCCATAGGTATGAATATGTGTGTGAATTATTGGTTGTCTGGGAACTCAGCCACCATTTGGTGCCAGTTCCAAGCCCAGAAAATGGTCGAATTGCGACAGGAAGGGCATCCAGCATAAAACTATGCTCCAATTAATAGGATATGTGAAGGTTCACATGGCAGTGACCACACATACATAAGTGTAACAAGCTGGAAGAAGAAGATATGTATCACTCAGATCCACAACGTATTCCGTTTGAAAAATGCAAGTTTTTCAACACAAGAAGATAAACTTCATATCTTCAAACCATGCGATGTTTTTATTATATAGACACATTCACAAACAAAAAGTACCCAAATTTTTCAAAACAATTCATCAATTTCTTCACAAGTGACATACAGAGATTTATGTCATGATTTTGGATCTCCATGTCCCGGATGTAGCTTGTATGAAAAATATGAGTGGCATATTTCCCAGTAAAACACTGGTGTCCATATAATATAAAAAGCAAAAGAACACTAGGGACAGTGATGACCATACACACATGTATTTTTAATATATCTTTAATGTTAGTGATAAAGGGAAAGTTAGTGATATAATCTATATTTTCTAAATAAGCAGCACAGACTCTTTGGTCAACAGACTGAATATAACACACACATACACAATATATATATATATATATAATATTGTGTATATATATATATATATATATATATATATATATATATATGTGTGTTCCCTTACCACTTTTTTTTAGATCCTCTGAAACAGCCAAAAGGCTATCAACAGGTACATCCAGGCCATCGGTGAAAATGATGACTACCTAAACATGTCAACAAGGACACTTTAAGCATTTGGTCTTTTATAAGGTTAAGGGTGCAGTTAACTTTGAAAGAACACCATTAGTCTACCAGGTTATCTAAAAATATATCACTATGTACAGTACCAGTCAAAAGTTTAGACACACCTTCTAATTCATTTTTTTCTTTATTTCTATGAATTAAAAGATTCAAGATGTCTATTTGTCATATACACAATAACAGACACAGCAGTTTATTACTGGGTAATGAAATTCTTATTTTGCAACTGTCCGACCAAACTATGCTTACTGATATAAAAATAAATATATATAAAATACAAAATATAAAGTGCATATGGAATGCAAAAAAACCCTCGAAGAAATTCTGGCAAACCGTCTGGCGCCTCAGGAGGGGGAAACAGTACTCTGCCAACACTGTTTACAGTGTGGGTGGGGAGCTGTTGACCTCAACTGGG
>JAPEIY010007911.1:0-10046 GCA_026122135.1 Cathorops aguadulce | reverse complement strand
TCCTACAATGTGATTTCCTGGATTCTTTCCCCCCATTCTGTCTCTCATAGTTGAAGTGTACCTATGATGAAAATTACGGGAGAACTTGCACAATTGGTGGCTGACTAAATACTTTTTTGCCCCACTGTATATGGTGATACAGCCATTTAGGAAATAACTAAAGCTCTATTATTTCATTTCAATTTCACGCAAGTGTATAGATGTGACTACAATGTCAAGGGATATAGTATGTGGAGAAAAGAGAGGGAAAAACGAGAGCGTGAAATGGATTCCTTATCCAATATTGGTCAAACTGGTGTCAGTCCACCTTGACTAATCTGTTCATTCTCACAGCAGTTCTGTGTGGCAAGCCTGAGAGCTGATAAGCTTTTTGAGGAAGGATACACACAAACCAGTACGTTATGAGTCAGGAGATGTGCTGGAGTCGAGAATTATCACCACAAACCTCCCAGGTTTGGATGAAAATACAGAGGAAGGCAGAGAGGAGATATCATCAGATAAAGCTCGAAAGGTCAGGTGAAATAAAATGAAAGAAAGGCCCCAGGAGTAAAGAAGGATGCCACGGGAGGGAGAAGAGTGGAGAAGGACAGTGGGCAAAGTCTGAATGAATCACCGGCAAAAGCATCAAAGTCAGCTCGAGAAACCGATTCAAAAAGCTAGCACATCATAGTACAAGGTTAACACATTATCTTGCAAGGAGCAGGGTACCCATCCCATTGCATCTGGCACTTATGTACGTGCCAGCTGCCAGATGGAAAAGGGATAAATGCCTTCTGTTTTCCCAAAATGCCTCCCATTTTAAACATAGTGCGGAGGCAGGTTATAGCAAGCCTCGATTGGGGACATAAGAGACAGATGGAGAAATGTCAGTTTGGAGCTGTGGAGCTGCCCGAGAGAGATAAAACAATGGATGAACTTCAGCTTGGACTTTATCTTGTTTCTGACAGACAGATGAAAGGTTGTAACATTAACATTCATCCTCTAACCTGCATATTTTAAAAGGAGATTGGAAACAAACCATATAATATGATTTACATAGTACGTGAATGTTATTCTGCGAACCCGGGATATTGGATACTCCCTTCTATACATTGTTGGACTTATTTTCCAGTAAGGTCACCGAGTATGCAATAAATATCACCATTATACAGCTTATACAGCCTAGACACGTCTCACCAAGCCAGAGTAGGTTGTGGATTACAAGAAAAGTCTGTTGCTTATCCAGGGCAAAAAGAGGGGAACTGACTAGGCAGTTAGAAATTGGGTATGTACAGTGAATAGAAAGTGCTCAGAGCAAGCAATGCCACCTACAATGTGGAGAAAAAAAAACTCTCAGGAGCCCGTAAAGATGAACGTCAGCATTCGGTAATGACAAGTGACAAGCTAAACGCATTGCGGTAATGCTGACAAGGGAAAACCAACTTGAGCCTAGTGGGCATTACGGAGCCCTGTAGGGTTCTACGAATACTGCTTATCATACACAACAAAATTTACACATATCAAGACTTTGGAGGACATGATACCTGTAGCTCTGACTGTTGGTACAAGCCGCTACATGGATAGCACTAGTGATCATGTAGTCCGACATACACACAGGTAAGAAGAAGAATTGTTGTATGATGGCAATATTTATTACAAATACTGTCACAGTGTGACATATTAGAAGACGTCAGCATGTGTGTGTACATTTCGAAGGTGCTGCTTCTGGTTTATCATTCTCATTATCTCTAGCCGCTTTATCCTTCTACAGGGTCACAGGCAAGCTGGAGCCTATCCCAGATGACTACGGGCGAAAGGCGGGGTACACCCTGGACAAGTCGCCAGGTATATATATAACAAGTTTAGATGTGATGAATCTTTTGCAAAATGTTAAGCTGTAATTGTTACCATATGGCAACAGCATTCAAATTTGTGCCTGTTTTTTTTTTTGTCTTAGAAATCATTGTTAATGTTCACAAGTTAGCAAATACAGTGTGAAATCAGGTCCAGATAATATAGTACTTGGAACTTTCACTGTGTTATGATTATGTTGTTGTTATTATTATTACCGTACAGCGTAGAATTATGGCCCAAATTGTCATACTGCTAGAAATGACATTGCAGAACTCTGAAGGGGATGTACTCCGACACTGGAGGACTAATGGCTCTTTGTTCAACCTCGCCCATCTCAAAGCCAAAACCAAAATCCGACAATGCTGCGTGGCCTGCTGTTTGCAGATGACATTGCACTCGTTGTTCACAACCCCACCACCCTTCAGAAGATGATCAACAGCCTGACCAAGATCTTCAAGGCCTTCTCCCTGGTTGTGAGTGTGAAGAAAACTGTTGTTCTCCATCAAGGCACACCTGACGACAAGCAAGAGCCAATAAGACTTGATGACAAGCCCCTTGATACTGTCCAGAAGTTCTGTTATCTGGGCTCCACCATCACTACCTCTGTCTCCTTGGATGAGGAAATCAACTGCAGAAAAGGCAAAGCAGCCACCTCCTTCAGCAGGCTAACAAAGAGATTCTGGCAAAACAAGTACCTCACCACCAAGATGAAAAACCATGTGTATGATACATGCATGCTGAGCACCCTTCTGTATGGATCAGAGACATGGACTACGTGCAAGAGACAGGAGCAGGAACTCAATACCTTTCATTTCTGCTGTCTCCAGAAAATCCTTGGCATCAAGTGGCAGGACCGAATGCTTAACACCCGAGTGCCTGAGATGTCTCACTAGTCATCCATTGCAACCATCCTGAGCAAAAGGTGGATGAAGTGGCTGGGCCACATCAGGCAGATGGAGGACTCCTGCATCCCCAAGCAGCTCCTGTTTGGCGTTCTGGCTGGAGGCAAATGACATAGAGGATGTGCCAAACTCCGTTTCAAGGATGTCTGCAAAGATACCATGAAGAACCTTCAAATAAACCCCAACACTTGGGAGAAAATAGCCACCGACAGAAGCAGATGGAGGGCAGCAATCCACAAGGGAGCCTTGGCATATGAGAGACAGCAGCGCAGTGACCACGAAGCAAAGTAACAGCGCAGAAAAGACAGAGTGTCATCATCCTCCATGCCTGATGGACTGATCTTCCTGTGCCACAAATGCAATCATCAGTGCCTCTCCAACATCGGCAGAATCAGTCATGAACGTCCTTGTCGTACATCCACAAGCAGCTGCTAAGGTCGTCTACAAAGACCCAAGAGGCAAGAAACAGCCCAAATTAGAGTAGGAGTAATATTAATTTAGGAGTGCAAATATTTGGTTATGAATTTCATTGAGTAGCCAACAATTAAGATTATTAAAGAAAAAAAATTTGTTTTTCAGAAAAAAACTTGATTTTGTTGCACTTTCCACCATTGCTCATTGTTGCCATATGGCAACAATTTACCAACTACCCCTTTTTTTAATTTTTCAAAACTGTTTTTGATTTTTTTTAATAAATTCAGTTTTCCTTTATTTAAGGCATATTAAATACCATTTAACAGTTATTCCATTAAACAGAGTCGTACATGAGCTGATAGCCGACGAGGCACGAAGCACCGAGTTGTCTATAAACCATGTACAACCAGATAGAGTGGAATAACTGCTTTATTCTATCCACATTCACTGAATTTTGAGAAACAGAGCATTTTTATTTTTATTGTTTGCAAATAAAAACTTGATACAACACGTCCAATAAAATAATTTCCACTTAGAATGTAAACAAACCTGCAAAATTACCATAGCAATTTGTGAAAAGTGTGAGAATAATAATTATTGAAAAATAAAAAAAGATATGTTCTTACCATGAAATACTTTTATTCCATATTTTGTTGCTTTTTTTTTGTATTTTTTGTGGTTTTATTTGCGAGTAGAGTTTTTTATTTTGTCCTCGGTTGGTTCAGCAACACCCTCCGCCATTTTGTTTTTCTCTACTGACAGTATATAAGCTGGTAGCCTAGTGGTGGAGTAGCCAATCAGAGCACATGGTTGCTCATATACAGTGAATATGGATAGAATAAAAATAGATATATTGTTAATGTGTTGGTAATAATTTACATGTTAGAGGGTTAAAGGTAAAACAGTGTGACTCTATTTGCTGTTGATGGTGTGAGCAGTTATTTTCATTTGACATCACTTATCCTGCATCCGACAAGAAGCCGTACCTCTTAATCCCTGACCTCTGACCAGGAAAAAACAAAATGCAGCCTCTCGACTAGGAATTCTCACTCAGACACTCAAAGGTCTCCTCAACCCTGAGTTCAGAAAGTGACATCAAATCAAGATGGCTGTTCACGGCATCAGCAGAAAACAAAACCCTGTAGCACTTCTTACCTTTCCAGCTTATACTGTACCGTACATGCAGGTATGTGCTTTAGGTCAATCAATATACATTACAGTCTTTTTCAGAGTGATGTACAACATACCCAGAGCAGTCTGGGGAACAGTTGGGGGTTCGGTGCCTTGCTCAAGGGCACGTCAGCCATTCCCGCTGGTCCAGAGACTCAAACCAGTAACCTTTTGGTCCCAAAGCTGCTTCTCTAACCATTAGGCCATGGCCACACAGACATCACTCATGTAAATCTCTAACACTGACTCTAGATTTTATTGTTTTGAGGATGCAAATATACCTGTTAGCTTGCTCACTTGTTGCAAAGAAAAGATAAACATGGAGGCATCTACATTTTCCCTTCACTTTATATCTCAAAAGCATGGAAGGTGAAAATGAAACCTTCCATGTTAAGCTGAATGCAGAATTTAGGATGCTATCAATTTCCCAAGTCGGAATTCAGAGCTAAAGTGGTATTTTTTGTTTGTTTGTTTTCTCATCTCATCTTCTTCCACTTATCCGGGGCCGGGTCGCGGAGCCAGCAGTCTGAACATGGAAGCCCAAACTTCCCTTTCCCCAGACACCTCGGCCAGCTCCTCGGGAGGAACACCAAGGCATTCCCAGGCCAGCCGAGAGACATAGTCCCTCCAGCGTGGCCTGGGCCTTCCCCGGGGCCTCCTCCCGGGGGGACATGCCTGGAACACCTCCCCAGGGAGGTGTTGGAGACACGTGTTTTTGTTGAAAATAATTATTTCTTGATGATGAATTTGTTTTTCTCTGAATACATTTATATTTCAATTAAAGTTTGGATTTTAAGACCAATGAGTATGTCAGAGGACAAGTTGCCACCCTAGCAGGACCCCAAGAATCACTGCTGGCAACAGTGAAAAGACGAAAGCTCCAGTGGTTTGGGCACACCGCCAGACACAACTCCTTGTCAAAGACCATCCTTCAAGGAACGGTTGAAGGAGGTAGGCGACGAGGCCGACCACGAAAGTGCTGGACAGATGATATCAAGGCTTGGACCGGTCTCGATATGAACAACCTGCTGAGTGAAGTCAAGGACAGACTGAAGTGGAGAAGGACAACTGTGTCAGCATCTCTGGTGCCTCCCTACGACCCCACCGTGGTTATGGGACGGGACTGAACTGAACTGAACTCTTTCTCCCTTTTATCTAATATGCTAGTTCCATTACCAAGAGGTATGGGTGCATGTGGCATGACTAGAGCCATCTTGAGCTAATCCCTTCAATGCAGATTTGATTCAAAAAGACATACAAAACTCCTACACACATTTCATACGGTCTGGTTAATGTAGATAGCCTTGGCATTCATGTAGTGTACAGACGCTTTTGAAAACATGGAACAATGCATGGTTCACTTTCAAGAACACTTCTACTGCTGTATAGCCATTTTAAATAGGTCTTTTGTAGACTTAATGCAGACAAATGATCCTTGCTTATGGTAAACTGAAGGAAAGAACGACTTCCGGTAAAGACGGGGTGCTGAGAGGCTGCTAGATTTCAACCCTCCTGCAGTGGTATCAGATAAATCTTTAAAAACTAAAATTCTACTCACAAGTGATAAGTAATTCTGATTCATATCACAATGTCACAAAGTCGAAAGCAGGCTGCTGCCCAAAAAAAGCAAAACCAAGAGAAAGTTATCGCAGAACAAGAGGATAATCCTGACCATGGTGAAGAGGGGGAGACAGAAGAAGATGGCAACTGTGAGTCTGCCGAGGCCGGTGACTTTAACCCTAGCAATGCAGATGTTATGAATGCAATAAAGGGAAAGGAAAAATGTGTAACAAATAAAATAGACAGTGTGTTTGAAATGATTAAAGAAGTCACAGAAAGAGTGAAAGTAGCAGAGGAATGCATTTCTGGAACAGAAGATGAAGTAGCACAACTTCGGACTCGCATCAACACTTTGGATGCCCAAATGAAGTTGCTGATCGAGAGGGCAGACGACATGGAAAACCGATGTCGGAGAAATAATCTGAGGATAGTGGGCTTACCCGAGAATGAAGAAGGGCGAAATGCGTGCAAATTTCTAGAGAATTGGATCCCGTCAATACTAGGAATGAACGACATCACGCTAGCATTGGAACACACACAGAATTGGCCCACAACCACAGAAGGTGGATGATGTTACGCCGCCTCCTCCAAGAACTCTCATTATGAAGTTTCTGAACTACAGGCAGAAGGAACAGGTAATGAGGGCGGCTAAGGCCAAAGGGACGCTTAAATATAAGGATCACATCCTCCGATTCTCCCCTGACGTCTCTGCAGAAACCCACAAGAAGCAGAGGGCTTATGACAAAGTAAGACAGAAATTGCGCGAAAAGGGAATCAACAAGCATCATATCGTTTTTCCTTCGCGGCTGCTCCTCACCTACAAAGAAAAATCCAGGCTGTTCAACACCCCTGCTGAAGTGGAGCACTTCATCGAAGATTTGGGTAGCGAGTGAAGGTAGAGACGTTTGTTTAGAAACCTGCTTAAGGAAGGCAAGATGTTTGAATTTTTTTTCCTTCATAATATTAATATAGACTGAAAACAATATTCAGACTTGGGGATAGCTAAACATGGCAACGGACATTTTTCTTTTCTTGAAGTAGCTCCGGCGGCTGCCATGAAACACGTTTGATTCTGCCTGTAAAATCCTATCCTTATTTTTGTTTAGCATGCATCTGGACACTTTAATAAATTGACTACCTTTAGTTCAGATGGACTATCTTTACTCAATTTGGGCAGTTAAAGTTAATTTTTCAGAAATCTGAACATTAATCAGAGAATTTTTGTTGTTTGTTATTTTTCTTCTTTCTTGTGGTGAGCCTGTTCATTCTTTTGTATTTTGTTAATACAAATAATTTAGATTGAATAGTTCAAAGTGACAGCTTCCTCTTTTTGCAAAATTGAGATAATCTAATCTTGCCATAATGTTTTATGAAAAAGAGAGATGTTTAATTTTATTGGAAATTGGAGTAGAAGTAGAGCAGCAAGGTTAAGGGTTGTGCCAAGATAATAGAAAGAGAGCAGGCCAACCAGTAGTTAGCTCCTCACAGGTGTGTGGATCTGACGAACCCATACAGGGAGCGAACATTGAGGGGGGAGGGAAGACCCACATTGGATGGGATTTAAATTTACTTTAAGTATGTGTTTTAAGTTTTTCTGTGTGATTGTTGGTTTTTGTTTATGCTTCTCAATGGTAACTCATGATATAGTAGAGGTGCTTGGAATGAAGATACCACTCATAAAGTGTGATGTCTGAAACTGGAAAGGTGAACTTCCTAACTTGGAATTGCAGGGGAATGGGTAGCCTTAAAAAAAATTAAGCGAATCAAGCTGTTACAAGCAAAAATATATTTTTTTTGCAGGAAACACACATGACAGCAGGTGATACAGTTAGGATACAGAGGAGATGGCAGGGTCAGGTGTTCTCATGTTGCTATGCCTCAAATGCTAGGGGGGTAATGATACTTGTTCATAATACCATCCCCTTACAAGTGGAAAAAATAACAAAAGATCCAGCAGGCAGATTTATTATAGTCCAAGGGGTTTTATTTGGAGAAAAGGTTAATTTAATTAATGTATATGGACCAAATGACGATAATCCTGCTTTTTTTTTAGTGATTTGTTCCTCTCAATTTCTACTTTATTGGGGCAACTCATTGTGGCAGGTGACATGAATTGCACATTAGATCCAGCGAGAGACCGCTCAACAGGCTCTGACAATACACATGTCAAGTCTAGAAAATTGATAAAACAATTCATGAAAGATCTAAATTTGTTGGATATTTGGAGGCATCTAAATCCTAGCTCTTTGGCTTACTCATGTTATTCTGGGACGCATCAAACATATTCACGTATTGATTATTTTTTAGTGTTGGCAACACTGCTCTCCAAAATTGTAGATTGTAAATATCATACTGTAGTTATTTCTGATCATGCAGCAGTGTCATTAACATATATTGATAATAAAATAGCCAACACCCCTCCTAAATGGCGTATGCAGACAGGATGGTTACAAGATCCATTATTCCTAGAGTTTTTAGGTAAACAAATAGATCTTTATTTTGAGATTAACACATATGAAACCTCAGCTTGCATACGATGGGAAGCTTTCAAAGCTTTCATTAGGGGTCAAATTATTGGATTTTGTAGCTCAAAGTCCAAACATTCTAGACAAGAATTGAAACATTTGGAGAAACAGATAAGTGAGTTAGAAAAGAATGTATATCAGAATAACACAGTAGCTGAACATGATAAATTAGTTCTTCTAAGGGCCCGCTATAACGAAATGTCAGCAGGCAGAGCGGCTGCAAAAATACTGAAATTAAAACAGAACTTTTACGAACATGGAGATAAAGCAGGAAAACTACTTGCTTGGCAGATCAAAAAAAGACAAGCGGAGAGAGCCATCATCACAATTGAAAATCCATCAGGAAATATTATAGACCCAGTAAAGATAAATGAAGCATTCAGAGATTATTATGAGAAGTTATATAGTGCAGAATGTTCCCCTAATAATGAGTTACAGTCACAATTTTTAGATGATCTTGATTTGCCTCAGATTTCAGGAGAGGACCAGATGAATCTTGAAGAGGGGCTAACTAAAGAAGAAATATCAGCAGCTATTGATGCTATGACAGCAGGGAAAGCGCCAGGCCCAGATGGCCTCCCTATAGACATTTATAGGAAATTTAAAGAAAAGTTGATAGGTCCGCTTTTGGATATGATGCTTGAGGCATTTCAACAAGGCCTTCTTCCTGCATCAATGAGGGAAGCCTTAATCACATTACTACCAAAACCAGGAAAAAGCAACACAAAATGCGAAAATATGCGTCCAATGAGCCTCCTTAATTCAGACACTAAAATATTGTGTCAAGTTTTAGCAAGAAGATTGGAAGTAGTGCTGCCTAAATTAATAGGAGAGGACCAGAATGGCTTTATTCAACGTAGACAAGGATTTCATAATGTAAGAAGATTACTCAATATCCTTCATTACCAGAAAAACGGGCATGACACTGCTGTCTTGTCGCTTGATGCAGAGAAGGCCTTTGATAGGGTGGAGTGGCCCTATTTGTTTGAACTTTTGGTTAAGTTTGGTTTTGGGGAGAGATTTTGCAAATGGGTTAGGATTCTCTGTAATAACTTAGTAGCTGAGGTGCTTACGAACAATATGGTGTCCAAACCTTTCAACATATCCAGGGGCTGTCAGCAGGGATCACCTCTTTCTCCTCTCCTCTTTGCAATTTCTATAGAACCCTTTGCAATTGCGGTTAGAAAGCATACAGACATAGCTGGTATTACTGTTGGCCAGGTGGAACATAAAATTGCTTTATTTGCTGATGATGTTCTTCTTTTTTTAAAACATCTTAGGTCTTCTATACCTGCTTTGTTAGAGCTTATTCATAGATTTGGGAAGATGTCTGGGTATAAGATTAACAACTCAAAAAGCATGTTAATGCTATTTGACAATCATGATAGAGAACAGCTGCAGAATGTTCCAGATATTTTTCATTTAACTGATAACTTTACATATTTGGGAATAAAAATTGCACCAAAACTTGAGAATATTGTTTCTGCAAATTATGATCCCCTTTTCGAAAATATTTCTAACTCTATTGAAAGATGGTCATCTCTACCCATATCCTTAATTGGTCGCATAAATGTCCTGAAAATGAATATCTTACCTAAACTGTTGTATCTATTCCAGAATATCCCCTTACCACCTCCAAAGC
>JAPEIY010007369.1:0-10119 GCA_026122135.1 Cathorops aguadulce | reverse complement strand
TGGCTTCTCTTCCGGTTTTAGTGTATTGGTGTGGTGGTGTCACAGCACCACATACAGGCCTGGCATATGTACTACAGCCTTTTGGGTCATTTCCAGTGAATCGAAACGACACCGTGTTTACAGAGATTTTTTTCAAAACAACTGCGTATTGGGTGAGGCCGCATACTCGTGTGGATGGGCCCTTAATCATGCGCAGGTGTGCCTCATTAACAGCACGCTTGCAAGCATCCGCTTGGCGCATGCGCAGTCCGGAACGCGCCCGAGAGTCCTTCTGGTGCGCGTGCCAAAGCGATGGAGGACTGACACTTCTATTGTAGACTTTTTTCTAAATTGCACATATTCCATAAATTGTAGTCAAACTGTTTTTAGTATTTTTCAGTGAATTAATCATTTGTTTGTTTAGTGAAATTAATCGTTCAAACTGATAACTTGAGCAATGTAATGAAGTAAACCGTTTGTTGCTATTTTGTATTATTTTACAATGTTGTGACACTCTTGCAGATTAGGGAATGAGGAAGTGGGAGACGGGCTTGACAACACAAGGTGTTTTATTATTTCTTTGGGATCACTTTTCAGTGACTTTATTTCTATTCCTGCTTTTAACACACACACACACAGAGCTCTGGGTAGCTCAGCTTTCTCTTTCTGATTACTGACTTCTTTCTGCAAACACACAGAAAACAAACAAAAGTAAATTGCTATTAAACTGCAAACTCCATACCCCTGCTGTCACAAATGATTAGATTAGATTAGATTAGATTAGATAGAATTTTATTAATCCCTTTGGGCGAGTTCCCTCAGGGAAATAAAAATTCCAGTAGTATCATTACAGGATAAAGAGATAATAGAAAGAGAGAACTTCTAAATGAATTAAATTGGGTATTTTCATATATAAATAGAAAAAATAATTAAAGCTGCTCGCGGCCTTGACGGGCCCTCGCACGTATGGTTCCGCAACCCAAGACATTCTGCCACCCAACCAAACAGTCACATTTTATATATGCATCAAATGTTCAAAGGTGATGTGCATGTTGCAAATGCCATGACTGCTTGGCGGATGAGAGATGGACAAAGAGTGTGTGTGTGTGTGTGTGTGTTTCTGTGGTGTGAAAATGTACATTTATATATGTACAAAACTATACATGTGTCTCCTCCCTTATCTCTAGCTCACCCTGTAATCTTAAGTCATCTCTTAGCTTTCCTGTGTGTGTGTTAGTATTACATGCAGAGTTTTCATGTCTGCAACAAAATGCACAATGATGGCAGGTCACTAATATTGTGTGTCTGTTTGTCAGAGGGAGAGAGAGAAAGCAAGTGCGAGTGTGAAAGAGAGTGTGTTTATAGATGTTGCATGTGAGTGCATATTTCTGAGAGTGTTTGTGTGTATGCATGATTATGCATATGACTGTGTGTGTAGGTGTGTGCACAGAATTGTATGTCACCCATTCTCGTGTGTGTATATGATTGCAACTGTGTATGTGTATGAGTGTGTGCGTGCGTGCATGTGCGTGTGTGCTACATGTATGAGTGTGTCTGTGTGAATGCATGTGAGTGTGTTGGTGGCGCTATGTCAGGCATGTCATAGATCAATCCGTCAAAGCATTGAAAGTTTTTGGCACATATCATGCTTGGCCAGATGGTGATACTGTGTGAGGCCTGTGAATTAGACATGTCAATATCATCAGAATTACGATATCCAATATTTTGTAAAGTTTCAGATCAATCCATCATTGAATTGAACATTTTTTGATGGCGCTGTGCTAGGCATCTGAATTACACATATGAATATGATCACAATCATAATACATGTGGCGCACCCAAGTATGTGACCACAGGTGTTATATATTTATTTACTGCATTTGTATTTTTACATTATCCATCTAGAACAGCACTATGCCTAGTAGGACTTTTATTTTCCAATATTATATTATTACTGCATTTTTATATTACTGTAGAACGGCCTAGTGCCTAGTAGGAACATGAGCGCGTGACACAGGAGGTGCAGTTGCGTCTGGGTTGCTGTGGGGGCGGACCACCGCTCTGCCTTCAGATGCACTTTGGACAAAATACTGACAAGAAGCAGCCTGTGTCATCTCCTTGTTTTTCCACCTGTTTTACAGGTTAGTACTGGAAAAACGGCCTGTCCGTTTCATGTTTGCAAGTCATGATTGATGTTTGTGTGATAACTTGGTTTTGTGTTATTTTGAACTTAAAAATAAAAGTTATATCAGGAAGTTTGCCATCATATGAAGCGGCTAGCTGAGGCTAACGTCCAGCATCCGTGTCGCGAGCTGCCTGTGGCGGCAAACTGAGGTACTTCAGACGGTTAGCTGCCGTACACTGTTTTTAGACACTGTTATTTCATGAAGTTTAATGAGTATAAATACTTTCACCCACTGCTTTTATGAAATGAATATTTTATGATGTTTGATGAGTATAAATAAGTTAAGACACACTGGTTATAAGATATAGAATCTAACGAAGTTTTAAGAGTATAAATAGATAAATACACACTGGAATGAATGTTTGTTATCTGAATCATATTGAGTATAAATGTAACTAGTGCCTTTGATATTGCTGTTTTGTATGTATATTTAAACGGGTTAAGTGTTTTGTAGTATTGAACTGAATCTTTGTGCTATTCTCTGACTTTTGCTACTTTAGAATTCTATTCGGTATGAATGTTTAGCCAGGTGGTTTGCTACAGGTAGCCTGTACATACAATGGAATGTCCATGTTATTGCACTATTCAGCCATAGTGGCCTATTCCTCATGGGTGTGAAGACAAAAATGTGAATGTATGAATGTGTTTTTGGGATACATGAGCATATGTATGTGATGAATGTATTGAGATACATAGATTTAATGTTAAAGAACATGTTACTGTTGAAACAGACAAGATAATTATTGCACATTCTTTGACATGATTGCAAGTGAATAAAGAGATGCACTTTGGACAAAATACTGACAAGAAGCAGCCTGTGTCATCTCCTTGTTTTTCCACCTGTTTTACAGGTACTATCTTTATTACTGTTGGTACCACTCTTGGGACCCGTAATAAATTTTGGGGGCTCGTCCGGGATCTCTTTCCATCATCAATGGGGAAGTTGATCCAGTGATTCCAGAACCACGAGGCCAAGGTGAGGTGGTGTGATGTGACTGCAACCAGGACGACAACTGGTGGGCGTCCAAGAGGGCGAGAGGATCTCATAGAAAGTCTTCACTCTGCTAGAGGGAACTGCACTGCTGCATCATCAGAGAAGCCCATCATGGCCACCGCACGCAAAGAACTCATCTGGCACATCAAAAAGAACTTGTTCCAGCTTTCAGGTACTGAAGCACATCATCTCGCAAGGGACATTGCAACAGACAATCAAGGTACAAACACACTGGAGTCTTCTGATGTTCTACAAACACACTGGAGTCTTCTGATGAAGAGGGATGTGTAGAGTACATACTGAGTTACATGGAGTCTGATAGCTTGCAGAGTTCTGAGGATGAGGGTATGAGTCAGTTGTTAATGTTAAATGATCTTGTATGTCAATTGATTGAAAACCGTGATTGTGTGGCACTGGTCAAAGACACACTCACTGCTACATCACCAGCAGTAGGCTACAAACACTGTGCCTGATTTGCCGCCACCTAGCAGCACACATTACACTGCTCTCCCATCAACCACCACCACCAGTACCACACTGCATGGCACACAACAGCATACCGCACCTGGCATTCCACCTTCCAGCAACACCACCACACTGTATGCTACACAACAGTACACTGCTTTTAACCTGCCATTTTCCAGCAACACCACCACACAGAATGCTGCACAACAGCACACTGCACCTGGTCTGTCATCCACCAGCAACATGCAGTACACTGCCTTTCCATCCGGCACCACCACCACATTGTATGGTGCACAGCAACCCACTGTCCACAGCACACACATAGGTCAGCCTCCCATCACCCACTTAACAAGCATGCCCAGCACTGACATACACATGCCTTATGTAGGTGAGCCAGCATCACTTCCACCACCACACCATGCACAGTCACAGGCAGCTTTAAGTGCGATGGTTTCGTTAAAGGACCTCTCCTACCTCCAACGTAGGGAGTTTAAGGTACATGGGGGACACATTGGGGACCACAGTTCTGACATCACCTACAACAGTATTTGCAAACAGATTGATGAGGGAGTCCGAGAGGGTTTCTCTGAGACAGAGGTCATCAGAGGGGTGCTGAAGATAGTAAAGCCCGGCATTTTCAAGGACATGCTCATTAATAAGGATGAAATCACTGTCGGTGAGGTCAAGGGCTTCCTCAGGTCTCATCTCTGTGAGAAGGCTAGCACAGAACTGTTCCAAGAGCTCATGTGTGCCAAGCAGAATGACCAAGAATCTCCCCAGCAGTTCCTCTATTGCATGATTGGGCTCAAACAGAAGATCCTCTTTCAGTCAAGGCAGGTGAGCGCAGACATCCGCTATGACCCCACGACCATCCAGGAAGTCTTTCTCCACATCATCTATCAGGGCCTGGGATCAAAGCACACAGACATCCAGGCTCAGACCATTCCTTTCCAACCACCACGTCGCTGATAAGGAAATTCTCTGCCACATTATGAGAATCATCAGTGATGAGAATGAACACCAGCGCAGACTTGGTCAGGCCCCTCGAAAGAAGACAGCTCATGCACACAGTGTCCAGAAGGATGGAGTAGACTGACTAGCTGACAACAGAGACAGTGAGTCTATACAGCAGCTAAACGTGAAGGTGGAGGCTCTAACCAACATGGTGGCAGCCTTGATGGACCAACAAACAGCTGTGATGCAAGCACCCCACTCGAGACCTCAAATGGCTCACACGCCAGCAAACCATCAGCCTCTTCAACCACCCCATCCTACAAGCCAGCCATCTGTTATGAGGAGGAGGTAGAACACCCATCTGCACCAGCTGCACACAACAAGGCTTACAGAGCTGTAACCACTGCTTCATCTGTGGAGACTCAGGGCATTGGGCAATCGGCTGTTTGAAGAGAAGCCAGCAGCAGGGAAACGGGGGTCGGTCTCTGTTGGGGGACAATCAGAGGCCAGCCTGCCACCCCAGTCCCAGCCACTAATGTCAACGCGTCCGCAAAAACAGTACAGGGTGAGTGAGTGTGAGAAAAGCACCAACCATGTTAGCTCATTGAGAACACCATCAGTCCCTGAACGTCCAAGTCACACCGTGCCACTGGTTGGTAGAAAGAGCCTGTTAAACTGCTTCATCAATGGTTATGCTGCTACAGTTCTATTTGACTCCGGATCACAAGTCAACATCATCGATAGATCCTGGAAAGAAGCATTCATCCCCAATCATCCAGTATGACTCTTGGAAGAGCTCCTTGACTCAGGGGAAAGCTTGAATCTTCGTGCTGTGAACGGGCAGTCCATTCCAGATGATGGGTGGGTGGAGCTTACAGTCAACCTCCCAGGCAATGACAATCCCAGCCTCACCATGCAGGTCCCTTTCCTGGTCAGTCAACTCCCCCTCCCTCAACCTCTGCTTGGTGCCAATGTCCTGCAGGAGATGATCAACTGCCAGGCGTCAGCCACAGAAGCACAAGCCATTGTCATCGGCCTCCTGTGCAAAGCTCCTGGCATGAGAGAAGAACAGGCAGATGCCATGGTCAACTTTATACAAGTCAAAGAATCACCAGGCTGCAGTATGGCCACCTTAAGAGTCAGCAGAGACAATGTCATCATTTCACCTGGGAAAACAACACATGTGCGATGCAGAGTACCACCTACCTTCGACAGCACCAACCGCCTTGTCTTGTATGAACCAGCAGAGAACACCAACCTTGAACAGCTCACTGTTGGAGAGGGCCTGCTCGAGATCAGTCCGGGCAGATGGCCTTGTGTTAGTGTTCCAGTCTCCAACCACACAAAGCATGAGGTCATCCTGCCAAAAAGAACTCAGCTAGGCTCCATCCAGCATGTCGTGAAGGTCCTTGAGGTAGGCAAAAAAGTCCAGCCAACAGCCCCCAGAACAGTGAGGGCTGAAGTGAGCACTGTCACTGCTCCTAGCGCCTCCCCTTCTAACCTGTGGCATCCACCTGTTGACCTCAGCCACGAACAGCAAGAGGTACTTGGGAAGATGCTGTACGAGGAGTCTGCTGCATTTGCCCAAGACAGCAACGACATTAGGTGTATTCCCTCTCTCCAGATGTCAATCCGCCCCAAAGATGACATCCCTGTTCAGAGAGCGTATGCGTCAGTCCCAAAGCCACTTTACAAGGAAGTGAAAGAATACATACAGGAGTTACTGTTGGAAGGATGGATTGTCAAGTCCCAGTCACCATATGCTGCACCGATTGTCTGTGTGAGGAAAAAGGATGGATCACTTCGCCTGTGCATCGACTACCGGCTCCTCAACAAAAAGACAGTTCCAGACCGACACCCACTCCCAGGCATACAGGACTTGATTGACTCCCTTGGAGGCTACAGCTGGTTTTCCATCTTAGACCAAGGCAAAGCTTATCACCAAGGCTTCATTGCTAAGGGATCAAGGCATCTGACTGCATTCACGACACCATTTTGTCTGTATGAGTGGGTCAGAATCCCTTTTGGGTTGTCCAATGCACCAGCAGCTTTCCAACGGAGCATGGAGGAAATGCTTGACACGCTCCGAGATGACTGCTGCATTCCTTACCTGGACGATGTCCTCTGCTTCTCCAAGTCCTTTGAAGACCATGTCGAGGTGCTGCGTCGTGTCCTCCAAGCGCTGCAACGCCACAGTGTGAAGCTGAGGCCAGAGAAGTGTGAGTTATTTCATAAAGAGGTCAGGTACGTGGGCCGGCTGGTGTCTGCCGACGGTGTGAGGGTGGATCCAAAAGACCTGGAGGCAGTGTGTGTGCTGAAAGACAAAACACCACAAACTGTTGATGTCAGGAGGCTGCTAGGCTTTCTGAGCTATTACCGCGCATATGTCCAAGACTTTTCTCGCATAGCAAGACCATTGTATGAGCTGCTCCAGGTGAAACACGGGGTAGAACCACCGAAACCATCAAGAGGGAAGACCAAGGGACCCCAACTCTCCTTACGTGCACCTGTTGAGTGGAAAGTTGAGCACCAGCAGATCCTTGAGCGCCTCATTGACATCCTGATACATCCGCCAGTGCTGGCTTATCCAAACTTTGACCAGCCCTTCATCCTCCACGCTGACGCTTCTCAACTGGGCCTGGGAGCAGTCCTTTACCAAAACCAAGATGGCCAGATGAGTGATCAGCTATGGATCACGAACATTAACAGCAGCAGAATGGAATTACCACCTCCACAGTGGAAAGCTTGAGTTCTTGGCCTTGAAGTGGGCAGTCTGCAACAAGTTCAGAGACTACTTGTACTACGCTCCTCATTTCACGGTTTACACCGATAACAACCCCCTGACCTACGTCATGAGTATCGCCAAGCTGAATGCAGTGGGCCATCGTTGGGTAGGTGAACTCGCAGACTTCCACTTTGAGATCAGGTACCGGCCAGGCAAGCTGAACATTGATGCAGATGCTCTCTCTCGCTGTCCTCTTGACATTGATGCCTTCATGAGTGGATGTTCAGAGAGGCTATCTGAGGAAGCAGTGTGTGCCACCTGGGGTGGTAGCAGAATGGCTCAGCAAAGCGATGTTGCATGGGTGGCAGCCCTCAATTTAACCTCACAACAGCAGAATCAGTCCGAGCCCTTTCCAGTGATCAGCCCTGAGGAACTGGCAAGTGAGCAGCGGAAAGACCCTGTCATTGGGAAGATCTTGACTTTGAGAGAGAGAACAACAGAGCTGACTGAGGAAGCACATAAGACGCTTGAGAGGCCCACTAGGAAACTGTCTCGGGAGTGGAGCATGGCCTTCTCTATCGAAGAGCACTAGGTCGTAAGCAGCTGGTTCTGCCTGCCATCTATCGACAGACAGTGCTCACACACCTGCACAACAATATGGGGCATGTCAGCGTTGAAAGAGTCTTAAGCTTGGCCAGAGAACGCTTTTATTGGCCTTTCATGAAAAGAGATATTGAAGAGTATGTCACCAGGAAATGTCGCAGCATCAAGCAGAAGAAGCCTGCCACCCATGACCGAGCACCAATGGGCTCTGTAACATCAAGCTCACCCCTTGAACTCGTCTGTATAGACTTCCTCCACCTTGAGTCCAGTCGTGGTGGGTATGAGTACATCCTGGTTGTAATTGACCACTTCACCAGGTTTGCACAAGCATACACCACGAAGAACAAAGCTGGCAAGACAGCAGCTGACAAAATCTTCAACGATTTCATCCCTCGGTTTGGTTACCCAGGCAAGCTTCACCATGATCAAGGCCGGGAGTTCGAGAATGAGTTGTTCAAGACCCTCAGACAACTGTCTGGCATCAGTCACTCTAGAACCTCCCCCTACCACCCACAGGGTAACCCTGCCGAGAGATTTAATCGGACCCTGCTGCAAATGCTCCGGACCCTGGAGGAGAAGGAGAAAGAACGTTGGAAAGATCACCTGTCCCATGTCATCCATGCATACAACTGCACCAAGCATGAGGCAACCGGCTACTCTCCCTATTTTCTGCTGTACAGCCACCATCCACGCCTTCCTGTTGACCTTCTCTTTGGGTTGACTGCGGAGGAAGAGATGAGCACACAGAGGGGATTTGCAGAAAAGTGGAAAGCGAGAATGACTGAAGCCTATAGAATTGCTGCCAACAACAGTCAAGTGCTAAAGGCAAACCAGTACTACGACAGGCAAAACAAAGGTGTCACCCTCCAATCTGGAGACCGAGTCCTTGTCCGCAACCATGCAGAGAGAGGAGGTCCCAGTAAGCTGAAGTCCTATTGGGAACAGATGGTCTACATCGCCAAGGAGCAAGTTGGTGACAACCCTGTCTATAAAGTCAGTCCTGAAACTGGAGGTCGGCCAGTCCACGCTCTTCACAGAAACCTGTTGTTCCAAGTGAACGATTTACCTGTAGAGCTTCCAGCCATGTCCGCGCCTGCTGAGTTACAGAAGAGACAAAGAAAGTCAACACAACCATCAAGAACTGTTGAAAGAATGCAGAGTGAGACAAGTGATTCAGAGGCAGATGAAGAGACACCTGGTTATTGGCTGCGGATACCCAGGGAAGTGCCACAGTTTGAGACCTTTGCACGCCACCAAGGTCCCACCAGTGAAACAGAGGTCATTGGTGAACAGAGTGGAATGCTCTCTGGGCCATGTGACCATGACCAACCTCAACCTGATAGAGGACGTGAAGCTGAGGAAGTGTCAGGAGGACCTGATGTGTGTACTGCCAGTCGGGGAACCCCAGGTTCATGAGGAGCAGGTGATGTCTCATGCCAGTGACCCAGCTAAAGACATGCAGGAGCCTCAGTTTGATGTTCAGCCTGCACTGACAAGGTCGACTAGAGAAAGGCACCCACCCCAGATGTTGACTTACACCTCTCTCGGGCAACCCTCGTCTCAGCCACACACTAGTGTCAGTGCTATAGATGCTCAGACAAACATTTTACACACACCCACAGTCTGCTGTCTACTCTGCTCAGCCTACACCTTATGCTGTTCAGACCACACCTTATTCAGCCCATCCCACACACATGATTCCCTTTACTTACCTGCCAGCCCCTTACCTCATCCAATGCTACTGAACACATGACATCTTTTCAAACTGATCTTGAGGTTTCATGTTTAAGATGTTTTTTTTCTTTATATGGTTGTGAATTCCAGTGGGTCTTTGGTGACTATTAGTAGCAAGTGTCGGGAGCCACTTTTGTAGTTGGGGAGCGTGTGGCGCACCCAAGTATGTGACCACAGGTGTTATTTACTGCATTTATATTTTTACATTATCCATCTAGAACGGCACTATACCTAGTAGGGCTTTTATTTTCCAATATTATATTACTGTATTTTTATATTATTACTGTAGAATGGCCTAGTGCCTAGTAGGAACATAAGCACGTGACACAGGAGGTGCAGTTGCGTCTGGGTTGCTATGGGAGCGGACCACCGCTCTGCCCTCAGATGCACTTTGGATGAAATGCGGACAAGAAGCAGCCTGTGTCATCTCCTTGTTTTTCCACCTGTTTTACAGGTTAGTACTGGATAAACGGCCTGTCC
>JAPEIY010007283.1:0-15483 GCA_026122135.1 Cathorops aguadulce | reverse complement strand
CCCTTACGAAAATGGACCATGGTTTTACTATGAGGACTAACCATGGTTTTTAGTTAACCATAGTTGTCACGGTTTTTTGAGCACGGTTCTTGACTATGGTTTGACCGTGGTTGCACCATGAAATATGACCATGGTTTTACCGTGTTTTGTAGTTATTCATAGTTGTCACGGTTCCTTGGGCATGGTTTGACTCTATGGTCTAACCATGATTTTGCTATGAACACTAACTTTGGTTTTACCATGGTTTGACATTATCATTGTTTGACATAGTTTTTGGGGCATGGTTCGTGCCTACAGTTTGGCCATGGTTTCACAATGGTTCATCCATGGTGTTACCGTGGTGTAAGTGTGGTGCAGACATGGTGCAACCCTGTTTTGAATACATTATAACCATGGTTAAACTATGGCTTGCCCTTGATCTAACTGTGGGTCAACCACAGTTTAACCATTGGTTGACTGTGGTTGAACCACAGTTTAACTATGACATAACCATGATTTAACCCTGTTCTGGTTACGGTTCAACCACAGCCGAAGTACGGTTTGACCATGGTATAATTAAGACATAACCATAGTTCAACCACAGTACAACTATGACGTAAACATGTTGTGACAATGATTAAACCATTGTTTAACCATGCTATGTCTATGCTTTAACCTCGATGGTGCTATGACTTAACCATGGTTTAATTGTGGCTCTTCCATGCTGTAACCATGGTTAGACTGGGTTTCAACCACGACTTCACTACGTGTTAACCATGGTTTTACCATGGTTAGCCTACTGTTCACCCAAGGTTGAACAGTGCTTTCATCATGCTTTAACTATTATGTAGCCATTATTTAACCGTGGTGTCCTTACAGTCCTTCAATAAAGTAACCATGGTTGTACTACCGTTTCACCATGGTTCATATGGCACCATCATGGTTGGACTATGATTCAACCTGCAGTTATACCATGGTGTAACAATGACTCAACTACGGTTCAAGTATACATTTCACTACAACTAATACCATGGCTTTAACATGGTTTATGGGTATTTATTTAATTTCATCCATTTACAACAGGGCAATCAATCTGCATATAATATTTTATTTGAAAACAAAATTCAAATTATTGAGCCTTCACTGATCCACCAGAGGTGAGGGTTCAACGAATCAAGAGGGTCCAGCCGATTCAGCTTCAGCTCTAGGTGTGTGAGAGAAAAACAGAGAAAGACATGATACAGATTAATGACTTTTTCTAAGTTTTTATTTTCTACTAATGTGCATTTACATTTTGAGGCAGTGTCAGAGGGTCAAAAGCATAAAAGTAGTATTCCAACATTGTTTTTGCATTGTTGCAGTTTTTTTCTGTTCAGCCCTGGCCATTCTCAGCGAGCATAGATGGTTTACATTAAAAAGGAGAAAGGCGCGACACCACAATGTATCAGGCTGTGTGTGTGCGTACGTGCACTGTTCAGTGTTGAGTACTTACGGTGTTTTCTTAAATAGCTTGCTGATATTGTTCAGCTTATTCCTCACTGCTCCTCTCAGGACAGACAATTCCACATTAGGGAATTTGTTTAGAGTGTATTCTGCAAAGTATGTGAAAAACACAACTACAAGTGTGATTTAACTGTAAAAGACATGGCAACACTCTCAAAGTCTTCTTCAAAGTCCATATGTGAGTCAAGGTAAGTTAGTGAAGACTTTTAGTAATAAATTGTATACCTAATACATATAGCATAGTGGACAAACAAAATAGCTAGACTTGCCAAAGATAGCTTGGAGCGCAGTAGGCTCCAGTGGTGGTTTAACACCTTCCTTTGCACTGCCCTTCTGTCCCGTCAGGGACGAGGTGGCCATCTCTGTTTTGGTGAAGACCACCCCAAGCAGGTCACAAACAAGCTTTGTGGGTATCAAGTGGTTGCACCTCCTCAGCTTTACCTTGTTCACTCTTAGAGTCCCTCCAATGACAACCTTGAAAAAATTAAGAGGGAACATCACAAATGTGTTTTAAATCTATATAGCAACATTTCTCACCATGATCAGTTAACATTGTCTGATCATTCTCTGCTTATTTTCAGAATGTAATATACATTTGATGATAACATTTGGAGATTTTAACATCAGCATTCTTTGGCTTCACAGCAGACTATTTGACATCAGGTATGGCTGACTCAAAGCTGAGAGGCAAATGAATGCTCTTACAAAATTCACTTACATCTTCGTTTGCCTCTACTCCATTAGGTGGGCTGATGTCATTGGGTGGTGGGCTGGCTGGCAAAGGCTGGCGATGGCTGGCTAAGGCCTCAGCCAGCATATTTCTCATATCTAGGAAATCACAGAATTGCATCACAGAAAATAAATCTATATTACCCTCTAAATTTTAAAATATCTTATCCCGCTTTAGATTTCGTGTGTAAACCAAGTTACAATGCTATTCGAAGAAAGACAGAGTAGGCTAAAACATTTTAGTAGGAATCACACATTTTCACACTTAAATGTACATTCCTATTCTTTCTTTCTTCTCAAGCACATTCGATGACAGTTATGATAATATACTATACAAATCTTCTTTCTATTGCTGTCTTATCAATGAATTTATGAAGTTCGAACTTACCACTGAATGTATCCAGCTGCCCCCTTAACCACTGCCTTTCCTCCTCCAGCTCTTTCACACGTTGCTGAAGCAGTGTGCATTTCGAACATTCTTCTTCCTTAAATATAACACATAACAGGCACAAAGATGGCAACATTCCCCAAAGTGTGACATAACAATATGGGTCATTGCATGGTGACATCCTATTCAGATATTATCAACAAGCTATTCAAGGACCCACTGATTTCTTCCTTTCTTTCCATCGTGAATTCTAGGCCACTTACAGCAATGCTTTCTTTCTGGGGTTCCTCAGCCTGAAAGAAATTGAAAAGGAAAGACATTATGCAATTGTTGTATGTTGTATTGTATTTTCCACAGGCCTATGTCTTTCAGACAATACACACAGTACAAGTAATTATACAATTTGTAGCCTTGTTGTGCCTGAAATAATGACAGATAATTTAAATCAATTTGATGAAAAATGAAAGAACTTACAGTAAGTCTTTGCTGCCTTTTCTGGAGCAATTTCTCCAGGTGGCATGACGCAGACGGAGTTCTGTCTCTCTTTTCTGTCTTAGACATGGATAATTAGCCCTAATAGGTTAGGAATTTACTTAACATTACACCAGTAAATTAGTGAGGGCAAAAACATTGTCTAGGCTTTAGTTGGAAAAATACCATACCTTCTTTCTCTTCGGCTGTTCCTCTTCCTCAGAGGAATAGCAGATAGACTTCTTCCTCCGCCTCCCTATGCCACTTGCCTCACTGGCACCTGACCCAATCATCTCCTCTCTTTTCTCCATAACAGCTTGTCGATTTTCTTGAGAATAAAAATGAAGCTTGTATGTCAAGATGATAGAGCACCAAAGATTGTATGTGGCTGAGCAACACTGACACAAATACATCAGCCCACCATCCACGGCCTGCCTAATCCGTCCAAAATTTTAACTATTTTACTTTTGTCTTTAACTTTTCTTTTTACATTTTTCATCACCAGCCAAAATGGCCAGTAGATCCTAATTTTAAAACAAACACACTCACTGATTAGTCAAAGTGGCAAGTAAGTTCTTTTCTAACAGCCAGACTGAATTTACACCAGCATTTGGCCGTTTGGCTGTTGTTAATTTAGTCCTGCATCTCAGTGACTGCAGTGAGTGTAAGCTTTGGCCTACTGACTGGATGTTGACTAGTTTTTAATCACACATTGGATGACATTGAAGTTGACTTTTAATTATGTATCATACTGCCACGTATATGCTTTTCTTACCTGATATGTCCAGGATTTTCGCTGGATATTGAGTTTTCCCCCATCTAACCATGACTTCCTGGTCTTTGGGCCAGTCATTTTCATTGAGAGAGTCCTCTTTAAACCCTGTGCCAGCCAAATTAATCCAAGTAATTGGCCCAACACCAAAAGTATTTTCTTCAAAGAAATGAAATAAGGCAAACATTTTAGGTCCTGTCATCATTTGACACTTCTTCTTTTTTTCTGTGGGTATATATAATGCATTACCGCCATCTGCAGGTTTGGGGTGTGAACACATGAACTACTAAAGGTAATTCAGGATGTACTCAAGAGATGGATCTACAAGAGCGGACAATAGCTTATTGTTTTACGGAAGCATGCTGTAGGGCAGGTGTAGGGGAACCTATGTCTCGAGGGCTGTTTGCGGCCCTTGAGGCTGTTTTATCCAGCCCCCGATATAATTTTAATGTTATGTAGCTTCACATGAAATAACAAATATTTTGTAAAGGAATCTTAGAAAATACATTTGCAATACAATTAAGTTATATTAAGGGGACCTAGAGAAGGTGGGTCTGTCTTAAATGCGGCTGCCTTCAATATAGGCCTAAAGTGCAGGGGGACATCCTGGTTTGTGTTCATAGTACAGCCCGCGGAGGACTTTTACGGCCCTCGGATGAATTTGAAGTGGTCCCTCGAATGAAAAAGGTTCCCCATCCCTGCTGTAGGGGGTCGCAGATGAGCCCTCTACCGTTGACCTCTATACAGACGTCAATTGGCCACTGGAGTGAAGGCGCTGCCACTCCCGTTCAGTCATGGTCCTACTCTAAAATTAATTTAAATTCATTTAGTCAACACAACACAACATGCGCATGCGCACACACACACAGCGCGCACGCTCACACACACACACACACGCACACACACACACACACTGGACTGCTTTCTCTGAAGAGAGAGAGGGGAAGAGAGAGAGAGAGTGAGAGAGAGGGAGGGAGAGAGAGAGAGAGAATGGAATTCAGGTAGGTTTACCTGAAATGTCTGAAAGTGTGTGAAAAAAGAATAGGCCTACTGATGAATATTATAATATAACATAACTATTAAATATTCTCCTTTGAAACACCATTTACAATTTTAGACCATTTTAGGCAAACCCTAAAACTGTAGATCAGTTATTTATTCTTTTCTATAAAAAATGTGCTGGCCTATGGGGTCCCCAAAAATGTGGGATGTCAAAATGGGATCCCATGCCAAAAAAAGGTTGGGAACCTCCATAGCGTTTGTGGCATAGGCCCTACATGCTGTCATCCTAAGAATATGGCCAAATTCACATAATAATTGACTCAGGCTAGCTGGCGTGTTTGTCTGTCTGCCCGTATGCCCACGATTTCTATTACGAACAATAGGTCTATTTTTCCCCGAGGCTACGTAACTCGACGGACAAGGTCTTTAATTTTCTCCGAAAAAGGGGCGGGTACGTGATAAAATACAGTAATGGAATGCTCCCCAGACGACCAGCCAAGCGTGCGAATGGATGCATCAAATACAATTCAATTCGGGCCTCGACGAACAGGTCCATACAAGAGATATTTGACCAATGTTGATGTCGAAATCCCAAGACAAACGTCTCGAAGAAGAGTAGCAGGACTTGTAAGTATTCGCATGTTATATGTTTCACTTCTGAGAGGTCTGGTAACTATAGCTTGCATAGTCATTTCCACCATGAAAGCCTCTGGGCTAGCACTCACAGACCTAGTTTTATGCAATCTCAAATGGTCTACTTGCGCATTTTAGTGTTCATGTTTAAGTGCTTATGGCGTATTAGTTACGCACTGAAACACAGAGCCTGAAGAAGGGCACAAGTGCGCCATTTGAGATTCACAAGACTCGGTGGTCTGCTTGTTTCCCCAAAGCCCTTTTTGTCCTACCCCATCAGAAAATTTCACATTGATCCTTACACAGCCCGTTACAAACGTGTGGCTAATGTTAGGTAAATAAGCCTACGGCATTGTAGACAGGCACCGTAATTATGAAGCACAAGTTATTTAATGACATACATTTTTGTTGTAATCATTGGTCACCATTGTAGGCCTATGTGTTATCAGGGCGATATCCCCTATGAACCTGAAGACAACAATTCTCTGGACGCTGAGACAGACCCTAGCGAGGTATGAAACCAATAGGCTACTCTTCTTCATAGCTTGAAATTGATCACACGCTAACAGGGAGGCGCGGCTAATGTTTACTAAATGTTTAGACATTGTAGACAGGCGGGGGGTGACATACCGCCATTCCGACAGTCCTTGATACCGCCATTCCAACACATAAGTTGCTCTTTACTTGTAGGCATTATGGGGTGGTGGGGCTGTCCACGGGCATGGTGCAGATTGTTTTCAATATTTCTCTGTGCAGTTACCACAGCTTAGGCTACCATAGACCAGTGTTTTGTTAAAGTGGGGGACCTCTGGACATCATAATGGGGTAATTTGGAAGAAAAACAAATAATTGAATAATTAATGTAGGCCTACACCAAAATATCGCCTATAGAATAATCCAAATAGGCCTACATAAAAGCTGCATTATAATAATCTATTCAATCTCTGCAAAATTGGCCTACTACTATTATCATTATTTTGCTAAATCCCAGTGGGTCAGATTCTGAGCTTCTATTCTAGCTACAAGGCTTTGGCCTTCTGCACACCCATCCTATGGAACAATCTTCCCTTGAATATTAGGCAGACTGGCAGGCTCAGTTGGGATTTTCAAACCCAGTTTGAACATATTTTGTTTTTAATTTTATTAAGGCTGGGAATGACATGCATTGGTCTGATTATTAATGATTTAGTCTTAGGTTCAATCTTTATTGTTCCTTTTTGTTGCTGGCAAACAACAGGAAGAGGCTACACAACACAACAATGAGCTGTCACCTCTCATCATTTGTGAGTCATAATCTCTCAGTGGGTGTGATCATTCACGCTTCACTTGTGTGTTGGAATGGCTGTATATGATGAAAAGGAAAAACAGTACTGCCATTCGGGGGGGGGTTACGTAGGCTAAAAATTAAGATGTTGCCATTCTGACAATTGACCGTCAATGTCGGAGTGGCGGCATAACCGTAGGCCGGCACCTTAATGATGAAGGTACAAAAATAAAAGTTAATGACATTTATTTCTTGTAATCATTTGTAATCTGTCACCATTCTTATACTTTGCATCAGGGAGAGATCCCATACCCCTCTGAACTTGACGACAATGACGAGGCTTATGACCCCGAAAGAGACCCGAGTGTGGTATGTAAACAAAGCACCTTTCTCTATTCTGCATTGTTTCAAGTTGATCACAGTCGCCAACAGGGAGGCAAGGCTATTGTTTACTAAATGATGCACAAGCATTATGGGGGAGGGGGGATTAATGGCATTACATTTGTTGTAATCATCTTTCAGCAATTATATATGTGTTGTATCAGGTAGAGATCCCCTATCCCACTGGACTTGAAGACAATGATGCTCCTGACCCCGAGACAGACCCTAGTGATGTATGTAAACAGCACTTTTCTGCCTATTTTGCTTTGTTTCAGGTTTAGTTTATGACATTGCTTTTCTTGTAATCATCTGTGACCATTGTTATTTAACCCTCTGTATTCTTTGTAGTGTTGCACTTTTGAATTGCACTTTTAATATTCATGTTTTGATACAGGTTTTGATACAGGTTAGCCAGGATTACAGCGCTGATGACTTTTCAGATGATGATGGTGCGGATGAAAATGACATTACAATACAAGACCAAAGCAGCACAGAGGTATGTTCACTCCCTTGTTTGTTTTATGTGTTACACCGACAAATGAAAAATATTCTATTCTCTTCTATTGTTCTCGGTATTAGGCATAATGGTCGTTAGGGATGCACTTAGTTAGTTGGCTTTTTGTATTTCAGGAACCTTTCGATCCTCATGGAAGTGATGAGCCTATTTATCCAGGGAGTGCCGTCACCAAAGGTCAAACCATCCTGATGATCTTGGCCTTCATTCTACGCCACAGAATAAGTGGTGAAGGTCTAAACGATTTCCTGATGTTAATGGATATTTTGGTACCTGGTATTCTTCCTACCACAAAATTCCTGTTCAACAAATGCTTTGTGTCCATCAACAGTTGTTTTGAGATCCATTTCTACTGTGAATCTTGCCTAGAGTACATTTGTAAGGACAACAACATAATTGATGTGTGTCAACATTGCCAACATCCTTTTAACACAACTAGGAACCTTAGAAATGGATCATTCTTCATTTATCTACCCTTAGCAGGACAACTCAGAGATGTACTAGAGAACCAATTAAAAAATGAGCAGACATTTATAGACAAGACCTTGTGGACTTGGGATGACAAAATACGTGATATTTTCGATGGGGACATCATGAAAAGTTATATTCAAAAAGGCATGATGGGAAAATGGGATCTATCACTTCTTTGGAACTGTGATGGTGTGCCAGTCTTTGAATCTTCCCAATGCTCCTTGTGGCCAATCCAATTCACAATAAATGAATTACCACCAACTATTAGGAAAGAACATGTCCTATTGTCTACACTTTGGTTTGGCAAATCAAAGCCAGTCATGAACACGTTCCTTAAACCGTTCATAGATGAAATGGAAGATTTGAATGATTGTGGCTTTGAGTGGACTAATGGTGTAGTAACTTGTAAGAGCAGAGTTTTTGCTGTTGTTAGTGCTTGTGATTCTGTAGCAAGGCCATTACTCAAACACAGTACACAATTTAATGGAAAGCATGGATGTGACTGGTGTCTTCATCCTGGTGAAACAGTAGCCAAAGGTCACGGTCATGTAAAGGCGTACCCCTATCTAGATCCACCTGCAGATA
This sequence comes from Cathorops aguadulce, assembly GCA_026122135.1. NCBI lineage: Eukaryota > Metazoa > Chordata > Actinopteri > Siluriformes > Ariidae > Cathorops > Cathorops aguadulce. Next base: position 6,791 of record JAPEIY010007283.1, on the reverse strand, counting down.
TGAGGCAATTAAACCTGTGGGAAGATGACGCAATTCAGGCCTCACAGGAGGGCCACCCTGTTCATGGCGTGAAGGGCGTGTCCCCTCTTCTTTTCTTACCACTGTTTAACATTATCACTAGTTTCATACCAGATTACATGCATGCTGTTCTTTTGGGTGTCGTCCGGCAATTTCTTACTTTATGGATTGACAGCTCATACCATGCTCAACCCTGGTACATTGGCACCAAAGTAAATATCTTGAACAGAGAGTTGCTAACAGTGAAACCCCCCAAAGAGCTCACGCGTACACCATCATCCATTGACAAAATTAAATATTGGAAAGCTTCTGAGTTCAAAAGTTGGCTTCTTTATTATTCTATGATTACCCTGAATGGTGTATTGCCAATACAGTATCTTAATCACTGGGCACTTCTGGTTTATGCACTGTATACACTGTTAATGACCGACATCCCTCGACAGGTCTTGGAAAAGGCTGATGCTGCGTTACACAAATTTGTCCTACAGGTCGAATTACTGTATGGCAAAGAACATGTCAGCTTTAATATTCATCAGCTTACTCACTTATGTGAGAGTGTGAAGTCATGGGGCCCACTGTGGTGCATATCTTCCTTTACATTTGAGGGCAATAATCATAATTTAATGCAATATTTCCATGGAACCCAGTGTGTACCCAGACAGATATGCCGAACTTTTCTTTTGTGGCGTTACATTAGAAACATTACCTGTTCCATGAAGGATGACAATTCTTCTGTATTCCGCTACAGTAATAGGCTGCTTAGAAAAAGAGAAGTCCAGAGGCATTTGACTGTCGGCGATTTCAATATATTTGGTAGACCTATACTTGCAACCCTCTTGCCAAGGCAATGTGCAGCTCTTGAAAGAAGTTTCAATGTTTTACTTGAGAACAAGCCTGTACAATTTTTTGAAAGGTTTTTATATAAAGGAACTGTTTATACAACAGCAGGATACACACGTATGAAGAAACGTATTAACTCAGTAGTGATGTTGTGCAATGGGACCTTCATACAAATTCACGATTTTGCCCTTCTGAAAATTAACTGTAGTTGTGGTCTATCTCAATGTACTTGTAATGAGATACCTGTGATTTTCGGTTATCCTCTTGAAACGAAACAAAGAGTGTTGTACAGAGATAGACAGTTGAGTTTCTGTATTGATTTCATTGTAGAGGTCTGTGAGAAACAGGAAACCATTGCTGTTATGGCTTCATCACTATATAAAAAGTGTGTTTTCTTAGAAATTAACAGAAGACAATATGTTGTTCCTTTAGTGAACATTATTGAAACTGATTGAAATTTTCGGTAATTTAAGTTTTCTTTCAAGTAATTGCTTTTCTGGTAACAGGTAATTTATAACAGGCCTTCTGTTAAGAGGTTAAGTGTGGACAACAGTTGGCAAAATTGATGTTATGTATGTTCATTATGTCTAACTGTTGTCCAGGAATCGAACCCAGGTCGGCCGCATGGCAGACGCGTGCCCTACCCTTAGGCCACAGCATGGCCAACACAATTCTTTTTTGTTAATACTTCAGGCATGTAAAAGTTTTATCTGACATGTTTTGAGGATGTATCTTCTGTCTTCATCAGAGGGATGTTGATGTGTGACATGCTTTGAAATCAGCTGATGTGGAGGTGTGACCTTCCTGTCAATAATGACGGGTTGGTCACACCTCTGGCTGATGGAGTTGCCCTCTTACAATGGTGGTCCAGGTGTGGGAGAGCATGTAGGCTTAATTGTTTCACAATAAGTATTGTTTTCTACCTGGACAGGTTGGTATAATAGAAGTATGATTTACTTTGAGGTGCATTTAGTTGTTTTATTGTTCCCTTTATGTTTGGAGCAGTGTACATACTTTTGTATTTAATGTATTGTACTGTATTAGGCCTATGAAACTGTTAGTATGGAGTTTGACCTGAGGCCATGGCTATGATTGCTCACGTCAGCTTATTTTTTGTTGATTTGTGTTGATTGTTTTTTTATATCTTTATACCTGTGTGCAGAGCATTCTCTCGCACCATGCACCACCATTGTGTGGCACCTGAATTATTGTTTTTGTGTATGTGCACACCTTTCCTCCACTTTTCTGTTGTAATTAGCAATAAAATTTTAAAAACGAGGTCTGCTGTTGCGTCTGTCACTTACTTATTCACTATATTGATTTATGTAAAACTGAAATGTTGGTGACCTGGGGCCGGATTCACAAAACTTTCTTAAGAAAAAAAAAGTTCTTAACTGGTACTTTTATCTTAACTTGTGTCTTAAGAACAAAGATAAGAACATTCCATATTCACAAATACAATTCTTAAGTTTTTTCTTAACTTCCATCTTATCTTTTTTCTTAAGAACAATGTTAAGAATAATTGATATTCTTGAAAGCTTTGTTCTTAAGATTCTTCTTAGTTTCCCTCTTAACTTTAAGACAACCCTTCACCACATCTTAACATACCAACAGAAAGAAGGTAAGCCTCTAATATTATTTATTTGAACACATTTCTACAAAAAAGAGAGAAGTTTTGTGTAAACTTATGTATGTTTGTTACCAATGTGTTTTAGTGTATGTTTTGTTAATTATATTTGGTAGGTTATATACATTAGGCTCCATCTTACAGTTAGATATTATTTACAATGGGCCTTAGCACTGTGTTTAGCATAAGCATAATAGACTATTGAATGTAGCCCACAGCACTGAGATATGTTGACCATAGATTAATGTTGATGATTTGATCACAGTCATTTTGTTATGCTACAGTTGTATATGTGTGGATTATTTATTAAATACTATATAATGTACACACTGACTGACTTTTAATGACTATGTAGAGGCCTACACATTAATTGATTGCTGACCTTGTTCTCTACCAATTCCTAGATGGAGATGCTTTGGCTGGCAGCTAGGGAAGAACGTAGGCCTCCACAAAGGCCTCTAAGAGACAGGATGGACCCCCTTAGACTGCCTGATCAAATACTAATGAGGCAGTACAGGCTCCCCAGGCCTGCAATTTTATTTCTTATACAACTCTTGGCGAATGATCTGCAGAGGCCAACAAAACGGTCTTCACCCCTCCCTGTAGCCTTACAGGTCATGCTGGCATTGAGGTTTTTTGCATCGGGAACTTTCCAGATGGTGCTTGGGGGCACTTTAGGTGTCAGCCAGTCCTCTGTGTCCCAAATTGTGAGGGATGTGGCAACTGCTCTGTGTGGGAGAGCGGGGATGTTCATTAAGTTCCCTACAAGTGCAGCACAATGCATCACCACCAAGCAGCAGTTTGCAAACATTGCGGGTTTCCCAAATGTGTTGGGGGCAGTTGATGGGACCCACGTTGCAATTAAAGTAAGTCAGGGTTGTTTTTCATGAATACTTACCACCACCATCAAATTATAATTATTCATTAGGAATCTTCTCCTTGGTCATACTAGTAAATATTAGTTCATTAATTAGTAAATATTCATGACAAGATCAAATTAGGCAGTAGACAGCACAGTCTCACTGAACTAGTTGCAATAGTTAAAGATTATTTGTTTTATTTATCCTACAAATGCTTCTGTTTTATAGGCACCACATGAGAATGAGGAGTTATACGTGAACAGGAAGAACGTTCATTCCATCAATGTCCAAGTGATCTGCGATGCGAATCTGAAAGTAATCGACCTTGTGGCAAAGTGGCCAGGGAGCACCCATGACTCCATAGACCGCTCCGGAGGAGTGCTGCAGTACTGCCCTGGAAAGGCATGCAAAATCATAGCCTGTGCATTTGTATTGCATAATGTCTGCTTGGCATATCGTGTTCCCCTACCCAATATCCCTCCCAATGAGGACCATGAAGAAGAGGAGGACGAAGAGGACGGCCTTAATCGGCAGTCAGGATTTCAAGTGAGGCAAGATCTCATCCAACAACGATTTACCTAGGCCTAGCAGACATTATGCAACACAAATGCACAGGCTATAATTTTGCTTTGTAAATTACATCAGTAAACCTTATATCAGTAAACCTTATGGCATACAATAAATCAATTACACAATCAATATGTGCTTCATGGATTTTTTTTATTTTAACATTCTCTTTTTTTCATTTGAAGTTTTGCCTTGGCAATTTCCAATTTCTCTTTTTCCTCTGAGTTGGGGACTTGTGTAAAGGACGGGATGGTGGGGTCTACAGGGGCCTCATAGAGGGTAATAAAAACAGAATCTGTAAAAGAATCAATGAGGGCATCATTAAACATGACGGGTACATTTGCGTACTAAATCCTGTGTTAAACCCTGCCATCGTATGCCTAGGACATGGTACGAGCTTCAGTTAAAGACAGACTTATAGTTAGTTTACGCTAATGTTTTAAGTATAGCAGTGCACGACCGTTTTTACAGTGCAAGACAGTGAAGGGGTGCTTAGGTCTAGCCGGTGGTATCTGTGTGTATGTGGAGCAGGAGACGTGTTTGTGAGACAGCGTGAAGAAACAACGATTCACGTCTTTACATTGTAACACAAGTCATCAACATTAACACGTAGCAACTAGCAAGTTAGTTACATAGACTCAGAAGCATGTTGCTAAGGTAGCTTAAGGTAGTTAGCATACCTTCGGCTTCGTTGTTTGCTCCTGTATCAAGTCCATCCACCTCTCTAAGGACTTAATGTCCGCCCACTTTTTTTTTACTGCCTCTGCGTCTCTGCAGAGCCCTCCCACCGACGATACAGAATGGGCGACCCTCGCCCACCCCCTCTTTTTGTTCTCCGCCGTCACCCCCATGCTGTCAAACTTCCCTAACAGAAGTTTTTTCCTCGCCGCAACTTCCTCCACTAACACCTCCAATTCTTGTTTGGAAAAGTTTTTCGACCGCTTAGCCTCCATCTTGCCAAGTAGCTATCGTATCGTTATTGACGTTGGTCTCGCGAAAGTTTTTCCTAATAGAACGTTTTTCTAAGAAGTTCTTAAGTCATAAATATAAGAAGTTCGCAAGAAATGCCATTGTTCTTAGGAAAATATTGAAGAATTCCACTTAAGATAAATCTTAGGAACTTCTTAATTTTTTTCTTAAGAATCTTCCTAAGATTTATCTTAAGAATAGTTTTGTGAATCCGGCCCTTGAAAGGTGCCATGTAAAAAAACATTCTTGTTGAAATGTAGGTAGTAGTAGTCTTCTATTTAGCTTTTCTACATTTCATTTTGCATGCAGGAAAATGCTTTAAAACATACATTGCATTAACGTCACAGTAAGTTTTGTAATTCAGTTATACCGTATCTTAAAATAATGTTGTTTAGGGTGTATCGTACTTTATGCATTTGACCCCAATATTTATTTTTTTATTTATTTATAAATATAATGTATAAAGGCTGTGAATAAAGATATTTTTCTACAGCATTGACTGTGACATAAAAGCATGGTAATACTACTATTGCATAATTGCGAAAGCCATATTGTTTTTGTAACCATAATGATTGTTTGGAGATGGATTGAAGCACCTGTCCCCAGATGTGGGATACATAACCCCAGAAGTCCCTTCAGAATTCATGCTGCCGATTCACGAATGCTACCTTTTTCATTTCATTTACCACCACCATATTATTCTAAGTATTCATTCATTATGAATAGGAAAATTGCACTTTTCAAATCATGAAAAGGGAGATCTTCGCCATGTCTGCCAGTTTCCCGAAATAGACATCTGTAGCTGCAAAACTGTAGGCTTACTTTGGACATAGGCTGAATATTGGTTTATTATATTGTAAAAATTAATGAAAGGATCAAATTTGGCAATGGGCAGCTTAGTTACATTTCCTACAAATATGACCGCAATTGTAGTCCCATGGATAAATCACAAGAAGTAAGCTATGTTTGGTTCATAGAACTTCAAATCGCAATGAACCATGGATGAGCCATAGTAATAATATGTTTGGTTCACACTACTACTGTAGAGTAACCGCATGACATACAGTGGTAGACTGATGGGGATGCTTGTTTCATACTGATTTGAATCACCATGAAATATCACAGTAACAACATGTTTACTACCATGGATATGCCATAGTAATATTATGGTTGGTTCAGACTAATACAGTAACCATGACATATTATGGTAGAACAATGGTGATAGTATGGTTGGTTCGTGGTGTTTAGAATCACCATGAAAACCACAATGAAATACCATTGATAACCCATAGTACAATTATGGTAGGTTCAGAGTACTTAGTGTAATCATGACATACCATGGTAGCACCATGGATACTATATAGACATCAGAGTAACACCATAGTAAGCCTTAGTGTGATTATGGTAGGTTCAGAGTACTTAGGGTAATCATAACATACCATGGTAGCACCATGGCTACTATATAGACATCATAGTAACACCATAGTAAGCCTTAGTGTGATTATGGTAGGTTCAGAGTACTTAAGGTAATCATGACATACCATGGTAGCACCATGGCTACTACATAGACATCATGGTAACACCATAGTAAGCCATGGGGTGATTATGGTAGGTTCAGAGTACTTAGGATAATCATGACATACCATGGCAGCACCATGGCTACTACATAGACATCATAGTAACACCATAGTAAGTCATAGTGTCACTATGGTAGGTTCAGAGTGCTTATAGTAACCATGACATACCATGGCAGAGGCATGGTTACCACATTGAAATCATAGTAAGACTACAGCAAGGCATAGTACAATTATGGTAGGATCAGAGTTCTTATAGTTACCATGCCATACCATGGTGGAACCACAGTAAATCATAGTACTACCACAATAAACCATGGTCCATTTTCGTAAGGG
>JAPEIY010007089.1:0-10168 GCA_026122135.1 Cathorops aguadulce | reverse complement strand
TCAAATTGTCATTAAAAAAATAAAATAATTCATGAAGTCATTGCTACTACATAATGCAGGTGTGCATGTATCTATAGTGGTCTTGTTCCTGGTTAATTTTGCTATAGTATTAAATAGGAATCTAGGATTATTTTTGTTATATTCTATTAGGGAGGAGAGATATGTTGATCTAACAGCACTAAGCTTTTCTATACTTCAGGAAGCTCTCCCTTTTTAGTGGGATCAGTCAGTGGGCTGGTGATGTCCTTTTCTATACTTCAGGAAGCTCTCCTTCCATGCCCTGCAGCAGACTCCTCTTACAGGACAGAAAGGCCACCACTACTATCTGTGCCCCCAGCCTGTGGATCACCTTGAAGTTAAAGGGCTGGAGTGCAAGATACCAACGGGTGATCCGTTCTTTGGCATCCTTCATGCGGTGGAGCCACTGGAGGGGCACATGGTCTGAACAGAGGGTGAAGGGGCACTCCAGCAGGTAGTATCTGAGGGTGAAGACTGCCCACTTGATGGCCAAGCACTACTTCTCATTGGTGCTGTACTTACTCTCATGCATAGAGTGTTTGCGGCTGATGTACAGCACAGGGCGTTCCTCACCCTCCACCTCCTGGGACAAAAATGGCCCCCAGCCCTCTGTCCTATGCATCTGTCTGTAAAATAAAGGGGAGAGAGAAGTCAGGGGAGTGTAAGAGTGGCCCCCCACACAATACAGCCTTTACCCTGGTGAAAGCCTGTTGGCACTACTCTGTCCACTGGACTAGACCTGGTGCTCCCTTTTTAGTGAGATCAGTCAGTGGGCTGGTGAGGTCTGAATAATTAGGTATGGACTTAGGATAGTAGCCAGCCAGCCCCAGGAGCTGTCTCACACCCTTTTTGGTCTTTGCCCTTGGGCAGGCTGCAACCGCTGTTGTCTTGTCAATTTGGGGACCCACCTGCCCAATACAGATCCAGAAAAACCCCAGATACTCTACTTCCACCCACCCAATTGCACACTTTTTCTGGTTGGCTGTGAGACCCGCCTGCCTCAGCAACTCTGTTCTATATGCCGCAGCCAGTCACTGCTGTATATAATTATGTTGTCTAAGTAAGCTGCTGAATACTGGTTGTGGTGGCAGAGGATCTTGTCCGTGAGCCACTGGAATGTAGCAGGAGCCCTGAACAACCCAAAAGGAAGTGTGACAGATTGATGTAATCCAAATGGTGTGGAAAAAGCCATTTTCTTTTGGGAAAGAGGAGTCAAGGGGATCTGCCAATATCCCTTCATCAAATAATAAGTGGCTACCTCTGAGTTGGGCAGGTGAGAGGTGACCAGGACCGGAAGGTTCGGGTTATTTTTACTTCTGGCCCCAGCCTTCTCCAGAGCTACCAACGCCAATGCTACAGGGACCCCTCATTCCAATGCTTTAATAGGTTGGGGTGGTATATTTGTAGAGCCCTGGCCCTATCCTTTCACCTCATAGTCAACATCCCTGACTTGCCGTGTGACCTTGAAGGGCCCTTGCCACTTGGCGACTAACTTGGAACCCGACGTGAGCAATAATATGAATACTTTGTCTCCTGGAGTGAACTCTATAAAGCACATGCCCATCATACAGCCAGGCTTGACGTTCTTGTGCCTGCCGCAAATTCTCCTGGGTTAAGTGAGTGAAGGTGTGGAGATTTGCGCATGTATTGAATGTATTGAATGTATTGAATTTTGTTCTTACTAGGTGAAGGTCCCTCCTCCTAGTTTTCCCATAGCACATCCAAGATGCCACGCAGCTTATGCCCATATAATAATTAAAATGGGGAAAATCCCATGGATGCTTGTGGGACCTCTCATACTGCAAACAGGGGCTCAAGCCATTTATCCCAGTTATGTGCATCCTCACTTAATCTAATTCAGAAGTTTGTAAGTGTTTGATTGAACCTCTACAAAACCATCCATTTGTGGGTGATAAAATGCTGGTGCAGATGGATTTAATCCCCAATAACCCATACAGCTCACACAGACATAAACGAAGTGCCTTGGTCGGTCAGGATTTCTTTTGGAATCCTGACCTGGGAGAGAATACAGAAGAGTGCTTCTGCAGTACTGCATGTTGAGATATTGCAGAGAGGCACCGCTTGCAGATATCACATTGCATAGTCCACCAGAACTAAGCGATATCCTTGTGCTGACTGATCTAATGGCCCGACGAGATCCATACTAATTCTTTTGAAGGGGATCTCAATTAGAGGGAGAGAGTACAAAGGCACTTTTGGAATGGCTGCGGGCTTTACTAACTGGCATTTGCAATATGCCGTACACCACTGACGAATGTTCCCATGAATCCCTGGCCAATAGAACCAGGCCATTATTTGAGCTTGTGTTTTATCCTTCCCTAAATGTCTGGCCATGGGATTAGAGTGAGTCACATGGGATACGAGTTCCCTATGGCTCTTAGGGATTAACAACTGGGTTGTTTGTTCACCGGTTTGAGTATCCTGTATCACTCGATACAGTCCATCTTTACTAATTGCAAAGTAAGGGAAGACAGGTGCTGCATTTGGCTGGAGAGTTTGATCGATTACTCTCACTTGGTCAAATGCATGCTGCAGAGTTTAATCATGTGACTGCTCTAAAGGGAAATCCTCAAGGGAACCCCCAAGAGCAGGAGGAGGGGAGGGCTGCTCCTCTCGCATCATCCTGATGCAGTGATGACATGGGCAGCTCTATGACAGCTTCTCCAGTCAATGCCACACCATGATTCCCCCCCCCCCAATGACATTTTATGGCAGGACCCACTCCCTACTACGTATTCCAATAAAGTTCAAAACCCTGGCCAATCTGTTCCCAAAAATCAGTGAGTGGGTGAGACGAAGATTAACTGCCATCTTTACTCTATGCATTTGGCCCTGAAATAGAATATGGACAGACACTAGAGGGTAGTTGTGAACATCCCCATGCATGCACACACACACTTCACCGATTGTGCTGTCCCCAATGCCTCACCTTGTACCAGGCTTTGGTGGATTGAGGTCTGATTACAACTGGAATCCACAAACACGTAATATGTATCCCTCTGAATGCTTACCAATATGTGATACATTCTGGCCCAATTGGGGGTGGTCTCTGGTGCATCGAGGATGTGGATCACAGCTCCCACCTCCGTTGTGGAGCCCTGGCTTGGGAGATGCTCTAGCTCCCCGCCATGCCAGCACACCGACCCAGGCTTTCCCTCTACATTGGCGTTATGGTCATCACTCACCTGAGGGGGGTGGGGGTGGGGCAAAGACATGGGAGTGGGAGGACTCCACGGGTGCAACGGGCCAACTGGGGAGGTGCCGGCTGCAGCCTCCACAGTAGGGGAATGGGGGGGGGGACACACACACACCACACCTCATCTGCCTGCCATTGGAACCACCTCCAGATGGTCCTCTGCCAACTCGATGGCTCATTCTAGTGATGCCAGATGACACTGGACCCATTCCGCTGTTCCTTCTGGAAGTTGAGAGAGGAAATGTTCCAGTGCCACCAGATCGATGATCCTGTTAGTACCACAGTCTTCCACCCTCAGCCATCACTGGCAGGCATCCTGGAGTTGATGGCTGAATGCAAATGGCTGGCCAACCTTCTCCAATGTCAGCATCCGAAAGCGCTGGTGGTGGTGTTCCAGGGAGTGCCTGACATGCTGCAGGATGGCTTTCAGGTCAGCATATCTGAGCCGGCTGTCAAGCAGGGAGCTGTAGTGCTGTGAGTCAGAAGTGGGAGGAGGTGCGCCGCATGCTGCTCGAACAGCCACCCCCAAATTTTGACCGCTTGCTCGAAAAGAGCGAGGAAAGCTTCCAGATCATCCTGTGGGCCCATCTTTGTGAGGGTGGTGTGAGGAGGGTCTGCCGTGGTGCTGGTCGAAGCACCTGCTGATGTGAGCAGATGCTGGAACACCTGGCAATCTTTCTGCTGGGCCAGCATCAAGGCTTCAAAGTGTTGCTCCTGCTCCTTCCTGTGGGCAATCAGCGCATGATACTGGGTCTGCTGGGTGGTAGTGAGGGCATAGATGAGCTCTTGGAGTGGGGAGGACTCCATGTGGTGGTTCCCTTCTGTACTCCCAGGTTTCAGCACCATTGTAACAGTTCCCTGATGAGGGTGGAGTACAGAAGCACAGCAGGTGGGAATTGATGTTCGCACATGCTCCATTTTCTGCTTTTGAGCTTCACACATGTATACATGCTGGAGGTCAGAAACCTATAAGGGAGGTGTAAAAGGTTTAAAGCATTCATAAAGTTGGGGTCCTTGTGGCTGCCTGTTTTGCTGCTGCATCAGCTCATGTGTTACTTAGAGAGACTAGATCAGATTTATTAGTTTGTGCATCACACTTGCATATAGCAAGAGTAGATGGGAGTAGGACAGCATCCAGCAGGTCAGAAACAAGCTTGTGGTGGGCGATGTGTGTGCCTGAGCTGGTCAGGAAATTTGTTTCCAGATTGTGCCAAAGTCATGTACTATGCCAAAGGCATATCTTCTGTCTGTGTAGATAGTGGCTGATTTACCTGTTGCATGTTTACATGCTTCTATCAAGGCATATAGCTCTGCTGCTTGAGCTGACAAGTGAGTAGTTAATGTTCCCGCTGTGTTTAAATCTTTGTCTGAAACTACAGCATAGCCCACTTGTTTTTTATCTGTTTCTGGGTGTTGTGATACTGGCCCATCCACATACAGAATCGTGTCTGGATTTGTGAGTGGTTCATCCTTGAGGTCCAACCTAGGGGAACATAATCGGTTAGTAAGTACCATGCAGTCATGTGGTTCACCATCCTTCTTCTGTAGAGAGCAAAGTTGCGGGGTTAAGGACAGTACAACATTTTACTGTTATGTTTGGCATGTCAAGCAGGACTGCATTATATCTTAGTCACCATTGTGTTGACAAGTGTGAAGTTTTCTGTTCTAGCAGAAACATGGAGAGTGCATGTGGGACCAAAAGGGTCAATTTAGAGTTGCCTACCAGATCTCAGGAGGCTGCTACATCCTTTTCAGCTTCTGCTACAGCACCAAGGCAGAGGGGAAGACGTGTTACCATGGGGTCCAGTTTCCCAAAGAAGTAGGCTACTGGCCTAAGTCTGTCTCCATGTTTCTGCAAAAGAACAGGTCATACAGCCATTCTTTTCATCAACAGTTTGAACAAAGGGTTTGAGTGGTTCTGACAGACCTAATGTTGGGTAGTTTGCAATGCTAGTTTCAAATCTTGGAAGGCCTTTTCTGCTTCCTGGGTCCATTGTCACGGGTGTGCTAGCATCTGCTTTGGTAGTGTCTCTAATGGGTGCTTCCAACAATGAATAGTTAGGAATAAATGTTCTACAATAAGAGCACATACCCAAAAATGAAAGTACCTGTTTTCTTGTTACAGGTTTGGGTATTTTCTGGATTGCTGAGATTCTGTCTATGGACAGTTCCTTCAGCTGAGATGTCATTGCCTAAGACATGAACCTCTTGTTTAACAAACTACAATTTGGGCAAACTTGCTTTATGACCTTCCTTGGTTAGGTGTTGAAGCAGTGCTATGGTATCGTTCTTACATTGGTCTCTAGATGGCACACAAACCATCAAATCATCTACATATTAAAGTCAGGCAGAGCTTGGAGTGAGTACAAACAAGTCCAGGCTCTGTTTGAGCATTTGGTTGGAAATGGTGGGTTACTCACAATACCCTTGGCACAGACGTGTGAAGGCATAAGTCTTGCCATCAAATGTAAATGCAAACCAGTACTGACTGTCTTTGTTTTGGAATGCTGAAGAATGCTTTTGCTAGGTCCACTACTGAAAAACATCTACTATCAGGTGGCACTTGACCTAGAATGGTGTAGTGGTTCGGAACATCTGGTGCACACTGTTTAACAGCTGCATTCACTGCTTGTAAGTCTTGTACAAAATGCCACTCATCAGGTTGGGGAGGTTTTCTGGCTTTCTTTACAAGAAATATAGGAGTGTGCACTGGTGAGTCAGGGAAAGGGACAATTACTCTTGCCTGCAACAGAGACTCAAAGACAGGCCTAACACCTCTGGATTTCATGGGCATTGTGTCTGTCTAGGTCTAAAATCTGACTTGGAAGTTATCACAACCGTTTCAGCATGTTTCATTAAACCCACACCATGTTTACCTGTGGGCAGAGCTCTGGTGGAATCTCTACCAGCCTAGGATGGACTTGGGCTGGGGAGGCATCTCCTGAAATGCTCACAAAAGCCCCCACTGAGCATGTGGAGAGCTCTACGCTGTGCTGTACATGTACTAGCATAGAGAGATTGTTGAAAGACATCCTTTTCTGGATGATAAAATACAGAAGGATCCATTGTACTAACCCAATCAGAGGCTTTCTTACTCACACACCCTCAAAGCCAATGTCCCACCTCCTTCCACAGGACTCCCTTTGGTTTGGCTAAAGAAACATGGGGTATGGATGATGGGACATCAAACGGCTTCTTTTGGCAGCACGTGGGAAATTTGGTCATGCTTTCTGATTGAATCCAGGCACAAATTTCTGTGCAATGCTGTAATTCAACAGAACATGCACAATATTTTTACCAGTATAAATCTCTAAGGTGAATACATCCTCACTCGCAGGTGCCTTTAAACCATCCTCTCTCATATGGAGCATCCTTTCCATCATGCATGTGGGCTGTGCAGTGAAAGTCTGTATGCTCCATATAGTCAACATCATGTGCTTCAACTCTGTCACGTGCTTGCTGTATGAGGTATTGAATTACATTATTTAGTGTCTGGACAGAGCTTCCAATCATATCCATAAACAGGGAGGGTTTTTTTGTTCATGTAAAACATGTCAAAGTGGTATTTGTCACTGTAATGCCTTCTGGGGATGATGTAAGAACCAAGCCAAACTTGCATATTAAATCTCACCCTAGTAAATTAACTGAGCAGGAAGAGGAGATCAGGAATGAGTGTTCTGCCTCCTGTCCATTTTCATCCTGACATGACACAGGTTTTGAGAACCTTTCTATGGCTGAATGGCCTGTTGCCCCAATTATGCAAATTGATCAAGAACTTGGTTCAAATGGTAAATGCAGTTCTCCCTGTTTAATGACTGAATGGGTAGCTCCTGAATCTACCAGGAAATTAAACTTCTTTCTCTGTATTGTCAATGGAATGCACAGAAGCTGAGTAAAAGGGAAGACTGTATATTTAAAGAAAGAGATACATTTTCATCACCTTGCTGCATTTGGAGGTCATGTAGCTGTCTAATGTTGTCTGTGCAATTAGGCTGGGATGTATGTTCCTGTATAATGTGAACTACCTGATTAGTTTCATGTTGTGTGTTACCTCCTCTTTTCTCGGCTGCCTCTCCATCCCTTTCCCCTGCTCATCAGTCAGCTTTGGGTTGCTCTGCCATACACTCTCTTCCAAAGTGTCCTGTGGGAAGACAATTGTAACACTTCCTTTTTTCAGGCTTCCAGTCTATGCCTATCTTGGCCATAAGTCTCAGTTCATGTGTGGTAGGTCTGAATTCTCTGCATAAGATCAATAGCTCTTCCCAAACTTACTTCCTCCCATTTCACACACACTAGAAAGGTGTGTCATGCTTTCCTTGATATCTGCCAAAATCCATGGGCAGTGAACCAGCATAGGCCCATCTGTCCCTGCCATTTCCACCATTGGCATGTTCAATGCCTCCTTGCCATCATCCTCTGGATGTGAGTCTGCTGCATGCTCTTTAGCTTTTCTTTGTTTCCTTGTCATCAGTGGTGATGGCTTGCTCTCACAAGGTGTTGTGGGTGGTCCTCGTAGGTGATGGACCTGTGACCTCTGCCAGGTCTTGGTAGAGTGCCAATGATGGGCACATGTGTTTTTGTTGAAAATAATGATTTCTTGATGAGGGATTTGTTTTTCTCTGGATACATTTCAATTGATGGTTGGATTTTTTTTTTCTTAATTTCAGTGCGAGATGAAGTGACTTTACCAAATGGTGGATTTTTTTTCTAACACTTTATTGTCCCTCTTGTAAAGATTAATATAATTGTGGAGGACACTACATTTGCCACAACTGCTTATTAACCAAATGACACCATCCCCACAGTGAAGCCTGGTGATGAAAGCATCATTCTATGGGGCTGCTTTCCTCTTCACCTGGGGCTCTACTCATGAAAGAGGGAATCATGGATAGCTCATTGATCTATTATGGTATACAGCCTGCATGTTAGACCTCTGTTAGACAGCTAAAAATTTCACCATTCAGCATGATCATAACCCAATGCATAAATCAATTTCAACAAAGGAATGGCTTCAGAAGAAAAATATTGTTTTGGAATGACTCAGTCACAGCTCAGGTCTAAATTCTATCAAAAACCTGTGGAAAGACTTGAAAAGGGCTGTGTCCAGATCCCCTAGAAATTTGAGAGATCTACAGCATGTTTTCAAGAATGAGTGAAATAACATTGTCAAATCGAGAGGTGATTTGACTAATTTTGATGATTTGGGGTAGACTCTTACCCCAGAACAGAGTGTTGTATTACAAGCAAAATGTGCTCTGAAGAATAGGTGAAGCCAATCACAGGACACTGTCATAGGGATAGATTAAATGGGGAAAAAAAAGAAGTTTATTGGTAGTTTGCAGGGGAGCAAAGTTTTGTCAGATGGAAGCAGATGATTGAGGGTAGCTTTGCCAGGGAAAGAGAGACAGACAGGGGAGGGATAGCTAAGACCATGACAACAGGCATGTTTACAAAGTATTACTTAGTTATGCATAGTGCTGCCATGATTAGTCAACTTAGTTGACGTAATCGACCATAAATGGTCGACTGGAATTATTATTATTATTATTATTTTATTTTTTTTACTCTGCCTTTTTTTTTTTTTTTGTCGGCGGCCTGTTAATCACCTATTTATTTTTGGTTTTCAGTCTCAAACGGCTCATCCAAGTTCAGGTAATTCCACTCCACAGCATTAATTTTGATGTGCGCACCCCACCGGTTATTGTCAGTTCTGGTTTTGAGCATGCCTTGACATGAAAATGGCAGCGGCAAGTGACTCTGATGAATCAAGGACTGCGACTTCTAATGTTACGAAAAGACCAAAAGCGTCAAAAGTATGGGAATGTTTAGGGCAGCTGGTGATAGTGGTTTGTACAATCTAAGACTTCGTTGGCTTATCATGGGAGCACATGCACAAGCACCTTAAAAGGAAACACACAGGAGCTGTTGAGGATGCTTCAGAAAAGGAAGAGACAACGTGAGTAGCCTAACATTATGATTAGGCCAAAAAAAAAAAAGTGTGTTTCCGGTAACCCGACAGATCGAGAATTTCCGTGTCGAGACCGTAAAGTTTTTATTACAAATTTCCCTCGATATTTTAGTGTAAGCGACGGAAGCATATTGCTGCTACACTCAAAAAAAAATTGGCTTAGTATCAAGTAATTACGTGAATTTTATTGTTATAACAATCTTATCACGTTTTTACAATATATTTATCATGTAATAACATCACGTAATTTTGTGATAATTTCATATCACGTTATTTCATGAACTTCCATTAAAAGCAGATGGCCTAGCCTAGTCTACTGTATAACTCTGGCTGAGCAAAAACATGGCTGAATCCTGAATGATTCAGTTTTGTATAAATAGGGGACTACATAGGTGGCATAATGTAGTGTTTTTCCTGCCATGGAAGTGAATTTGTATACTGAAGAAGGAAGCAATTTGCATTACAGCTGTGAATGAGGATTCAAAATGGCGGCTTGGCTCAGTTTTCCCTTCCTTCTTCAGTATACAAGTGCACTTTTATTTCAATGTTTCTCATTATTTTCATGTGTTTCAACAGACAGACAGATAGATAGACTTGTATTAAGAATGTGTCACTTATATCTCGATAGGTTGCCCAATGGTCCTCTCTACACTAGGAAAGATGAGTTATTTAAATGACATTAATGGCATCTGAATTCATTGAGAAAAGATGCCTAAGACTACCCAAAGACACAGATTTCTCCCATGTTGTATACTTAAAAAAAAGACTTTGAATTAAAAGACTAATTTTTACTAGACTAAAAATACATTGATTTAAAATGCTGAATGTCTCAGTATATTTTAATTAGTGACTAGTCACAATTTTTCTTTTTTTTAATTCGTTTAAAGGTTTAAAACACTTATTTTATTATGATGTGTGGTATAAAGGATTCTGTGCCAAAATAATATTTTGTAAGATGTTTACTT
>JAPEIY010006984.1:0-10181 GCA_026122135.1 Cathorops aguadulce | reverse complement strand
AAATGAGATAGTAGATAAACTAGCTAAACAAACACTGAAACATAACAGAATATTACAAGTACCATTTAGTAAATCTGAAGCCAGGGTATATATATTAAAACATGTGCAAGATCAGCATGGCAGGAAGACTGGGTAGATCAGGAAAAAGGGAGACATTTATATCCTATACAACCAGAAGTAGAGAATGGAAGGACAGAGTGTAGGAGTCGTAGAGAGGACATTATAATCACACGTTTACGTATCGGACACACAGGGCTTAATTCATCTTTGAAAATAATAGGAAAACGTTTAACTGGGAAATGTCAACACTGCTGTCAGTTAGAGACTGTAGAACATGTCTTACTGAATTGTACAAAATATAGTCAAGAAAGAAAGCAGCTTTTTCAGTCACTCAGAATGGTCAAACAAAATTTCACATTAAAAGGTATATTAGGGAAAACATTCTTAAATTCCTGAAAGATACAGGATTAGCCAAAAGGATTTAAAACCCCTCTCCTTTTTTTTTTTAATCATTTAAGTTCCAAAATCGCCTGATTCATACTCCAGCCCAGTCGGTGGCGGTAATGCACCATTAAGTTGGTTTGCCAACCGCCATTTAAAACAAAATGATGATGATTATGGTGTTTTTTGTTCTGTTAACATCTCAGTTTCTTTGATTTCTTTTTGAGTATAGTTGTCCTTTGTTGACCTCTTTTATGGGCCTAAAGAACTTTTGTTCATTTTTTTTTTAAGAATTCATTTTTGGGGCAAATAAAACCCTATTTTTCTAATTATGTTCCTGTTTCCTGTTGCCTCACTGTTTGGTCCCTGACAGTCTGGCACCCTGGCTCCCTGTATACACCTGACTAAAGCTGCTGGAGCCCCTAAAGGCTGAGCTAATTTCACGTGCCATATGATAGTCCCCTATAACCAGAGCTCTATCAGTTTTCTCATTGGGTGCATCCCTAAAGAGAGCAAACCTGTTCGACATGTGATGCGGAAAGGAGTGGTGCTCCTGTGCTCAGCGGTAGCTTTGGCTCTATGCTTATACCGCCAAGTCATCACCCATTGGCCCCACTGTCAAGACTCTAATGTCGGAGTTGGGGGATTACTAACTCCACATAGGGCATCCAGACATGCTCGTACAGAAACTACACTGTTCTCATTCTCACTGGCCTTCTCTAAAGCCTGGACACATGCTTCTAACACTATAATCTTCTCCATCAGAGAGCTAACTAATCTGCACTCATCACAAATAAAGCTATCGCTGGTGACGGAGGAAGAATGACTAAACATCCTGCACTCAGCACACTGAACATGCTGAAGGTGTGCCATGATGAAAGGATTCACGTACCTTAATCGAAGATCTATTGATATTAAAGCAGATCCGATGTGGATGGCCTCTGCTTGTGGGCTTTATGCAGGAGGGGGAAAAAAGCTTCCAGTCTCAGCATTCTTCTGAGAAAAGAGAGAGAAAAATTGGAAAAAGGAAAGCAAAAGTGGAAAGTACAAAAAGGAAAGCAACAGTACAATAAAAATGAAGAGGATACTGGAAAAGTATTCTTCTTCTTCTTTGGGTTTTAACCGCAGCTGGCATCCGAAATGTTGCACTGCTGCCACCTAAAGTACTAGAGTCGCTAATGACCTATGTTCTAAAGCCTATTATATAGGCCTGTATCTCACAGGAATTTGAGCAAGTGACGTCTGCCTTTACCTATCCCCACAGTCATCACACTTTTTAGAGACACGTCCTTTAGGCCATTCTGCCTTAAAGAACTGAGCAAGACTCTTCTATGGCAGTCATAATTCCTACAGGACAATAATACATGTTGGACTGTCTCCACCTGCTGGCAAGCACATAAACCATCCAGATGTTTCCCCAAAATAAATAACGTTCCGTTCAGACATGTATGCCCTATTAACAGTCTAGCAATGATTACACCATCCTTACGATTTCCACTACTGAAAGCCGCAACTGAATCAGTAACACTACCGACAATTGAGAACAGATGCCTGCCCTTCACATCACTCTCCCAAAGATGTTGCCATCTCAAAAGAGATTCTGTCCACACAATACTTTTCCCTTCAGATTTAGACAAGCAAAGATGGGCATCTATAGTTTCCCGTTGAGTTGCAGTCTTCGCCAACTTATCTGCCTTTTCATTTAACTCGATACCCACATGGGCAGGAACCCATAAAAATGAAACTCTTACGCCACATCTTCCCACATCTCTAAGCGCCAGAAGGATATCATATACCATGTCTTGCCTCCCCTTGGAAATACCTTTCCCAAGACTCCTGATGGCTGACACAGAGTCGCTGCATATCAGTACCTTCTTATTCTGTAGTTGCTCAGCCCACTTAACAGCCATCAGAATGGCATACAATTCCACTGTAAAAACACTCAACATGTCAGAAGTTCTCTGTACTGCCTGCACTTCCATTCCCTGGACAACAAACGCAGCCCCAGTAATCCCTGTGTCCTGGTCCTTTGACCCATCAGTGAACATTAAGAGACAGTCTCGATATGCATCTTCCACATGGCAATAAAAAATAGATCTCAAATCTGCTTCAGGATCTCGTTCCTTAATTTTAAGCAATGCCAAGTCAATACCTGGGACCTCCAGCTGCCACAGAGGAATAGAAGGCCACAATACTCCTGGACAAAAGGCCCTCTGCAGGATATTCAAGTCTCTGGCCACAGCTTCAGCAGTCCATCCAAAACTAGATATAGTCGCCACCTCCTTCTCCCAGCTTGGCTCAGTCACCCTTCTGACAGGGTGATCATGACGCTGACCCATCAAATTAACCCAATAATTTGCCTGCAGCTGTCGTCTCCTCAAACCCAGAGGCATTTCTCCCGTCATAACTTGCAGGGAGCAAACTGGGGAAGATTTCACAGCACCAGTGCACAATCTCAATGCCGCTGCTTGAATAACATCCAGTCTAGCCAGTACTGAAGGCGCTGCAGATGCATAAACCAGACTCCCATAATCAACCCTTGCCCTTATTAGGTATATATAAATCAGCTTTAGAGAGGCCAGATCTGCTCCCCACTCCCTCCCAGCCAGACACCTCATCAGATTCAAGACATTTTTGCACTTATCCACTACCCTTGAGATATGTGCCCTCCATGTGAGTCTGACATCAAAAAACACTCCCAGGAACTTAAAAGAGGAGACCCTTTCTACTGGACGGTCATAAAGATATAGTTGAATGCCGTCACAGATCTTCTTCCTTGTAAAAAACACTGTTTTTGTCTTTTCAACAGAGAACCTAAAACCCCACTTCCTTCCCCAGTCCTCCACAAGGGTCAAAGCCTCCTGAACCCTTTTCAAGGTATACTGCACATTTTTCCCCCTCTTCCATAGAGCACCATCATCCGCAAACAAAGACTGACCAATATCAAGCTGAACAGTCGAAAAAATATCGTTGATCATTATGTTGAACAATAGAGGACTGACCACACTCCCTTGTGGAGTTCCATTCTCAACGGAACATTTTCGTGATATGTCCGCCCCGATCTTCACCTGAATACTCCTGTTCTTCAAAAACTCCATCACCCAATTAAAAATATTTCCCCCAACCCCCAACAGGTGCAACTTAATCAAAAGCCCCTCCACCCAAAGCATATCATACGCCTTTTCAACATCTAAAAACACTGCAACAACAGTTTCTTTATTTATCTGGGCTTTCCTGATTTCATGTTCAAGACATATAATGGAGTCAATCGTATTCCGCCCCTTCCTAAAACCACTCTGAAATCTTGTCAGCAACCCCTTTTCCTCAACAAAGTGCATCAGCCTTCCATTGACTAGCTTTTCCATCAGTTTACCCAACTGTGAAGTCAAGGCAATTGGGCGGTAATTGACAGGGTTGCTTGCATCCTTCCCTGGTTTTTTGATGGGCACTATGACAGCCTCTTTCCAACCTGCGGGAATGAATCCCTCCTCCCACACCCTATTGTACAGAGTCAAGAGTATCTGCAAGCTCTCATCACTCAAATGAGACAGCATTTGGTAGCAAATTTCGTCCTGACCAGGGGCTGAATTTTTACACGTCTCCAAAGCATTCTTTAATTCAAACAATGTGAAAGGGACATTATATTTATCCTCTGATTTGTCCTTCTTTTGAATAGCCTCACCAAATTCACTCATAGTCTTCTCTCTACCCCGCCTTTCCTCCTCTGACAGATTATCAGAACTGTGGACCTTACTCAAGGTCGTCACAATCATTTCCGCCTTTTCCATGTCAGAGACTGCCAGCTGGCCACCATCTGAAAGAATGGGATAATTCCACTCTCTCCTGTTACCTTCCATTTTTTTAATCATACTCCACACATCATTTATTTCCACAGTATTTCCTATTGAGCTACAATAATCCCTCCAGAAATCCCTTTTCCTTTGCCTGATGACCCTTCTGACCACTGCATGTGCCTGCTTATAGTCAATGAAATGCTGAAAGTTATGTGATTGCTTCAATTTCCTAAAAGCTCTGTTCCTGGCTTTCACAGCCGCCTCACATTCCTCATTCCACCATGGAACTGCAATCCTATTCAGTTTTCCTGAGCTTTTAGGGATAGTTTCCATCGCAGCCATATAAATCCTCTGTCGCACCTCCACCTCATTTTCCTCAACACTATCTGTGTTTGGGACTGACCTGAGGAACAGGTCACTAATTTCTCTAAACCTCTCCCAGTCTGCCTTTTGAAAGACCCACCTCCCTGGTCTCACTCCTGACCGTAGTCTAACATCAATATCTACTATACAAATAACAGGATAGTGATCGCTCCCTACACCGTTATCATGAACTTCCCAGGTACACTTTGGGGCCAACCTAGTTGAAGAGAGCGTAAGATCCAGTGCTGACTCATGCCCCGTCTTAACATCAAACCTAGTTCCCTTACCATCATTCAAACAAACTAAATTCCTCTCATTCAGCAGATCCTCAATTACCTGTCCATTGCTATCAGTACTTTCCCCTCCCCACAATGAGCTGTGGGCATTAAAATCCCCAACCCACATCACATTCCCTCCATCCTGTCCTTCTATGCTCTCCAAATCAGTGAGTATTAGCCGTTTACAAGGGTTGTAATAATTTATAATAACTACCCTTCTTGAATCTACCCAAATCTCCACCACCACATATTCCTGTTCCTGCCCTATACCCAGAACCCTATACGGTATCCCCTGCCTAACAAAGGTAGCACAACCCCCTCCACTTCCCCCTACCCTGTCCCTCCTAACACCCACATAGTTAAACAAAACAAAATCAAACCTAGGTTGCAGCCATGTTTCTTGAATGCATATCACATCTGGTTTCACACACATATCATTCACAAACTTTTTAAATTCCTGTCCATTTGCCAGCAAACTCCTCGCATTCCATTGTAGAATGATCATAACCTGAATAATCATGCGCTATCTTGGCTTGATGGCACCACACAGAGACCATCTCTCACCTCTTCCCACTTTAAGCCCACCATATCAAGATGCTGGATCGCTGCCTTCGTTATAATTTGAATCCTTTCAGTCTTGGACTTCACTTCCGCTGTTGCATTTATTACCCCTGCAATAAATATTACCAGGTCCCTTTTCTCCCTCCAGCCATATTCCTTTACTTTAACAGGTGCACGCCCCACCTCCTTATTTGTGACTGCAGCTAATTCCCCTCTCACAAGATTACCACCGTTTCTAGAGAGACCCAACCTCCTCGCAGCTTCAGCATAAGACACTTTGTCTTTCAGTTTCACATTGTGGATCACCGTCTCCCTTCTCATAACTTCACATCCCCAGTACGCCGCACTGTGCGCTCCTCCACAATTACAGCACTTAAGTGTCGTCCCCTCACCACACTGGCCATATTCATGAGCACCCCCACATTTCGCACACGTTTGTACCCCTTTACATGCCTTGGCAGCGTGACCAAACTTCTGACACTTAAAACACCGCAAAGGCTTATGCATGAACTCTCTCACTCTATACCGCACATATCCTAAATACAGCTCAGTGGGCAGATCTCTAGAACTGAAATGAATCAAAATAGACTCCGTATCTGTTTTCTCAGCCCCCCTTGTCAAACGCTTTGCACTCAGAACAGCTTCACATTTCTCCCTCAGGCCCTTAACCAACTCACACATTTGCATTGTCACGGGAATTCCAGAAATTACCCCTTTACACCCTTCATTACCAACTCTCACCACTCTCACCACCTTTGCCTTCCCAACACTCTGCAGCTGTTCAGCTTTCGCAACCTGTTCCTCCGAAACACACCCAACCAACAAATTACCGTCGTCCAACACTCTGGCATTATTTATCAATCCTACCTGCTTTTTAAGCACATTCGTCAACTTCAATGGATCCATATGTTTGACACCATCTCCATCAAACCTCACAACCACAAAAGAACACCTCTCCCTGTCTCTCCCACCTTCCTCAGTCGCTGTTGCCCTAAATCTTTTCCTCAACTGCCAACTACGGTCATCCTCTTTAATGCCATCCATATTAACAGACTCATCCCCGTCCCCACCCTGACTCCCCGCCATGGCAGAAAATTCGCAAGGATATCGTATACCGGACCTATACAGGCCGTCGGCCGATATTCTTACCGAACTCTACCACACACACTGCCTCTAACTACTCTAACAAAACAACAAAAGAAAACAAATTAAAAAAAAGGGGGGGGGAAACAGTGAATGGAAATGTCAGACGCCACTTCAAACTCAAACTTCCTGCCGCGGAAACAGCCCAACCTTCGTTAATCTTGCTGCATCACGTATCCCAAAGGCGAGGCTAAGGGTGGAACATTCTTAAATATGGCATCCAGCTCATTGGACCAGACCATTCCCTGCTGTGTCATGGGGAGGGATTTGGGTTTAGTTAGTTTGTCCTCTGTTAGTTGTCGTTAGTGTCCATTTTGGTTTCCTCCTTGTCTTTCATTTGGTTTGGCCAAGCCAGTATATGTGCTCCTTTGTGTTATTATGGATTATCTGTTCTGTTAATATCTTATTTTTTTTTATTTCTTCTTGAGTACAGTTATCTTTTATTGATCTCTTTTATGGGCTGAAAGGACTTTTGTTCATTTTTTTTAAATAATTCATTTTTGGGGCAAATAAAAACACTATTTTTCTAATTATGTTCCTGTTTCCTGTTGCCTCACTGTTTGGTCCCTGACAATTGGTGTCAGAAGCAGAATCTTTTTGTCTTTATCATTTTTTTTTACCCTTTGGCATTAAAAGAAAATGGAGCATAGAGGAAAAGCTGGTCAGAAACAAGGAGGGCCTTCACTGGAGCCAGCTGCTGGTGAGAAGGAAGAACATGGAGCTTCTGGAGTGGTGGAAAGCACTGAGGATGAAGGTAAAGAACCAACAATGATGGACCTATTTTCCATTCTTCAGACTCATATTGAGGAGCAGAAGGCTTGAGAAGCAAGGCAAAATGAGAACTGCAAAGCAGGATCAGTGATTTAAAACTATTCAACATCAGTTTCAGCTGTTACAGTTAGAAGTACATGCCCAAACATCTCCATTACCAGATCCTCTGCCAACAGACTCTAATTCATCAGATTTAGAGGCCTTACGTCTCACCTCACATTATTCTCAGGCTCAAGCAGATCCCATTTCTATGTCTGTAAACCATAGCCCCTGCTGGTCAGTTTCATAGGCATGGTATGAGCTTCACTTGGAAAAATTAACAGATAATGATGACATTAAACACTTTCTCATTACCTTTGAGTGCATTGCCATAGCATGCTGGTGGCAGAAAACAGATTGGGTTTTTCACTTAATACCATTGCTAACTGGTAAAGCTAAAGGGGCATATGTGCATATGGACATTGATGACTCCCTCGATTACGATAAGGTAAAAATTGCCATTCTGTCTAAATATTACATTAACCTTGAGACCTACAGGCAAAGATTCAGATCCCTGGAGGTCAATCCTGATGAGAGCCCGAAGGAATTGGATCCAGCCAAAGGGTAAAAGTGTTCAAGAAATTGGTGAAATAATCATATTGGAACAGTATTTGAGAATGTTGTCCCTTGAGCTTCAGGTGTGGATTCGAAAGTGTGACCCAGATTCAGCAATGGAGGCTGCTAGGCTTGTTGATGTCTTTGTGGTGGCCAGGAAAAAAGGACAACCATGGAGATACAACTCATTGAGAATAAATAAGGACAACCACAGGCCACCCAAAGAGTATGCCCAGAAGTCAGCAACCAGTGGGGGTAAGCCTCCTACTGGGGGAGTGTCAACCAGCTAGCACACCCTTGGAAGCTCTGGTAAGAAGCTAATCTGTTATCTTTCTGGCCTAGAAGGACATATAAAGCCTATGTGCCCTAAGAATTCAGCTAAGATAACACAGATGTGCTTTGTGCCACATGCTCCTGTTGAACCTGAGCTTAAGTGATTTGCCTATTAAAATGGCAGATATTGAGGTTAATGGAACAACTCTCAAGGCATTACTTGATAGTGGGAGTAACCAGACTCTGGTGCATAGGAAGATTGTATCACCCAGCATTATTAGTATCAGGGATACCACCCCTGTCTGTTGTGCACATGGGGATAAGAAGAGCTATTCCACTGCAGACATGTACATAAAAGTGGATGGGCAAACCTACCTCCTTAACATTGTGGTTGCTGATAACTTGCCTTATCCTTCTATATTAGGCTGAGATCTGCCAATACTCTTTGACTTGCTGGAGGCAGGCCATCAGACTCCATAGTGTTGTGTTGCAGTGACCAGAGTGCAGGCTAAGAAAGTTGATGATTATGCTCAGATTTTAAATGCTCTGCCTTTCTACAATGAGGAATTGGAGAGAGCACCTGGGAAGTCTAGGAAAACTCTCAGACAGAAAAGACAGGAGAAATTTCAGCATACAGTTGTAAAACAACTAACCAACCACAAACCAGAATTACCTCTGGGATTTCAGATACCAGCAGGTATTATTGATATGCAGAAAAATGATCCATCTTTAATGCCTCTTTTTCAGAAAGGAGGAGGCTGGACCAGATGGGGACTTTAACAGGGATGAATATGTTCTGCAAAATGACATTCTCTACTGTCAACAGGGGTCAGTGTTGCAGCTGGTGGTACCCCAAGCAGCTAGAGAAATCATACTTGCTTTGGGGCATTCTGTGCCCTGGGCTAGCCACCTAGGTAAGCACAAAACCACAGCTCACATCAAGCAGCACTTTCACTGGCCTGGCCTGAGAAGAGACATGATTCAATTTTGTAGAGCTTGCCCTTAGTGCCAAATAACATCTGCAAAAATGCCTTCCAGAGTTCCACTCCAACCATTACCTATTTTCAGCACCCTGTTTGAGTGCTTGAGGATGGATATTGTGGGCCCAGTTGAGAGGCACAAAGCAGGGAATCTATATATGCTGGTCATAACAGATTATGCTACAAAATACCTGGAAGTGTTTCCATTGAAGTCAATCAACGCAAAATCTGTGGCCTTCTGTTTGGTGCAGTTCTTTTCCAGAGTGGGTTTTCCCCTAGAAATATTGACTGATCAGGGAACTAACTTCATATCTACTCTGTGGAAACAGGTTTACCAGTTACTGGGTATCTGGAGCCTGAGGACCACCCCGTATCATCCCCAAACAGATGGACTGACAGAATGCTTCAACCAGACCCTGAAGCAGATGCTTCACAAACTTGTAAATGAGAGAGGTAATGACTGGGATCAGTGGCTCCCATACCTCCTCTTTGCATACCAGGAAGTACCCCAAGCCTCCACTAGTTTCTCTCCTTTTGAACTTTTGTATGGTCATGAGGTACGAGGTCCCCTCTCATTACTGAGAGATTTGGGAGGGGAATAACGGGAGGGGGGAATGAGTTAACATTGTGCCCTATGTTGTCTGGATGAGAGACAGGCTGTAGAAAATGAGTGAGCTGGCCCAATCATATATGGCAGAGGCGCAGCAGTGGCAGAAGCTCTGGTATGATAAATTGGCCTGGCAGAGATCCTTCAGCCCAGGACAAAAAGTGTTGGTGCTCCTCCCCAGTAAGGACAATAAGCTGCTGGCCAAGTGGCAAGGGCCGTTTGAGGTTTTGAAGAGACTTGGACCCACTACATATCAGGTCTCAACCCCAGGGCAGTCACATGGTAGCAGGGTGCTACATATCAATATTTTGAAGGAGTGGGTGCAGAGGCCTGAAAGAGAAGCAGAGGTGATGCTCATCAGAGGTGTGCAGGAGGA
>JAPEIY010006975.1:0-10182 GCA_026122135.1 Cathorops aguadulce | reverse complement strand
TGAAAATCTGATGATGTTTTAGGTCATATTTATGCAGAAATATAGAAAATTCTAAAGGGTTCACAAACTTTCAAGCATCACTGTATTATCCAGAACATTCCACGGGATAAAAGAGAGCCATGCCTGCCAGAAGTCAAACTTAGAATCTTCTCATCTATAATAAGACACAGTATCTCTTGTTCTACTTTGCTGATTTCTCCATGGCAAAGTTCACACCCATGTACAGGTTCATTTTTGTTGGAGTTTAAAACAACTTTACACTGATCCATTTCTAAGGGGCTGCAGGAGTGATACCATGACCAAAAGCATTATATTAGAGTTATGCAGAACTAAGTGGAGATGTTATCTGTAAGAAAATTTTCCCTCTCTCAGAGGGTTGCTGGTCATAGCCCATGGTCAGACTGTGAACACAAGCTTCAAGCTTTGTCAGAGTTAGCTTTCAGAACACAGGTTTCAGTGGCCTCGTTGAAAGATGTCCTTGCTTCAGAAAATGGTATAGGTAACTCAAAGAATGTTGAACCTTGGTTCTATCTACTGAGCTGTGCAGGCTCTAAGGTGAGCTGTATTGAACCATAAAACATGTATTTTCTTTTTGAACATGAAGAATTTTGACCATCAGGTCACTTGGAAAATGTTACCAGCATGACTCCAAAGCCAACAAGGTGTAATTTTGTCTCTGTATAACTCATATCTTGTCTCCGTGTAACTCAGTGCTCTGCCACCTTTTCCAAATGATTGCCCATCATCTGGCACAAATAACAATAAAAAAGTACTTGTGCAACCTGCAAAATTATATCGTTAACTCAAAGAATGTTGAATCTTGGTCCTGTCAACTGAACTGTGCAGGCTATAAGGTGAGCTGTACTGAACCATAGGACATATTTTCTTTTCGAACATGAAGTTTAACTGTCAGGTCACTTAGAAAATGTTACCATCATGAGTCTACTTTATAACAGTCATTCAAAAGTCTTATCTTGGTTCAAGGAACCATTTCTTGTCATGGTATTGGACTCCTTTGTCAAGCATCACCATATTCAACCATACCTATCTTTTTGGAACAAGGAGACCCAATGACTAAAAAGCAAGTCTGTTCCTCTGACAAAGACAAAATTCATCATTGGACCATCAGATTAAAACACTGATGCCCTCCCAACTGAGCTTTCCAGGCTCCACTCTTCTGTTTCTGTAAGAGTCAAAGCATGTCAAGACTTTGGACACACATTTTCAACAGGTTCCTCAAATTCAATTGAAGCCCTGCTCATACCATCTGCTGTTTTTCACATTCAAAAGTGTCTTAATATACCTTTCCTTTGAACCCTCAAAACAGGGTTCCCTCAAAAAACAACTTTTCCCCTGAATGCCCATCATGTGACACAAATAGTGACATAAAGGATTCATATAAAATGTAAAAGCGTGAAGTTAACTGAAAGTTAGTTGACACCTTGGGCTTGTCACATTGGATGATGAGTGCTTAAGTTGAGCAACAGTTGTCCACTGTTTATACTCCCACACTGAGGTGAGAACTGCCATATGATCTTGGAAAGATCTCTTAATATATTGGGAAGGGGAATCCAGCCAGGTTATGCTTTCATATTGAGCTCATCCTCTGAAAGAGCTCGAGTTCAGAGTGATGGCAACTTTGTACCTTGCTGGTATGGTCCACTATAGGCCAGCTCAGACCTCATGGTGCAATGGTAGCGCATCTGACTCCAGATCAGAAGGTTGTGTGTTCAAATCACGTTGAGGTCAGGCACCAAGTTAATGCTGTTGGCTCTTAGCCTAATGCAGAAACTTTCAGGTGGATTCCAATCTCTATGATGACCATTCAGGATTTTGTCAAGCTCATGCAAAAAGCTAAGATTGCTCTGCTAACAACTCTTCCACCAAAGTGCCTTTCATAACTTCACAACCTAATTTAATGTTTCCAAAATTTGTCCATTGGGGAGTTCCGGTTGGCGAGTGGGATGGAGTAGTGGTGTTTTTTCGGGCTCCTGCCACACAACTTATATCTGACCATCTATTCGCTCAAATTTACTGAAGTCAGTGACTACGACTTGTCTTAATGTGTTTTATGCACACTGCCAGCCAACATGTCTTCTAAACCAAGCAAACCGGACAAGAGAAAAGAACATGTTTCTGCCGCTGTCGACAACGCCATGTTGGCTAGCATGCTACACAATCTCAAGGCGGACCTGCTAACTAATCCTGACTCGCTTTCGGCAAGATTTGAAAACAAGCTTGGTGCCATTGAAACGAAGCTGGACGGGATTCAGTCTACAGTGAACAATCACGAACAGCGAATTTCTGATGTGGAATCTGGGCTGAACGATTTACAGCGCCTAGAAGCACAGGTGATTGCTCTGGCTGAAGACAACGCAAAGCTGAAAGCTAAGGTTTTAGATCTGGAGGGGAGAAGCAGGCGGTGTAATCTTCGCCTCATAGGACTGCCTGAATCGATCGAAGGTACGAGACCAACAACGTTTTTTTCTAATCTTTTGGTTGAGGTACTGGGGAGAGATGTGCTGCCTTCCCCCCCAGAACTTGAGAGAGCCCACCGCGCGCTTAGAGACAAGCCGGCAGAAGGAGAAAGGCCCAGAGCGGTAATCATTTGTTTTCACAAGTTTCAAACGAAAGAAGCAGTGATTCGTGCAGCCCGGCGAAGACGAGGCGAGCTGAAATACAAGGATACGCCAGTGTACATTTACGAAGACTACACCACCGAAGTCCTAGAACAACGCGCAGAATACAAAGAAGTGATGCAACAACTCTACACTCTCCACCTCAAGCCCTCTCTGCAGTATCCTGCGCGACTGTTTATCAGGTCCGAGAATGGCAAAAGACGACATCTGAAATCGGTGAGAGCAGCTGAGCAGTTTCTGGCCACGTACGAGCCTGCGTCAAGGATGGAGGAGGACTGATTCAAGCCCAGCTGAGGTGGGAAATTGCGGTTTCGTTTTTCCTGCGAGGTTGGTGAGCCGGAGTAACGTTGAGAGTTCCCCTTTTTTTTCTAATGCGGGTACAGAGAGACTGCGACCACTTCTATGGTAGGCTATGTTTTGTTTCACTTTTATTATGTCACCGAGTGGCACTGGACACATAAGCTTGGACTGCCTGTTCACTGCCCATGGGCAAGACTATGAATAGTAGTCACCTCTGTGTCGCTACAGTTATCCTTAGCTTTCTTTATTTGCTTACTGAAGCCTTATAATGTGTAGGCTTAATGTGCATGAATCGGCGTGAAGTTTAAATCCTTCTGTTCTGTGTTTTTGGAGTTAGGCTACTGTTATTGTCTAGTCTATGTTCTCTCATTTTAGAGTCATGGCGTGTAGAATGGTTCAATTCACTTTTCTATAATAACACTTTAATTATTGTGTGGTGGGAGTAGAGGGAGTGGAGTAGAGCCCCGGGAGTTTTTTGCTAAGTGAAGATGGCACGGTTGTGCAGGGATTGTGGGTATAATGGGTTACTGGGAGTGGGTTGTACTGGGGACGGGTGGGCACAGGGCTTTTATTATTTTTATTTTCTAATTTTTAAATTTTACTTATTTATTCCCCCTTTTCCCTTCTTTTTCCTCCCCTTTTCTATCTCTCAGATATTGTGCTCTTGCATGTGCTTACTTTCCATACACATTAGTA
The DNA here is from genome assembly GCA_026122135.1 of Cathorops aguadulce. Lineage (NCBI taxonomy): Eukaryota > Metazoa > Chordata > Actinopteri > Siluriformes > Ariidae > Cathorops > Cathorops aguadulce. The sequence continues at coordinate 6,547 of JAPEIY010006975.1, read as the reverse complement.
TCATGGTATATTACGCATACTTCATACAGAACTCACTGTTTACATGGATAATAAAAAGTCAATGAATAATATCCGTTTCATATCATGGAACGTTAAAGGGGCAAACCAAGCAATGAAAATAAATAAGATCATGTCTCATATTCAAGGGTTGAGAGGCGAGGTGGTGTTTCTGCAGGAGACACACCTGCGTACAGAGGAAATTCTGCGTATTAAAAGGGGCCAGTTCAACCAACTGTATCATTCCAAGTACAGTGACAGGGCTAGGGGGGCTGCAATTTTGATTCAACGTCACATTCCCTTTGAGTTAGAAAAACTTGTAGCTGACTCATCTGGTAGGTTTGTCATAGTGTCAGGACAGCTGTGTAACACCCCTGTCATCTTAGCCAGTGTTTATGCACCAAATTGGGATGATGATAAGTTCATATCCAAGTTCTTCACATCCATGCCCAATATTGACACTTATCATGTAATCATAGGGGGGGATTTCAATTTTGTTCAACATCCTAACTTGGACAGATCTTCAACCAGACCACACTCCCTTACGAAGTCAGCCAAACTACTTTCATCAACTGCATTACAGCTGGGTCTTTCAGACCCGTGGAGGTTTAAATTTCCAGACAAAAAATCATTTTCTTTTTTTTCTCCTGTCCATCATTCTTATTCTAGAATAGACTTCTTCCTCCTAGACAATAGATTACTCTCTAATATATGCTCATGTGACTATCATAGTATTATAATCTCAGATCATGCTCCCACTTCTCTAGACATTTATTTTCCAACTTACAGACGTCCTCTGAAGCGGTGGAGATTCAGCTCAAGTCTACTAGCTTATGACCTCTTTGTTGAGCATGCAACAACCGCCTCTCAAGTATTTTTTACAATAAATGACACTCCAGATGTATCAAGGGGCACGTTATGGGAAACCTACAAGGCATATCTGAGAGGCTATGTAATTTCTTATACAGCTTACCTTAAGAAAACTAACGTGAAAAGACAGACAGAGCTAACACAAATGATCCTTGAAGTTGATAATGATTACTCCACAAACCCAGATCCTGCACTTTACAAAAGACGATTGCAACTTCATTCTGAACTGGGTCTTTTGACCACCACTGAAGCAGAACTGCAACTACGTAAATCCCAACAAAAATTCTTTGAGTCAGGAGATAAAGCTGGCAAACTCCTTGCCCAACAATCCAGAGCAGCTGCTGCCTCTAGGCTAATCCCAACCATAAAATCACCATCTGGTACCATCCTCACTGATCCAAAAAGTATAAATGAAACATTTGCAAAATTTTACTCTGATCTATATGCATCTGACCACCCTCAGTTAAATACTCCCAACATACTTAATAATATTGTCTTCCCCACAATAGAAGAAGAGTGGGTGGATAAATTAGCTAGCCCAACATCTCCATCTGAGGTCGCAAGTGCCATCAGGGCTTTACAAAGTGGTAAGTCACCGGGCCCAGACGGGTTCACTGTAGAATTTTATAAGGAATTTTCCTCACTTCTTTCCAAGATCTTAAGTGATGTATATAATGAGGCTTTATCTGTTTGCCGATTACCCCCAACTTTAAATGACGCTACTATTTCTCTTCTGCTAAAAAAGGATAAAGATCCACTACTTTGTAGTAGCTTCAGACCCATATCACTCTTAAATGTTGATTACAAAATTCTTGCAAAACTTTTATCTCTTCGTCTCCAACAGATTCTACCAGAAATTATCTCACAAGACCAAACAGGCTTTATGTTGGGTAGACACTCATTTCATAACACTAGAAGGCTTTTCAATATCCTCAACACTTCCAGCTCCAGCATACCAGAGGTCGTGGTGTCGCTCGACGCGGAAAAGGCCTTTGACAGGGTAGAATGGGACTTCCTGTTTGAGGTAATGGGTAGATTTGGGTTGGGCTCTGGCTTCATTTCATGGGTCAAATTGCTATATTCATCCCCAGTTGCTTCTGTACAGACGAACAATACATTCTCACCTCCTTTTCAACTCCAACGTGGTACAAGACAAGGTTGTCCACTTTCGCCTTTATTGTTTGCCATAGCTATTGAACCACTAGCGATCTGGTTGAGGTCTGAACCAGGATTTCAAGGTATCCTTCGCCACAACACTGAACATAAATTATCTTTGTATGCAGATGACTTGCTCCTTTATGTATCCAATCCATCTACATCACTCCCAGTCACCTTAGACATTTTAAAACAGTTTGGCCAATTGTCTGGCTACAAACTCAATTTTGGCAAAAGTGAAATATTTGCATTAAATGAGCTGGTTGGGGTTCTCCCAGACAGCATTTGTCCCTTCAGAAGGGCAGACAATAGTTTTAAATATTTAGGTATAATCATAACCAAGACTCTGACAGATACTTTTAATGAAAACTTTGTCCCCCTGCTTGGTAAGGTCGAGGATGACTTTACTAGATGGTCCACCCTGCCTCTGTCACTGGCTGGTAGGGTGAACCTTGTCAAGATGGCCATATTACCAAAGTTTCTCTACCTATTTCAGCATATTCCTGTACTCATTTCAAAAAAGTTTTTTGACAAATTGGACAAATCAGTGTCTAAGTTTCTCTGGGCTAGTAAACCTGTGCGTATACGGAAAAAAATCCTACAATTACCTAAAAGAGTAGGGGGTCTGGCTCTGCCCAATTTTTTACATTACTACTGGGCAGCCAATATTCCTAAATTGCTGTATTGGACCGACATATCCATGGCCAACCAGCCTGCTTGGGTAAAAATTGAATTATCTTCTTCTCAGTCCTCATTGAGGGCGTGGCTTTGCTCTCCCCTCACTTTATCAACAGTGAACGCAAGCAAAAACCCAGTAGTCAAACAGTCCCTCAAAATTTGGTTGCAATTCAGAAAGCATTTTGGCTTGAGAGACAGCTCAATTTATGCACCAATACTAAACAACCACAACTTCAAACCATCTACTATGGATTCTGCTTTTAAATTGTGGTACGACAGGGGCATTGTGTCAATTAATGATCTTTATGATAGTGGTACTTTTATGTCCTTTGCTGGTTTATCGACCAAATTTAAACTTCCTCCCTCCCACCTCTTTAGATTTTTTCAAATAAGAGACTTCGTTCAGAAAAATTACCCTGAGTTTCCAAATCTTCCTGTACTGACCCTAGTTGATAAACTTTTCTTGATGGACCCCAATCAGAGAGGAAATATCTCACATGTTTTTAGGGAGCTAGACTCCACTACCGCTGTCTTTCCTCAACAAACAAAAAACCTATGGGAACAAGATCTAGGTCTGACTCTTGAGGAGGACCAGTGGACTAATATCTTACAATTGATACACAACTCCTCCATCTGTGCACGACATGGTCTAATCCAATGTAAATTAATACACAGAATCTACTATACAAATCACAGACTGTCAAAATTCTACCCCAATGTCATAGACACCTGTAATAGATGTCACCAGTCTCCTGCTGACCTCATACACATGTTTTGGTCATGCCCTAAGTTGAAAACTTTTTGGTCTGAAATATTTGGTACCCTCCACAGGGCCTATGATGTTGGGGAGGATCCCCATCCTCTCTCAGCTCTTTTTGGTATTCTTCCAACTAAATCCTTTTCAAGTAAAGCCCAACACTGCATGGCTTTCTGTTCTTTACTGGCAAGGCGTTTAATTTTGCTTAACTGGAAACATACTGCGCCCCCCTCTTACAGTCGATGGGTTAAGGAAATTCTGTTCAATTTGAAGTTGGAGAGGCTTAGGTTTTCCCTTAGTGGTTCATTGAGTAAATTCAATAGGACTTGGGACCCCCTGCTGTCCATCATAGACACTCTGGACATTGAACCAGAAGAGACACAGGTCTGAGGTTTTTTTTCTTTCTCTCTTTAATTATTATTATATATTTTTTTTGTCCCTTTAGATTTTTTTTTCCTCCCAATTATGTATTATTTTATGTCCTTTCTTTTTTCTGTTCTTTTTTCCTTTTCCCTTTTTCTTCTTGTCATTTGTAATTTTAACTGATTTTCATTTATGCACTGTGCTTAACGTGGGGTTGTTGGGGATGTGGGTGTGGGAGGGGTGGGAGGGTGGTTTTAAATTGTAAAAAAAGAAAAACTGAGCATTTTTATGTTTGGGGGTTCAACCCATACTGTCTGTGTCTTTTATTGGTGTTGCTCAATAAAGAAATTGGAAAAAAAAAAAAAATTAGCCCATTTATCTATAAAGCCCACACTGTTTTCATAGCACCACCTGGACAACCAGCAGTTCAGCGACCATAACCTGCTGTAAGCTACATCGCCACACCGCATTGAGCTGGGGCCAGAACGACCATAACCTGCTGTAAGCTACATCGCCACACCGCATTGGGATGGGGCCGGAGTGACCATAACCTGCTGTAAGCTACATCGCCATACCGCATTGGGATGGGGCCAGAGCATACTACAGCATCGGACATTGCCTTCACTAATTTAAACACCTCTACAAAGTTACGCTTAGTAACCTCAGACTGACGAAAGTGTATATCATTCGCTCCTGCATGGATAACTATCTTTGAGAACCTGTGCTTGCCTAAGACCCTAAGATTATCTGCTATGTCCTGCACCCTGGCTCCTGGTATACACCTGACTAAAGCTGCTGTTGTCCCTAAAAGCTGATCTAATTTCACATGCCGTCTGATAGAGTCCCCTATAACCAGAGCTCTTTCAGGATTCTCAGTGGGTGCATCACTAAGGAGAGCAAACCTGTTCGACACATGATGCAGAGAGGAGTGTTGCTCCCGTGGGTGAGCCTCAATGGTAGCTTGGGCTCTACGCTTATGCCGCAGAGCCGTCGCCCATTCGCCCCGCTGTAAGGGCTCTAATGCTGGAGTTGGGGGATTACTAGGTCCACCTAGGGCATCCAGACTTTCCCCAACAGAAACTACACTGTTCTCATTCTCACTGGCCTTCTCTAAAGCTTGGATATGTGCTTCTAACACTGTAATCTTCTCCGTCAGAGAGCTAACTAATCTGCACTTATCACAAATAAAACTATCGCTAGTGACGGAGGAAGAATAACTAAACATCCTGCACTTAGCACACTGAATAGGCTGAAGGTGTGCCATGATGAAAAGATTCATGTACCTTAATCGAAGAAATGTTGATATTAAAATAGATCCGATGTGGATCTCTGCTTGTGGTCTTTATGCAGGAGAAGAAAAAAGTGTAGTGAAAAAAAGGTGAAAAAAGTGCAGGTCAAAGGCTGCATGGCATTCCTCAAACCAAAACTTTATATTTTTACATCTAAAAATATAAAATGTCTACTGATATTGTAATATGTGGTAAATATTTACAACAAACTGCAAAATTTAGAATTTAATTCTGGTCTAATTATATTTATTGCAATAGGATTCCAAATACTCTAAGCATTCCATTCTGTTATGAATCAGAAAAAAATTATTATAAATCAGAGCACTTTTATTTTTTTTAAAGCACTTCATCTATTTCAACAAATGTTACACAAAGATCGAGCCATAACAGTTGTAAATGTCACTTAATTCCACAGGGTGTCAATAATGGTGGACACTGGTTAAAGTGATCACTATTATCGACACCTCACGTGACTTCTCAAACATCCATTAGATACAAAATGGTGACTGTCAAATGAAAGAGTAAGAAATAAAGTACGTTTTGACAAGGAGATCATGAAATATTGGTGAATTTGATAAGTAAAAACATGTCCATGATCTTTCCACCATGCTTACCCGTGATGATAATATCCAGGTTTTCCTCAAATTGTTGATTGTGCTAAGAAATTCCATCTCAGGTAACAAGCTGCATCATCAGACGACATCCCTGAAGGAAAGAAATTCCTTAAACCAAATTATTAAATGGTCTAGTCGGCTGATTGGAGAGTCACAGCCTTACTTAGCGTCCCTGTACACCAGACAGGTACAGCGGACAGCTAACTCTTAAATAATGACTCCCACCCTTCGCACACAGAGTTTCAGCTTCTTCCTTCCGGACGGAGGTTCTTAGTCCCAAAGTGCAAAATAAAGCGGTACAAAAACAGCTTCGTTCCTGCTGCTATTACTGAATTGAACAAGACATAGTGTTACTTGTACATTGGCACAGGTCCATTGATTGCTGGGGCATTATTATAATTTCTCATCTCATCTCATTATCTTGTATTTATTGGTACTATTTATTATGGTTTTATACTTGTCTTTTGTCTTGGTTTTTAGTGGTTTATTTTATTTGTCTAAGTGATTTTTATTCATTTTAATATTTCTCATTATTTTATTGATATTTATTTATATGTTTTGATTGGCAGAGCCCTGAGTACTTTTATCATGCTTTAGTATGTTTATTGTTTGGTGTCATGTTACTGTTGTTCTGTAATTGGGTGCCAAATTGGAAGTGTCTCATTTTACTGCAAAACAAATCTACCTATGGGTACAAATAAAGTAACCTGACCTGACAAGATCAAAGGGTGAGGGGGGGGGGGGGTCTTCCAGTTGAATAATTAACCAATAATAACTGTTGTAACTGAAACTCACCTTTGTAAATTTGTTTTTTTTTGGTAAAT
>JAPEIY010006869.1:0-10195 GCA_026122135.1 Cathorops aguadulce | reverse complement strand
CACTCTTGAGAAAGGGGCATACTTTTTAGTAAGATTTTTGCATTATTTCTATTGTAGGTTTTATTTTTATTACAGAACATAAAGTATGTTTTTTTGGCATTGATAGATAATTTGTTAACCTTGAACCAGATAACAACAACTTTTTCTAATTCTTGATTAGCTAGTTTTATTAGAGTATTAAAATTTGAGTGCGAAAGGAAAAGATTGGAGTCATCTGCAAATAAGATAAAGATGATGATTGTGGAAGCTTGTGCAAGGTCATTGATATATATTAGAAATAGTAAAGGTCCTAAAATTGATCCCTGTGGTACTCCGCATTGTACTGTTTTAAACGTAGAGTAGTGATCCACTTAATATCAACAATTATCGACTCGTATCTGTCCTCCCCTGAAAATCTAAAGTTATTGAAAAAATAATATATACCCGTCTTCTGAAACATTTAGATCATAATAACATCTTATATAAACACCAATATGGCTTCAGAAAGGGCTATTCCACCTCAATGGCACTGATTCAGTTAGTAGTACTTTGGAATAACCCTTTTGTGGATCTCTAAAAACAATTGGATTTTACATCACGGTGTGCCATCTGCTTGCCTGCCTTCTCTTCATCCCTGCCTTGCCTTGCCTACTTGTCTGCTTGCCTGCCTGACCACCTGCCCTCTTCCTGCCATCATTGAGCACAGGTATGATTAACAGCTGGACACAGTGTTTGAGAGAAGCGCGTAACAGCTAAACAGCATCTAAAGTTTTTGGACTTTGTTTGACCACTACAAAATGCATAAATGAAATGTATTTTCACATTCATCCTGTCTTAATGGGAAGTGAGGACATTATATTATGCTCCTTGGTCTTCTTGCATGTCAGTCATGCAGCAGTAAAGATAGATAGACATACTTTCTTGACCCCAAGCTGGAAAATTAAGGCTATTCTAGTGATATATAGCCACTGCGTGTATCCAAACTTTACAAAAATCTAGTTACTCATTACAAATCCTGTTTTCTGAGGAATGTGCTCAAAGCTTAGTGCTTAGCCCCGTCATTACTGCACACAGCTACTGTACTTCTCTGCCTGTTTCGTGTGTGTGTGTGTGTGTGTGTGTGTGTGTGTGTGTGTGTGTTGCTGCCCATCCAGACTCTTCCACGCCTACTGAAAGAGAGAGATCATCTTTGTGCTGATCTGAAGAGTGCGAGAGAGGAGCGCGACAGAGTGAGGGATGAGATGGATAGAGAGAGGGAGGAGAGAATGAGGGAGAGGGAGGAGATGGAGAGAGTGAGGAATAAGGAGAGGGAGGAAAATGAAAGGATGAAAGAACAAAGAGGGAGACTGCAGAGCAAAGTAGAGCTGCTACAGGACAAATGTGATCGGCTCATCCAAAGAGTCAGGTAACACACACACACACACACACAGAGGATCTTTTAACCAAAAAATATTTAACAACCCCATCCTGTGATGATGCGGTGTGTGTGATGTCAGTGAGTTGGAGCAGAGAGAGAGTGCAGACTATGAAGGAGAGGAGAAGGAGATCAAGAGTGAGGAGAAGAGGAAGAATAGAGAGGAGACATTGAGAGTGGAGGATCTAGAGCCTTCTCTATCCTCTGACACTCACAGCAACATGGAGAAGTATGTATTCTTTATCCATCTATCGATCTGTCTGTCCGTCCATCCATCTAAATGCGTTTTTCTCTCTCTCTCTAGGCTGCGTGAATTCATCTCAAGTGAAAGTGTCTCACTGCAGAGAGCAAGACAGTTCTTAGACCGTCAGACTGGCAATCTCAGAGAAAGACAGGCAACGCTCAGGGCAGCCCAGACCACTCTTCAGGACCCCACCCCAGCAGGTGTCGCCCACCTGCTCCCCCAGCACCTCCAACAGGTGTGGCCAGTTGACCTAATCCTCATGTCTTTGGACCGTGGGAGGAAACCCATGTAACATGGAGAATATTTGGCTTATTAGATGTACTAATGCAAGTACAAATTTTAACTAATTGAAACTTTAAAAGGAATTAAAACAAACACATTTTAGATCCAGAGGAATTGTATTTTAACGGCAGGTAATCAGGAAGCATCTTTGCGAATGTGACCATGCATGTATCGCACCTTTCTGTGTATTCACAAAGGTTACTACAAATAACCACAGCCTTGTTATTACACTGCAACCCTGCTATAACAAACTCTTACTACAAACTTATGTAAGTGAATTAAGTGTAAATAAAAATTCAACACAGTTGGTCTTTGTGGCAACAGGGGTGTGGTCGAGCGTCGGCTGTGAATGGCAAGGAGTCAGGTGGAATCGGCAGGTAACGTGATGAGGTACACCTATGTCTAATTACTGGCTGTTTATTAATGTGTGTCTCTGTGTGTCTTTCAGACAGCCAGGAACGAGAAAGAAAGAGCTGCAACATCCCGTCGTGTGTGTCTACATATTAGTAAAAGTCATTGAAAAGTGTCAATAAAGTCAAAGCATACCTCGAGCAGCAGTACCTGTTTCCAGTTCCTCCTTGACCACTCCCATAAAGTTGCTACACTGGTGCCGAAACTCAGGACTTTGAGGAACAAACGCTGCCATGGAGTCCACATCAGTCCGAGAGATCCTCCATACCCTCACTGTCAATCTCCAGCAAGCAGGTGCAGCACTTTCAGGCCCTGCTTGAGGCCCAAGTGAAGGACTGGCAGGAGATGTGGTGCTTGGTCCAATCAGTGGGTACTCCAGTGGTCACTCCTGTGGTCAGTGTTCCTGTGCAACTGGTCAAGATGGGGCCGCAGGATGACACAGAAGCCTTTTTCGAGCTGTTTGAGCGCTTTGCATAGGCGAGCTTGTGGCCAACCTTGCAGTGGGCGGCTTGTCTATTGCCGCTCCTGTTGGGGGAAGCACAGTTCGGCAGCTCCCAGCCACCAGTATGCTAGAGTATCTGGACCTGAAGTGGGCTATACTGCAGCAAGTTGGCTGTGGCCCAGAAGAGCATCTCCAGCGGTTCCGTATGCTGGCCTACAGCAAAGTCGGCCGCCTGTTTGCATTCACACAGCAGCTCCGAGACTCCTGCCGACAGTGGTCATGGGCAAGCGAGTGTGATGTAGAGGACATCATTAAATGTGTGATGCTGAAGCAGTTCGTCGTCCAGCTGCCAAACAAGACCTCAATGTTGGTCTAATATTACCGAGCGGCATTGTCGGAGGAGGTTGGAGACTTCAACGCCCGAGTTAGGAGAAATTCATCTGTATGGGGCAGAGTCAGTGGTCGACATGGTACGGGGAATGTGAACGCAATTGGTCTCCGTCTACTGTCCTTTTGCGCAGAGCATGGACTGTGCATCACCAACACAATGTTTCAGCTCCCGGACAAGTTGAAAACAACCTGGATGCACCCATGGTCCAAGAACTGGCACTTCTTGGATTACACTGTCGCTCGCCATCATGACATCCGAGACATCATGATCACACAGGCCATTCGTGGTGCTGAGTTTTGGACCAATAACAGGCTTGCCTGGACTATCCTTCGAGTAGTTCTCCGACCATCTGCAAGAAAGCAACCACCCAAACCTCGACTCAATGTTGCATCACTTGGGAACATCGACACCAGACGAGCTCTTGATAACCTTCGTGAAAGGCATGACAATCTTCCCCCTATTGTGGATACGGACTCAGAAACCAATCTTCACGTGGAGGAACTGTAGAATTCAATCCTTGAAGCTCTTCAAAGCTTATTCAAGGAAGTCTTTGGGTACTCTAAGAGGAAGAACCCAGATTGGTTTGACAAAGCTGCAAATGAAATCTGTGCCTTGCTGGAGGCCAAGAATGCTGAACACCAAGCCTCCTTGCTGAACCTGGCATCAAAGGTCCTCTTGCAAGAATGGAAGAAGGCAAGGTCAACTACACAATGCAGGCTTTGCGAGATCCAGAACAGATGGTGGATCAACAAAGCTCAAGAAATCCAATGTTTTGCTGATGCCAACACCACCTACGAATTCTACAACACCATCAAAAGCATCTGTGGCTCCACTTGACATACAGTGGCTCCTGTCTGACCTGCAGATGGTAACACTCTTCTTAAGGACAAACAAGACATTCTAGACCAATGGGTGGAGCATTCTCAGGAACTGTTGAACAGTCAATCCATTGGACCCTACAGTTCTCGAAGAACTTCCAACACTCCCTCAAGTTCCTGTGCTGGATGAATGTCCCACCCTCGATGAAGTCTGATACGCTGTCCATTCCCTGAAATACAAGAAAGCTCCCGGTGGAGACATGATACCCGGTGAAGTGAACAAGTACGGTGGACCGTACCTTTTTGTGAAACTCACCGATGACTTCTCACTTTGCTGGAAGCAGGGCACCATCCCTGACACATGGAAACACTCCACAGTTGTCACCATCTACAAGAAGAAGGGGGACCGCTCCAACTGTGGCAATAGTCGAGGCATCTCCTTGTTGGATGTTGCTGGAAAGATACTCACCCAAGTTATGTTCCACTGTCTCATCCGTCATGTTGCCAACAGAGTACTTCCGGAGTTGCAGACCGGATTCCTCTCCGAACGCAGCACCGTTGATATGATCTTCATCGCCCATCAGCTTTTGGAAAAGGCAAGGGACCATCAAAAGGATGTCACGTTTGCCTTCATCAATCTGCGCAAAGCATTTGATACTGTGAACCACGAGATGCTCTGGAACCTTCTCCGCAAGTTTGGTTGCCCTCCAAAATTCCTCACCATTCTCCGTGAGGTCCACGATGGAATGACTGTAAAGGTCCTTGTTGGAGAAACCTCCTTTGCATTCAAAGTCATGGTCGGCATGAACCAAGGCTGCATTATCGCTCCAGTACTCTTCAATATCTACCTTGTCGGCGTCACCCTCCTGTCCAGAAAAGCATTTGACATGCGTGACGATGTGCAAATCCGTTACCGCTTGGATGGTAACCTTTTCAACCTTCGACATCTCTCAGCCCGCACAAAGACCTCTACGATAACAATTGTCAAACTCCAATATGCTGACGACGCTGCTGGCGTATTCCTCCATCCTGCATGCCTTCAAAGGACCGTTACATCCCTTCAAGTGGCCTATACATGGATGGGACTAACTGTCAATGTCTTGAAGACTCTGACCCTGCAGTCTTCACTTTTCCACAATGAGCCCCCAATGGCCATCACAATCGACAATGCAATACTGGAGAACACAAGTTCTTTCGCTTACATTCTCTCTGATGACATCTCACTGAATGAAGAGATCACCTCCCATATTAGGCACACTTCTTCAGCATTTCAACATTTCCGTAAGTGCATCTTCACGAACTGCAACCTCTGCATCTGCATGAAGGTTATGGTCTATCATGCAGTCTGGATCTCGACCCTTCTCTATGGATGTGAAGCCTGGATGTTGTACAGGAAGTAAATCAAGTCCCTTGAAGCCTTCCATATGCGTTGCCTCCAACACATCCTTGGAGTGACTTGGGAGGACAGGATCCCCCACACACAGATCCTCAGCAAGGCTAACTCCACAAGCGTGGAGTCCATGATCCTCCATCGTGCCTTCCAATGGACCGGATATGTCATCCGAATGGCCCCCAACCGAATACCTTGGATTGTCCTCTACGGAGAACTCGCAGAACGGACCCGTTCCCGTGGAAGACCCAAGAAGCACTGAAAGGACTTCTTGAAGTGGTCCCTGCAGTTGTGCAACATCCTTCCTCCCAACCTTGAGATCCTTGTCAAGGACCATGTGAACTGGAAGCAGACTGTCCCAGGGAGTCTGCCACTTCGAGGAAGAATGGACCAAGCTGAGGGAGGAGAAATGGGCCCAGCAACACCTTCTGCAATTCCTTCTCTCTGCTCCTGTGCCTGGTCCCTTCACCTGCCATCATTGTCCCAGGATCTGCCAGTCCAGGATTAGGCTTCTCTCTCATGAGCAGGCACATGAGCGACAGCAACAGATGGCGACAACCCCAACAGCAGCAGCAAGACCTGGGAAGGCAAAGAAGACAACAAAGAAGAGGACCTCATCATCGTCGAATATCGACACACAGCCATAAGCGTAAATCTGGAAGCAGTGCTCCTTCACAGTATCTCAGTACGCAATGTTGCTGAAGCACTCTTCAGTATTATCTCCTGAGTCGGGGTTCTGAAAAAAATCCTGCTTGATCAAGGCACCACTTTTATTGTGTGAATTATTGGGGATTCAATCGATTTGTACAGGTGTTTATCATCCGCAAACGGACAGGCTGATCAACTGATTTAACCAAACCCTTAAAAACATGATTTGTAAGTTCATTCACAGGAATGCTAAAATCTGGGATAGATGGCTTTGACCCTCTGTTGTTTGCAGTTTGTGAAGTCCCACAAGCCTCCATCAGGTTTTCCCTGTTTGAATTGCTGTATGGGCACAAGCTTCATGGTGTCTTAGACCTCATTAGAAAAAATTGGGAGGCAGGGCCATTTCAAAGCAAAAATGAAATTCCATATGTTCTTGGCCTGAGAGCAAAGCTCCATGCACTGAGTCACTTAACCCAGGAGAATTTGCTACAGGCCCAAGAACGTCAGTCTCGCTTGTACAACAGAGGGGCGCAGCTAAGGGAATTTGCACCGGAAGATAAAGTTCTTGTTTTACTGCCCACCTCAAGCTCAGAATTACTTCCCAAGTGGCATGGGCCCTTTGAGGTCACACAGCAAATTGGAGATGTCGACTGTGAGGTCAAACATCCAAATAGAGGCGACACACATCAAATTTACCACCTCAGTCTCCTAAAACCATGGAGAGAGGAGGTTCCTGTGGCTCTAGTGACGGTAATTCCAGTGAAGGTGGAGCTGGGACCGGAGGTAAGTCTAAAACGTGTGGCCCAATTCACCCTGGTCCCCTGTGGAGACCACCTCTCACCGTCCCAGAGAGCCCAGGTGATTAGGTTGCAGGAGGAATTCTGCGATGTGTTCTCACCCCTCTCTGGTCGCATGTACCTCATAGAGCACTACGTTGAGACTCCCCCAGGGGTGGTGATGCGCAGCCGCCAGTATCGGCTCCACAAGTACAAGAAAAAAGTGGTTTGGGAAGAACTCTAGGCTATGCTTAAAGGAGATACGCAGAACCATGGCTTCACTTTTTGTTTATAAATGCCTTGAGACCTCAAGAATGGCATAGGAATAGTTTTAAGCGTTAACAATAAATTTAATATCGTAATTTTTACGATTAAAATGATTCATATAGGTAGTGGTCTGAGTGAATGACCTTGACATCTGTGACGTCACGGCAGGAAGGCTATCGGAAAATGACCTTTTCCACTCCGTTTGGGTTGCACCAATTTGTCACCCTACCTTTTGGGTTGTTTGGGGCCCCAGCAATGTCTCCGCGTTTCATGGACTGAATTCTCCATCACCACAACGCATATGCAGCAGCCTATCTAGATGACATCATTTATAGTAATAATTGGGAACAGCACTTACAATGTCTCAGGATGGTCCTGAGGTTGCTGAGGCATGCTGAGCTCACAGCAAACCCAAAAATGTGTGCAATTGTAGAAGTACAGTATCTGGACTTTCACTTAGGTCATGGGCAGGTGCGTCCCCAACTTGATAACACTGCAGCAATTGTGGCCTGCCCAACACCCAAGACCAAAAGCGGGGAGGGGCAGTTCCTAGGGCTGGCTGGCTACTATAGGCAGTTTGTGTGTAACTTTTCAGACGTCACCCGACTGACCTCACTAAAAAGGAAGCACCAGATCTGGACGGAGCCATGTGAACGGGCTGTTGCTCAGGTAAAAGCGGTTTTGTGTGGTTGCCTGCTGTTGCATTTTCCTGACTTTTCTCTGCCATTTGTTTTATAGGCTGACATGTCGGACAGAGGGCTGGTGGCTGTTTTGTCCCAGGTGGTGGAGGGGGATGAAGCTCTCCATGCGAGAAACAAAGTACAGCACCAGAGAGGAGGAGTGTGTCTAGCCATCAAGTGGGCAGTCCTCAATCTCCAGTACTACCTGCTTAGATGCTAATTCACACTCTGTTCTGACCATGCCCTGCTCCACTGGCTCCACCATATGAAGGACGCCAACACAGGGATCACTCGTGGGTATCTGCCCCTTCAGCCCTTCAAATTCAAGGTGGTCCACAGGCCAGGGGCACAGATGGTTGTGGCGGATTATCTCTCCCATCTGGGGGGGAGGAGAGTCAGCTGCAGGCTGGACAGCTCCCTGGCCTGAGTCAGGCGGTGGGGGTATGTGGCAGTGGGGGTGTGGTTGAGCATCAGCTGTGAACAGTCAGGTGGAACCAGCAGGTAACATGTGACTAGATACACGTGTCTAATTACTGGCTGTCTAAGTTATTCCACAAAATCAAGTCAAAACATGAGCTGATAGCTGATGAGGCACGTAGCACCGAGTTGGCTATAAGCCATGTACAGTGAAATTGAGTGGAATAACTCTTTTATTCTATCCACATTCACTGCATGTTTTGAAAATTCGCTAAATAAAAACTTTATACAAAACATCAAATACTTTTCTTTCATATATGTTACTTTTTTATATTTTGGGCAGTTTTTTTTTTTTTTTAAGTTGAGTTTTTATTTCATCCTCAGTTAGTTCAGCAACATGCTCTGCCATTTTTTTTCCCCTCTACTCACGGTATAAGCTGATAACCTAGTAGTAAAGTAACCAGAGTGCGTGATTGCTCATATCCAGTGAATGTGTATAGAATAATAATGTCTGTTTTTCGGATGGCCAGGGACGAGACAGAGAGCGATCTGTGAAACCCCGTAGTCTATGTCATGTCTACATACAAAAGTCGCTGAAAAGTGTCCAAAGTCAAAGCATACCTGGAGCTGCAGTGCCTGTTTCCAGTTCTTCATTGCCCACTCCCATAAAGTTGCTACAGTCTTGTTTTACATAAGGGTGAGTGAGTGGTGTGACAAGTGGGTCCATTTCAATATTATGAACTTTCGGTATAACAAAATATTTGGACGTCCCTCAACGAGTTGCTTATAGCGGGGTTGCAGTATATCTCCATAAACCATGGAATTTTGTACAGTACCACATTGATGGCTGTGGATCTCAAATTCAGTGACAGAAATGACTCAATTTGCATATTAAGTCACCTAAATAACATAATATGATGGACATTTTGAATTCTATAATTTCAGGTAAATCCAACTCATTTTTCTTATTAGTTCTTTTAAAACTATGGAATTTTATACCAAATACTGAAGGTTGGAGATTTCAAATTTAAAGACAAAAACGACTTAATTTGCATATTAAGTAAGTTAAATTTCTGAAATTTTGAACTGCAGATTGGATTTAGCCGATATTACTAATTTCGGCTAAATCCAACACCTTTTTATGATTTCTCTTAAAAATATGGAATTTTGTAAGGTAGCACACACCTCATACTTTATGCTAAAACAGACTTTTATTCCAAGTTTTATATGCCCAATGTACCATTTCCTGATG
This sequence comes from Cathorops aguadulce, assembly GCA_026122135.1. Lineage (NCBI taxonomy): Eukaryota > Metazoa > Chordata > Actinopteri > Siluriformes > Ariidae > Cathorops > Cathorops aguadulce. The sequence continues at coordinate 784 of JAPEIY010006869.1, read as the reverse complement.
TTAGCCACAGTGTCAAAAGTATAGTTTTTTATAGGGAAGGTGACTCTTCCTGGTCACGCCAGTCTGGTAAGGACAAGACTCGTCCACCGGAAGGAGGTATTGGAGATGCAGTTTGTCCAGCAAAGATGTACTTCAGTTCCGCATCAGCCTCATCCTTCATATCAGAGTAGAGGAGAGCAGGGAAACTTGGGACCAGTTTTCAGCTTTTGTAGATTGTGTGAAATTCTTTGCAGGTAGCATCACATTCATATTACATTAGAGAATATTTACTATACTCTCTTACCACAACATTAGTTGTCGCAGCTTGTCACATATACTGGCCTTCAGGCTTCACTTTTTCTGTCACTATTTTTTGCGTGGTGACATGAGACATTGAGGGGAGATATGAGACATTATGTTAGGAAACTTGGGACATAGATAAAATACCTAAGCCTACATGTTTAATTTTTATTTTTCAAATCTTGTACCATATGAACTGTATGAGCACACAATGCTGGTACAGCGATAGAAAAATGTCAGTTTGCCCAAAACCTGACTCTACGAAACAGTTCCATTCTCAAGAAGGAAGAAAATGAGCTTAATCCTCATGCAGGGACACGTCCATGTTTTTAGCAAAATATTGAAGCAACTTTATCTTTGTAAACCACAAGAAAAGACCTGATTGGTTGAAATTAATTTTATGGAAATACAAACTATCCCGGGAGGCTTAGTGGTGTAGTGGTTAGCGCTGTCACCTCACAGCAAGAAGGTCCGGGTTCGAGCCCCGTGGCCGGCGAGGGCCTTT
>JAPEIY010006841.1:0-10199 GCA_026122135.1 Cathorops aguadulce | reverse complement strand
TGAAAGGAAATTGCGTGCAAAAACATTACAGTCCAAGCCGGTTGGAATTTTGAATGGGAGGTCATGTGATGTCTCGCAAGACATGTGTTGCCAAATGTTCCGCTGTGCATGTGAAAGTGGAGTGAACACTGAAGAAGAGGTGTGTTACGTGTGTAGAGAAGTTTTTGAATAGCGGAGCAAACTTTTAAAACAATGGTGTGTGTTTGTGCTTTTCCCGGCTGTGGCACGAAGATGAGATGGTACTGTACAATCCACTCGACGCTCAACTTTTACAGACTGTCCACTGAATATGGCTTCTGAGCCAGCCCAAATTCAGGTTTAAGGATTCACTTTACTCACTCTGACACTCCTTCCTGCTCTCCCCCTCCACACCGTGTCTTCTGTCATTCCTGTAAAATTCACCTTGGCTTCTTCTTAAAGTTTGCACTCAAATCTACATGTAGAACAGGAGATCAAACCCAGCACAGTGTTGCTGTTTAAAAAGCTCCAAAGCCTGGGATTGGATAAGAGCAGTGACGTGATGGGAAACATCTGCTCACTTTCCTGTGAGATCTTGTGGAAGTTCCCGTTTGTTGGAGCTCAATGTTAGAACACAGATATTATATAAGACTGAATAAATGTTGAATTAAATTATAAACAAGAGATGATAATGCTTCTCTTGGAGCAGAGATGATTACATGCTGTTGGTCATGAAGTACCACAGTTCAGTGTGTGGGGATTAATCCAGATGTTTTTCTTTTAGTTTCAGGTTTTGATGAACATGTGCGTGTGGGATGAAGACTCTGGTGTTCCTGCATTTCCATGTTGGGGAACAGACAACACATTCATAATCACGTCAGTCATTTAGTTCTAACAAATGAAAGAGACTCGGAGACGTGGTCAGTGTGTGTTCATGGTGCACAGTGAATCAGACTGCACACAATTCTACACTGAATGTGGAACAACTTGTGATCTGCATGAAACTGCCTGGACCTCAGTCCCTTAAAAACCCTGAAAGAGCAGGTGAAAAAGCACAGGGACTCGAGCTGAACCCAGTCAGTGGAAGAGGGAGCTGAAATGGACAGGAACAGTTTCAGGACATTGGTGGGATTCTCACCTGACAGGATCGGCATTTGGGGAGTTAATCTGAGGAAGCCCCAAGGAGACTCACTTCAAGGCACATTTATCTCTTTGTCCTTTGGTTGGTATTTAATATACACTCACTGAGCACTTTATTAGGAACACCTGGATGGAACCACCTTGTTGATGAGAGGGTTCACTGGAGAACGGCCAGACTGGTTTGAGCTGACAGGAAGGCTGCAGTAACTCAGATAACCACTCTGTACGATTGTGGTGAGCAGAAAAGCATCTCAAAATGCACAACACACTGAACACTGAGGTGGATGACCACGTCGGGTTCCACTTCTGTCAGCCAAGAACAGAAAGCTGAGGCTGCAGTGGGCACAGGATCACCACAACTGGACAGGTGAAGAGTGAAAAAACGTAGCCTGGTCTGATGAACCTCGATTTCTGCTGAGGCTCACAGATGGTGGCGTCAGAATTTGGCACCAACAGCATGAATTAGTGTTCCTAATCATGTGCTCTGTGACTGTAGATTAGATCTTTTTGTTACAGGGTCAGACCAAAGCTGTTTATTTTTGTTCTCTTTTAAAAAATTTTTCTCTCAATTTTGAAGAATTAAATATATAAATCATGTGATAATTTTCTGTTGTATAAAATTAGTTACTGCCTTCAAACTTTTTTTTAAGCAAAACAAGCCAACAGTTATTAAAAACAAATTTATGCATAACACTTGGGTGTTAGTACTCAGACGGAAAAATGGATTTCCATCAAAATCTAATTGCCAAAGTTTCATTTTCAGCATCTGTGTAATTTCTGATTACTTTGTTGCTTGTCTTGTTCCATGGTGGTTTGTGTTTGTCATTATTACTCAGCAATACTCAGGTTTTTAATGCGTCTTCATATAAATTCTGATTGTTTCTGATGAGAGAATTAAACAGTTGGACCAGGGCATTACAAATAAATGGAGGGACGAATGGCTAAAAGAAGTTAATAAATATGTTCAGCCACGAGAAACTTATTGACAAGTCTGGAGTTGTGATTTGCCTTTTATGTAATAAGGAAAAGACCTACAGCCAGAACGGAAAGAAGGCGCTTTTAAAGCATGCAAATGATGACCAGAATGATGAAAAAGCCGTTGGTCAGCAGGCACTCACACAGACGTTGGCAGGTCAGTAAACAGATGTAACTGAGTAATTAACTGATTATCGCTCACACGCCATATTGACTGGCACAGTAGATTGGCCCGACGCCCTTCCTACACCCTTACACTGAAAAGCAGGATCCTGAATTTTGGAGAAACTTTAAATCTCTTTACTGGTGAAATAATGTGCTGAATTTTACTGCTTACAGATTTAACAAAATGTTCCATAAAACTGGCTTCATAAACTTCACTTTATTTGGAATAGTTCTAAAGAAGTTAGAATTTTTTTTTTTGAATGAAAAATTTACTGAATTTTGGGAAATTTAAATAAAATGAAAGATTTTTGGATATCAGCCATATGAATGTAAAGCAAAACCAACATAATTTTTAAATATTATATTTTTAGTAAAGATTTTCACTTATTCTGAAAAACTTGAGAGAAGGTTGAATTTTAAGAATTGCTCTGAAAAGTACATTTTAATAAAATTACATTTTAAAAAAATATCCTGAATGCGCACGATAAAATGTAAATGATAAAGTGGAACCTGGTTGACATAATTATAAATGTACACCATGCATTTAAAGTACTAGTGTTTTGATTTTCATAAAATATGCATAATTAGATTTTTTTTTCCCCTTCTCAGAAAAAAAGTGAACCCCAGGGCAACCTCCAACCTTGGCTCTGATTTTTTTGGGTTGTCTGGTGTAATAAAATTACAGATGTAGACTCTAATTGTATTAAATAGAATGTGTTCCATTTTACTGACTCCAGATTGAAGACCTGTTTTAGTGCAGAAATGCCATCAGAAAATCCAGTGGAACATTTTCCTGTGGTGCATTTTAACATCATTCGGACTGATTTTAGGCCTGGCTGCTGAAAATAACAAAGTGTACCTTTTTTATATCTGCAAAATAAAACCAATTTCATCACAGGAATGCCATCAGAGAGCATCGAACAACATCTAGTTTTTACACATTTTCTGGGGGAGGCCCAGACCCCCCCTTACAGGAAGGAGACACCCCCTCGCGCCCCTTCCCTACACTCCGCCCACCTTGGGCCACAGACCCAAGGCACTGCTACGCCCATTTCCAGACAGAACATGAGTTCATGGGTCTCATCCACCAAAAAGTTCACCTCCACATACCAGGGATTACTAACCATCAGTTTCATACAAATAATCACCACAATCTCACCCTTTAAAGCTGCAGTCAGTAGGACTGAGAAGACAGTGGACTTGGCTGGAAAATGTCAATGAGTATAACTTCTCGGTCCCTCCCCCTTCCGCTGTGATACCAAATTGATTTTTTTTATTCATAGCATTTTCATCCTTTAATCAGATTATCTACTTTATCATCAAAAACCTAAACAGCTTTCAACTTGTATGTCACAAGAGCAAATGTAATTTGATGTTTTTCCCTTTTTTAACCACAATATTATCCTTGTTTTCTCAGTCCTAAAGATCTATTTCTTGTCTTTACAACCATGATAACATTTCAGTTATGAAACAAACTCATTCCAGCAGGACCTTGTTTAAGCTTCTGTCTGTATTACATACTGTATTATCTTGAAATCATACATTTATTTCAAAACAATGTGTCATGATGAGTTTCTCTTGAAGGTATTTTCTAACAGTAGCAGTAAATACCACAACTTATGCTTCAGCGTAACATCGCCATGATAATAAATAAATACAGTGGAAACTATATCGAGGCCCTTGGGACCAGGGAATATCAGCAGTCAATAAACAATACAAAGCAAAGCAAACTGATTTCACTGGGACTGGAGGAGAAAAAAAAAGTGTGATATTTGGTATTTCATTATATGGAGTTTCCACTGTATATAATCATGTACAGAAATGTTCAGGCAGAATGATAAATACTATATTTGCATGTAGAAGGTTCCTTTATATAAAGTCTACGAAGCATCAGAAATAAATAGAAAATTACACATTTCCAGTTTCAGACACAAGAGGGCGCTTCACAAAATAAACTAAAGGAGAACTAATTAATGTGCAGTTTTTAAACGATGATTTTGTGTGATTATTCACGATATTTTTATCTACATTTGTGTAAAAAAAAAAACCCATACAAATTCAAGTAGTTTCCACCAAGTGGTTACCGAATTCGAAAACTAAACTCTTTGTGCTGATTGCATTGCGGTCTAGTAAAGCACTGATGAGAACATTTATCTGGGAGAGTGCGCGCACACACCAAACCGATCCGACTGCCTGGGCACTTCACAAAGAGATTCTCAACACATTTCAAATAAAACAACACCAACCAGTAGCCTTAGCATCAGAAACAAGAAAAACAACTCAATAAAACTCCTCAAACACATGGAGCTCCCGATGTGATGTTATTCACCTTCACAGGAAGCGAGATGGAGCTGGGAAAGTTTTTACACCTTGTTTACTTTGCACAATGAATGTGCCTAGCCACATACTCCCCCTTGTGGCGTAACGGAGGAACAACCTTTCCCAACGCACTCCATCTCCGTTTAGAGCGCAGATCGCCCTGTGAGCCACAACTCCATGGAAGAACACAACTGCCTCAACATCACTAAACAACAAGGAACTACATCAAATAAATAAACAAATCTGTAGGGGGTGTGAAATGCTCGAGGGTCGGCTTACTCCTTTATATTAACTTTCTTTGTCTGCTCGAACATGCAACCATTAGCAACAACACACAGCATGACCGGGTTTTCTATCCGCCTCCAAAACATCCAGTCCGCTGCCATAAAGCGTCCCTGTTGTAACACTGCTTGAACATTAGTTCCGCCCGATAGAAACCAGGGCGGAGCTTCTTTGAACTCTTCTTGTCCTCACACTCTCCCCTCCAAGATTTTAATGGCGATCGGAAAAATGGCGACGGTGTGAGTGACACACAAGAGGGAGCTCCTCACAAGAACATTCTTTTTAAACATTCAACATCCTCAATGGTAGCCTACCGACCTTTCATCATCTACAAAACCATCATTATTTAAAATAACGCTTTATTATACTATTTACTTTCATCTCATTACAAAGGTTTTTTTTTTCTGTGAATGCGTATCCTACCACGTTGTTTAGCCGACTTGCTAACGATGTCGCCTCACAAGAACTAGCATAACACGAAATATGCCAACGAAGGAGAACAAGCGCAAATCAAAGGACTTAGCCTATCCATGGAAGTTGGAGCAAATTTTACAGTGGACACCGAGGAACCGGACGCAATGCTGCTCCCGCTACCTGAAATGCCGAGCAAAGAGCCAGCTTCAAAAAAGGGCAGGTGCGGTGATAGCGATGATGAGGTTAACCCAGACTTGGCTATGGCCATCATCTCTTCCCTCAAAACAGTCATTAATGATAGAGCGGATATGCTTGACAAAGGCATCGAGGGTCTAAAGGCCTCAGTCGTGTTTATAACTGATGAGATAAAGAACATTAAATGCAATGCTGATCGCACAGAGAAACGCGTCGTGGTTACAGAAAAAAAGATTACTGAACTGGAGAGCAAAGTTGCTGAATTGGAACGTCATAAAAGACGCTGGAACCTGCGTTTGTATGGCTTATCGGAGCAACAAGGGGAAAATGTGAGACAGCGTGCAGTGGAAGTGTGCAAATCAGTGGTTCCCGGTCTTGCACACAAAGCCGACACCCTCATCGACTCCGTTCACAGGCTGGGGAAATTGAAGAAAGCTTCGCCGCGATCGACGGACAACGCAGCACCTGACGCAGAAACCAACACAACCGCAAGGCCACAAGGAATTATTCTTCAATTCACAATGCATCACTTTCGCGACACGGTGTGGAAAGCTGCAAAGAACTGCCGCTTCCTGACCAACAACAATCTACGCTTTGCTGAGGATCTTTCTCCTGCCGACCGTGAATCTCGCCAACAGTTGTGGCCTCTTGTTGAAAAGGCCCGCGCGGGAGGACACCGGGCTTACTTCTCTGGTCCAAAGGCTTTCGTGGATGGCGAAGAACTGACGCCTACACTGCTGGAGTCTATAATGGCGAAATAACTGCATTTATAAGTAAACTAGATCTAAACGCAGATTCGTGGGTTAAGATCCACAATAAATGGTTCTGTAGGCCAAACCCACGCAATGTCAATGTCATCGTCTCACTTGACCTATTAATTTTCTCTCAATTTGATGGAAAATGGCTCTATACTTTATACCTCAACCACTAATCGAATATACTTTACTTATTTCCGAATAACCAGGTCCACAAGGTAATCCCTACTTTATTTTACATTCCACAAGGTAATCCCTACTTTATTTTACATTCCACAAGTTAATCCCTATTTTATTTTACATTTAAGTACTTACTGTGGCAACTGTTCCAACTTCTCTCCTGTTCACTTCTCTTTTGTATTCATATTGGTATTCATATTGATACCTTAAAATTGAAAGGTGGCTTATCTACCTATTTTTGATGGTTAATTCTATTTTGATGGTTAACTCTATTCCTGTTACTATGAGGATTGTTAAAACATGAAGAGGATCACTCCCTTGCTCTATGTGATCTCTCGCAACACTGCTCTATGTTCCCTGGTATTTCACTGTGTTCTGTTAACACTAGAGGTTTACGAAATGATTTAAAACGAAAGGCTATTTTTCTTTATGCTAAAGGGCAAAATTCTGACTTCTGTTTTATTCAAGAGTCACATGCTAGTCCCAATGATGCAAAATTCTGGAAATCACAATGGGGTGTTGATATTTTCTTTTCCTATGGCTCTATACACTCGGCAGGGGTTTTAATTTTAAAACATAGATTTCAGGGTAAAATTATTGAATCCATTGTTGACCTTGAAGGTCACTATCTTTTTCTTGTGGTATCTCTAGATGACACTCTCTTTCTTCTTGGCAACGTATATGGCTACAACTCTTCCAAGAAAAACCAATCTTTCTTTAATAAGATAGAAACTCAAGTAAAATATATCTACAGCAAATACCCCAACATTCGTGTAATTCTAGGCGGAGACTTTAACGAAACCATCTGTAACAATATTGATCGTTTTCCTACAAAATCCTCCCAAAAAACATCCCCTCTTTCTGGTATGATGTTTCGTTTGGGGTTACTAGATATATGGAGAAATAGAAACCCCACCACTACTCAGTTCACCTGGTCAAATAAGTCAGGGTCGCTAAAATCAAGACTAGACTACTGGGTAATTTCATGTTCATTGTCTCCATACGTCTCTAGGTGTGAGATCCTACCTTCTCCATTTACAGACCATAACTGCATTGTAGTTAAACTAGCTGATAATAATGTTCAGCCTGGAAAATTCACTGCATATTGGAAACTGAATTCTTCACTTCTTGAGGATGAGGCATTAGTAGAAGCCATTAACTCCACAATAAGTTCCTATTTCATTAAAGCTATTAATGAAAACAAATTCTGCAGCAACTGGGAACTTCTCAAATTTGAGATTCAATCTACTTTCAGGAAAGCTGGTGCTAAAAAAGCTAAACAAAACAAATCAGTAGAGGCAGTTGTTATTAATAGAATAATACATTTATCCTGTATTCCTTATGATGAATTAAATGAAAACCAGAAAGCTGAATTGGTGGAAATGCAACATAAACTAGATGACATATACACTTGTAAGGCTAATGGTGCTTTTATTCGTTCTAGAAGGCGATGGCTTGAGGAAGGAGAAAAGAATACCAGCTATTTTTTTAACTTAGAAAAGCAGCGCTCTCAATACAACACTATAAACAAATTAATTTTAAATGGTGCTGTTTTGACAACTCATAGTGATATATCTAATACTTGTAAGGATTTCTACCAAAACCTTTACCTTTCTCATTATTCACAGTCGAAAGCTGATGACTTCTTTAACTCCCTTCTCTCTAACAATTTATCCTCTATTTCTGAAGCTGATAAAACTCTATGTGACTCAGTCATCCTACCCAAGGATATAACGGAAGCAATTAACCGGCTTAAATTAAATAAATCACCTGGTAATGATGGCTTAAATGCTGAGTTTTATAAGAAATTTACTAAAGTGCTTGTTCCCTTTCTGCATAAAGTTTATTTAGAATGTTTAGATAATGGGGTTCTCCCCTCTTCCATGAATCAAAGTATCATTACCCTACTGCCAAAGCCCCACAAAGATCATCTCTATTTAGAGAATTGGAGACCAATAAGTTTACTAAACAACGATTACAAAATCCTGGCAAGTATACTGGCCAAAAGGTTAAAAAGTGTGCTAAATAGCGTAATAGATGAATGTCAGTCAGGTTTTGTTAAGGAAAGGTTAATATCAAATAATATTAGACTAGTTCTTGACCTTATTGACTATGCCCACCTCTCCTCTGATGAGGGTTTTCTTTTTTTTCTAGATTTTTACAAGGCGTTCGATACAGTTGAACATCCCTTCATTTTTAAAGCTTTGCAAGTTTTTGGTTTTGGTAAAGAATTCCTCAATGCTATAAAAACGCTTTATAAAAACAGTAATGCCTCCATCAAATAAAAAAATGGTACAACGTCGAGATTTGACATAAAACGGGGAATCCGACAAGGTTGTCCTTTATCTCCTTTCCTTTTCCCTATGCAGTTATTGGCCACTCACATTAAATGCAGTAAAATAGAGGGAATCTCTATTGCTGATCAGTCACTATTAATCAGTCAATTAGCAGACGACACCACCCTATTCCTAAAAAATGGAGATCAGGTTCCTCTATCTTTAAAAACCATAGAACCTTTTTCAGAAGCCTCAGGCTTGACCCTTAACCTTTCCAAATGCGAACTTTTTGCTCTGAAACCTTCAACAATTGATTCCATTTACAACATACCAGTGAAAAGTGAAGTAAAATATTTGGGTATAATTATATGCAGGGATCAAAAAAGAAGAACACTATTAAATTTTGACCCTCTCATTCCAATAATAAAAAAAAAAACTTAATTCATGGTTGCAGCGGGATCTATCTATCACTGGAAGAGTTTTACTTGCAAAAACTGAAGCCTTATCCCGAGTGATTTATCCAGCTATGGTTCTAAATGTCCCACAAGATTTTTGCCGTAAGTTAGACAGATTAATAGTAGGTTTTGTATGGAGATCTAGATCTCATTTAATTAAAAAGAATGTTATGATGGCTGATCACTCTTCAGGTGGTTTCAATCTCATTGACTTCTCTTTGCTTAACAACTCTTTTAAAGTAAAATGGGCAAAGTTACTCCTAAAAGATCCTTCCTCCATGTGGAACTGTATCCCTAACCATCTTTTTAAATCTGTGGGAGGATTTGGTTTTCTTACTCGATGTAATTATAACATATCTAAGCTTCCTTTGGCCCTAGCAAACTTCCACAAGCAAATGCTTTCCTGCTGGTCTCTTATGTACAATCACAATTTCTCACCACACACATATTTTATATGGAATAATAAGGATATCACTTACAAGAACAAAACTTTATTTTACCATTCTTGGCTTGACAAGAATATCATTTTAGTTTCACAACTATTTGATGAGAATGGTGTACTATTTACATATAGAGACTTTATGGATAAGTTTTCTTTTCCTGTACCACCTAAAGAATATGCAATAATCTTTGATGCGATCCCATCTGGTGTCAGATTTCTTCTTGACACCTGCCCTAAAGGTCCCTGTCAGTCTCCACCAGACCTTAATTCTTCTTCTCTGATTATTGATGGTGATCTTTTTATCAGCAATGAGTTTTCTAATAAAAAAATAAGATCTATCCTGCTGAAACATAGTAGTTCCACCCCTGCCTGTGTTAGTTACTGGAATAATCACTTTGAAAATATTGATTGGTTAAGATTTTGGTCACTCAGGAAACAATTTATGATCACAAATAAAGTGTCTGAAGTCTCTCTCAAGATTATACATAGATGTTACCCATGTAACCATAGGTTGTCAAAATTCTCCCCTATTTCTCCTGATTGCTCCTTCTGTCTTTCTCACCCTGAAACCGTGGATCATTTATTTTGGAGCTGTAACCACTCAAAAGTTTTCTGGATCTTTTTTGCTGACTTTATTAATGAA
>JAPEIY010006680.1:0-10222 GCA_026122135.1 Cathorops aguadulce | reverse complement strand
ATGCTACTGGAATTTTAATTTCCCTGAGGGAACCCTCCCAAAGGGATCAATAAAGTTCTATCTAATCTAATCTATTGGTAATGTTTTATTTCTTTGGTATTTTGTATTTTAGTTTTTTTTTTTTATACGATTTCCTTGTATTCTGCTATTTAGTTTTGTATTGATCTTGTGTTACTGGATACCTTGAATTTCCCTCTGGGATTAATAAAGTATCTATGTATCTAACATAATATAATATGACCGCATGAGCTGATTGAAATTACAGCTGGGTTACATATGCATATTTGTTTTCTTTTTCAAAGTAGGGAAAGAAAACAAGCAAAACATTTCCCACGTAGCGTTTGACATCTCCAAAGGTGGAGAAAACAAGCAAAGCGAAACAAAACCACACGCACACGTCTATGTCATCAAACCATGCCAGAAGAGCCACAATTTTTAAATGTTTGTTTTGGTTTGGTTTTTTTTGCAATCGACCATTATGTTGAAGCGAGCTAAACACGCCAACTGCTCTGTTGTGGGCTGTAGAGAGCAGCACGTCTCGTTACACCGACCCCCAGATTCAGAGCCCAGGAGAGCTGAGTGGATTAATTTTATTTTTAATGGCAGTGTCCCAGCTACAGTCAGTAAAAACCTGTTCGTGTGCGCTAAACACTTTGAGTCCGACTGTTTTTCTAACCTGGGCCAGTACAATGCAGGGCTGGCGACCAAACTGTATCTAAAAGATGGATCTACACCGACTATCCGGGTCAAAACTGAACACCAGGGGAATGTAAGTGTTTAAAATGGGTGTTTAGCACCAGCTAATGCTAACAGCTGGGGTAACAGATGTACACTTGCTGCAGGATTTATAAGAGGATGTAAGGGATAGTGACGTCACCGTACTGTAATTTTAGCAAGCAACTGTCACGCTTTGCTGTGTGTCTGGTGATTATTGGAGAAGAATAGACTCAGCAGACCTTTTTTTGTGTCTATCTCTGTTATATTAATATAACACACTTCAAATGCATTGAATGTCTGTTCAGGTTTTAATGTGATACATAGAGTCGGTATCCAGGGTTTTAGCCCCGCCTTCGTGTGTGTGGGAGGAATTTAAGCCCCGCCTTCGCGCGCGTGGGTGGGGGGGATTTAAGCCCCGCCTTTGCGCGTGTGTGTGGGAGGGATTTAAGCCCCGCCTTTGCACGTGTGTGTGGGGGGGGATTTAAGCCCCGCCTTCATGTGTGGGGGGGGATTTAGGCCCCGCCTTCGTGTGTGTGTGGGGGGGGAGGGGTTTAAGCTCCGCCTTCGCGTTGGGGGGGTTAAGCCCCGCTTTCGCACGCGCGTGGGGTGGGAGTTAAGTCCCGCCTTAGTGCGCGTGGGGTGGGAGTTAAGTCCTGCCTTAGTGCGCGTGGGGGGGGATTTAAGACCCGCCTTAGTGCGCGTGGGGGGGGATTTAAGACCCGCCTTAGCGCGCGTGGGGGGGGATTTAAGACCCGCCTTAGCGCGCGTGGGGGGGGATTTAAGACCCGCCTTAGCACGCGTGGGGGGGGGATTTAAGACCTGCTTTCGCCCGCGTGGGGGGGGGGATTTAAGCCCCGCCTTCGCGCGCGTGTGGGGTGGGAGTTAAGCCCCGCCTTCGCGCGCGTGTGGGGTGGGAGTTAAGGCCCGCCTTCGAGGGGAGATTTAAGCCCCGCCTTTGTGTGCGTGTGGGGTGGGAGTTAAGCCCCGCCTTTGTGTGCGTGTGGGGTGGGAGTTAAGCCGCGCCTTCGTGTGCGTGTGGGGGGGATTTAAGCCCCGCCTTCGTGTGCGTGTGGGGGGGATTTAAGCCCCGCCTTCGTGTGCGTGTGGGGGGGGAGTTAAGCCCTGCCTTTGTGTGCGTGGGGGGAGTTAAGCTCCGCCTTCATGTGTGTGTGGGGGGGGTAACAGTGCCCGAAAATAGTGAGAAATATCATGACCAGTTTAGGTTGTCCGCCAAAATGTTTGGTTGTCCAAAAATATTTGTGTCAATATTTGTCATTTAATCTTTTTTATCTATGCTTTCTGTTTCAGGGAGGTACATTATAAGTGAATGCAAGTCATAATCACTGAAATCATTGAAAATTCAAGTGAATCAAGCCCAAGTAGACAATTCACAGCCCAAGCCCCCCAAGATAGTTTCAAGTTTGACTGAGTGACTGAAGAATAAGTTGAAAAATACAAGTCTTGGAACCCAAACCCTGAATTTGCCAACTGAAGACCGATTGGATAGTGATAATGGCTCTTTTCAGAGCCATATACTGTACATATTACAAAAAGAGTTGCTTGATATCCCAATATATTTTTATTTTGAAAAAAGATCTCATCAATGAGATCAAAATAAAGTTTATCAGTGACTAGTAACATCAACATTACAAACTTTAATAAATCTTATCAATTACTAGTAACATGAACATCACAAACTTTTAAAGTATAATAAATCCTAAATAACTCGTAGCATTATTCAACATCGCAATCTTTAATAAATCATAAAGTAAAACTGTATCACATCTCCAATTCAATACCTATTAACTGACATTTTAATTCAGAAATTGGATAAGGTCAGAATGTATACATAAAATGAAATTTTTCAAATATATCAATTGTGTTTTTCATAAAATGCCCTGTACATACAGCTGATCTGTAAATCACACTCAAATAAATATGGCCTAATGAAATATATGTCAGTATGGCGCAGTTCTTCCTGGTTATGAGAAATAAGAGATTCTATAACAGGCTGAAATAACAGAATTGAGGCAAAAAAAATATACATGAGAAAAATTCCACTTTTGGGCATGGAATCAAAACGGTGTAGTATAGAAGCCCTTACAAATTATCAAGTAAATTAATTAAAGTAAATTAATAAAAAAAATTACACATCATAAAATGTATTCCATTTTGCAATATACACACACAAAAAAAAACCTCATCTTGGTCTGGGATTCCTCTCTCACAAAATTGGCGCCATTCACACAGTCTTGTCGGAAATCACCAGCAATTACCGAAAATCACCAAGAAATCACTCCATCTCGCAGGAGAGAATATAAAAACACAGACGACAGTTGACGGAAATCACAGAAAATTACGTCATCTCGCGGTACACATAGAAACAACAAGAATGGCACTGCCTAGGCTAGTAGGTGATTTTGGGGTAATTTTTACTAGTTGTTCGGCAGGACACACTACAGATGATTTCTGGTTGGCCGGAGGTGTTATGGCTGTGTCCGGGACAACCGGAAACGCCTTATTTCGGATGCTGTTTTAAGCCCCGCCTTCTTGTGTGGGAGGGGGGGGATTTAAGCCCTGCCTTCGTATGTGTGTGGGATATAAGCCCCGCCTTCATTTGTGTGTGGGATATAAGCCCTGCCTTTGTGTGTGTGAGAGAGAGATATAAGCCTCGCCTTCATGGGTGGATGGGGGATATAAGCCCCGCCTTCATGGGTGGATGGGGGATATAAGCCACGCCTTCGTGAGGTTCGTGGGTGAGATATAAGCCCTGCCTTCGTGGGTGGGTGAGATATAAGCCCCGCCTTTGTGGGGGTTTTTTAGGCGCCACTTTTTTTTTTAAAGACCCGCTTTCATGTTTGTGTTTTTTAAGCCCCACCTTTGTGTTTGTGTGTTTTTTGTTTTTAAGCCCCACCTTTGTGTTTGTTTGTAGGGGGTTTTAATCCCCACCTTTGTGTTTGTGTTTTTTTTAAGCCCCACCTTTGTGTTTGTTTGTGGGGGGGGTTAAGCCACACCTTCGGGTTTTTTTTTTTTTAAGCCCCATTTTTGTTTGTGTTTTTTATTTTTTAAGCCCTGCCTTCATGTTTGTTTGTGGGGTTTTTAAGCCCCACCTTTTTTTTTTAAGCCCCACCTTCGTGTGTGTTTGTGGTTTTTTAAGCCCCATCTTTGTGTTTATTTTTTTAAGCCTGTCTTTGTGTGTGGTTTTTTGTTGTTGTTTTTTAAGCCCCACCTTCGTGTTTGTGTGGGGTTTTTTTTAAGCTCCATCTTCGTGCAGGGTTTGATTGGTTGGTTGATTGATTTGATTGGGCTTAAAATAAAAACACACAGTCTTCGTGTGTGGGTTTTAACCCCTGGCCATTATGACTGGTGCGACTATGCTGATATTTTTGTCTAGTTAGAACCCTGCAATTCTTTCAAATGCATGTATAAGCAGAAGACCACATTGGGTTCCACTGCTGCCAGCCAAGAACGGGAATCTTGTCATCAAGGAAAAGTTCCTAATAAAGTGGCCAGTGAGTGTATAATGTTTATTCTTCATATTACAGGTGTCTCCTGGTAAGGGAAATGCACCTATTCCAGTCTCGGCACGTTCTGAGGTGGAAAAGAGCTCATGGCCTAAAGGTCAGAGGAATTTCTGATTAGTCATGTGATGATACTTGCTTAAATACAGTAAGTGTTCATTGGTTAAACTGGATTTTTTTTTTTAAATCCCCACAGCACTCAAGAGCCTTCAGACTCTTCAAGGATCTGATATTTTTAGGTAAGGAAAAAGTCTCTTTTTTTCATCTTTTGGTCTTAAGTGAAACAGGAATAGACAATGTCATTTCCAGATGTATTGTTTTCACTATATACATTACCACCACCATGCTTTGCTGCATGGATGGTGTTCTCAGGATGCCAAGCAGTGTTGGGTTTCTATCAACAGTAGCACTTTGTGCCAAGGCTAAAATGTTCTGTTTTGACTAATCAGGCCAGAAAAGGTTTTTCCATGTTTGCTGATCCTCCAGCATTGCTTTTGGGAAACCTGAAAGACTTTATTTCAGTTCTCACAACTCTTCCATCCAGCCCCACTTTGTGGACTATCTGGGCAATGACATTCCTGCTGAACACGTTCTCACATCTGAGCTGAGGATTACTCCAGATTTTAAAAAGTTGCACTTTTCCTCTTGTTTGCTTCTCCGATTACTCAATCACTGAACTTTTGTGGACAGCCTCCTCTTGACAGTCAATGTTGTGTCATATCCCTTCCATAGTTTATGTAAGGGATTTGTTGTTGCTGTATGTTTAAAAATTAGTGTGGGTCTTTTTGTTGTGGATTTGCTTTGCTGGATTCATTTGGATAGCTCATTGCTCTACATGATCATGATTACTTAGGTTTTCCATTATATTGCAGGGTGCATTTTATATTGAGAGCATGTGTTCTGTAAATTGTGCATGAGTTGACTCCATTCAGTGAATTGCATAACTTCTGAGGGCAACTGGTTGCATTTGGACAAATGTAGAGGTTTCACAGCAATGTTACGCATTACCAGTTACGCATTAGACCATTTTTTTCTGTACATTGAGTTTTTTCTCATGTTCATCTATCCGTCTATCCATTATCTATACCACTTAGCTGTCATGGTGATGGCAGAAGCTGGAGCCAATCCCAGCTGGCTTCATTTGAGAGGTGGGGTACATCCTGAGCAGGTTGCCAGTCTGTTGCAGGGCTAACGGAGACAACCAACCATTCACATTTTCACCTATGGGCAATTTAGAGTAGCCAGTTGACCTAACCCCCATGTCTTTGGACTGTAGCAGGAAACCAGAGAACCCTGGGGAAGCCTGCACATGGAGAACTTCTCATGCCCGCTTATGAGCCATTTAGTGTCGCTTCATGACGTGTGACTCAGTTTCAGTCTCTTCCAGTTTCAGAATGTAACATCAAACCTTTTCAGATTTTGTAGAGTATCCACAGACAACAATGGAGGCATTGTAATGGAAATGGTGGAGAAATTCTTCTTCTTCCTCTGTCTTCAGGAGCAGTGAGGTAATGGTGAGCACACAGTGTTTGCTGGAGCTCTTCCAGTTCTGCTGGCTTTGTCACAAAGAGTGCTGTATTATTACCATTGAGGGCAATGAGAAGCTGTTTACAGTCGCACAGGACTGCCAGAGTTGTAGCTACCACAGAGATTGGAGGAGTCACCCTCTGTCAGCTGAACCTACACAGGCCTTTCGTGATGAGGAAGAACATGCAGTGAAGCATGAAGAAGATGATCATAATGATGAGGTGCGTAATTTTGCAATCAGCTACACTTAATAGTATTATGTGCAAAAGCATTTGGCTTTCCTCTAACAACATTCATATGAAAAAAGGAAAGGGCTTAGTACTGTGGCCTAAAACTGTTAACTGTTTTCAAACAAGAAATTGCAAGAAAGAATGTTAAAATTGAAGTGTGTACAACCCCAATTCCAAAGATGATGTGCAAATCATGGAAACCCTATATTTCACTGAAAATAGTACAAACACAACATATCAAATGTTGAAACTGAGAAATTTTTGTTTTTTGAAAAATATATGCTCATTTTGAATTTTATGTCAGCAACACATTTCAGAAAAGTTGGGACGGGGCAACAAAAGACTGGAA
The DNA here is from genome assembly GCA_026122135.1 of Cathorops aguadulce. NCBI lineage: Eukaryota > Metazoa > Chordata > Actinopteri > Siluriformes > Ariidae > Cathorops > Cathorops aguadulce. Next base: position 3,878 of record JAPEIY010006680.1, on the reverse strand, counting down.
AAGTTGTGTAATGCTAAAAAAAACTAATTTGCTTAATTGGCAACAGGTCAGTAACATGATTGGGTATAAAAGGAGCATCCCAGAGAGGCTGAGTCTCTCAGAAGTAAAGATGGGGAGGGGGTCAAGGTCAAGGCTTTTGTCATTTCAACCATAAACAGTTGGTACAGTACAGTTAAAATGAAACAATGCTTCTCCAAAACCATGGTGCTACATTAAATATCACAGGACTACAAATCTACAAATAGAACATAGTGCAAGAGTGCAGTGAGTGCAAACATTGTATATTATAAAGTACATACAACATAAACTGCACACAACAAGGACCGTGCAAAAACGACAACTAGAACAAAGATGGTACATTGCTGGCCAGTACCTGTCACTGATGATGTACAGAAAGTTGAGTGTGTGTTTTGAAGTAGTATATGTAAAAAGAAATAAATGGGTGTAAACATGGTGTTTGTGTGACAATTTTTACAATGCTTCTCACAGCCCCTCTGGCATGGTGCCTGTGTGACTGTTCCCCTGTGGGCTGCAGTGTTCCACTGGGCCACTAGGTGTCCCTGTCTTTGTCTGGAGTGTGTGTTGCAGGGTTGTGCAGAGTGGCCAGCCATCAACTGATTGAGCTACACCTGGGCCCAGTGTAGCCTGTCTTTATATCTCAGTGTACTGGAGTTGGTCTCTCTCTCTGCTCACCTGCCTGCATGATCTGTCTGGGGGAGGTCTGCATTGCCAGCAGACCAGACGACAGCAGAGGCAGTTTTGATTTTGGATTGATTTACCTTTATTTTTGTAGATCAACATATTTTTTGTAAATAATATTTTTCTATATTCTATATCTTGTGTTGTATCCCATTTTTGTCACAGTTTTGAACCAAACTGTAACAACTGTTTGTTTAAAAAAAACCTGCATGCATTAATTGTTCACTGTTCAGAGATTGTGGGAATGGTGTGATGAACAGTCTGTGTGTATCAGTCCAGTCCTTCAGAGTTGAGAAGTCTGATGGCATGTCGAAAGAAACTGTTACAGAGCCTGGCTGTGAAGGCCCGAATGCTTCAGTATCTTTTTCCAAATGGCAGAAGAGTGAAAAGATTGTGTGAGGGGTGTGTGGAGTCATCCACAATGCTGGTAGCTTTCTGGATGCAGCGTGTGGTGTAATTGTCTGTGATGGAGGGAAGAGAGACTCCAATGATCTTTTCAACTCTCCCTACAATCTGCTGTCGGGTCTTGCTATCCGAGACGGAGCAATTCCCAAACCAGACTGTGATGCAGCTGCTTAGAATGTTCTCAATCATCCCACTATAGAATATTGTGAGGATGTGTGATGGACTGAAGAAAACCCATATCCCATGTAGGAAATGGGGATGCTGCTGGCTTTCTTGGCTATGGAGCTGGTGTTGAGAGACCAGGTGGGTTCTCTGCTAGATGAACACCAAGGAATTTGGTGTTCTTGACGTTCTTCACAAGTAAGCTGTCTGTGTACAGCGGAGAGTGGTCATCTGGTGTGGCACGGTGGTGTAGTGGTCACCTCACAGCAAGAAGGTTCTGGGTTCAAGCCTAGTGACCAATGGGGGGCCTTTCTTTGTGGAGTTTGCATGTTCTCCCTGTGTCTGCGTGGGTTTCCTCTGGGTGCTCTGGTTTCCCCCACAGTTTAAAGACATGCAATTAGGTTAACATGGGGCAACCTTGGGCTGAAGTGCCCTTAAGCAAGGTACCTAACCCCTTACTGCTCCCCAGGCACTGTAGTATGGCTGTCCACTGCTCTGGGTGTATGCTCGCGCATGTGTTCACTGCTTCAGATGGGTTAAATGCAGAGGATGAATTTCACTGTGCTTGAGTGTGCATGTGACAAAGGTGGTTTCTTCTTATTATTTTTCTCCATGTTTTTCTGAAGTCACCAACTCTGTGTCTCCATGTTCAGAGACAGGTTGTTGACTCTGCACCAGATAGTTGTTGCACCTCTTCTCTGTATATTTACTCATCCGTTTGATGAGACCTACTACAGTCGTGTCATCAGCAAAATTAATGTTATTTGAAATGTGCATTGTTGCACAGTCATGAATCAGTGGAGTGAACAGCAGTGGACTGAGCACACAGCGCTGGGGGGTTCCAGTCCTCAGTATGGTCATTGAGGTAGGACACTGAAGACGACTTCAGCATGGGCATGATGGTAGTGTTGGGCAGTGGCTAGACCTTGCTTGGAGCCAGTCTAGAATGGAGATGTAAGGCACCTTCTGTCCTCCACTAACCTGGGTAGACACCTTGGGCAAGTGTTAGCACACCCTCAGCCTCCCTTGGCCAGGGATACGGCCTGGGTCACTTCACCCCCCTTGACGGTTCTGTTTGGTCAACCTGGCAGCAGTTCTGGCAACATGGCAGTCTTGTCAGTCAACTCGGCAGCAGTTCTGGCCCAAGACCCCAACGGCAGCGCAGGCAGTAGATGGGCAGCAACTCTGTTGGCTGCAATGGCGGATGAGAGCTGCAGCAAATGGTGACCCTGATCATCTTGGTTCTCCTTGCCATTGGCTACAAACCCCCATTTTGTGAGGTATGTGTAGTGGCTGTTGCACAGCAGTCTCCCCACATTAATAGTTTTCACGCACAGGCATTCTCTTATTCTACTTTCTATTCCCAATCCCACTAACTAAGTCCTGCGGTGACCGAGGAGTGGCAATGGGAGCAGGCGTGTGATCTCCGGAAGCTTCTAGTCACAAATCGGCACACTAGGTGGTGAATACGTGGTAATTCTGTCGTTCTGCCTAAGGATTTTGAGATGATTGAGCATTTCTGGAGCTGTATTTATGACTAAGCAGCCCTGTTCAGGAACCTCTCTGCTTACCCTACAGAGCTAGGGGAGGGGCTAGAAAAAGTGCCTCAAAAATAGCCTGCCTTGATAACCCCTGGCTGGCCTACCATGGCCAGTGAGGTCCCCTTCTACATGGTCAAAAACAGAAATGGTTAATTTTTGGTATTTAGAACATACGGACCTTGATGGACAACAAGAACAGTAAAAGACCAGAAAGATGCACTGCCATCATTGCACATGAATTGGGACGATTTAATATCGACATTGCTGCCTTATCTGAAACAAGAAGAACTGAAGAGGGCCAGCTGAGGGAGGAGGGGGGTGGTTATACCTTCTTTTGGAAGGGCACCATTTCACAGGAGAGGAGAATACACGGTGTAGGCTTTGCCCATCAAGAACGATCTTTTGTAAGGCTTATCAGTTTCTCCAGCGGGTATGAATGAGCACCTTATGACACTGAAGTGAAGCTCAAAAAAATCAGTCCTTAACCATAATTAGTGCTCCTCCTCTAGATGCCAAAGAACATGTAAAAGAGAAGTTCTGTTCTGAGCTTGATTCTCTTCTCTCAAAAATCCTGAAAGAACATAAGGTGGCATTGCTTGGCAATTTCAATGCAATGGTCGACCAGAATTCTGAGCTCTGGACCGGTACAATTGGCAAAGAAGGTGTTGGGAATATAAACTCCAACGGCCTGATGCTTCTCACCAAATGCAGGGAACACAACCTTATAATCACCAACACGTTGTTCCAGCAGAAGAACAAATTCAAAACATCCTGGCAACACACTCATTCGAAGCAGTAGCGTATGATCGACTACGTGCTTGTCAGATCCCGTGATTGCAGCAGCGTGCTTCTTACAAGCAGAGGTGGACAAAGTACCCAACCTCATTACTTAAGTCAAAGTACAGATCCTACTGGTCAAAAGTTACTCCGATACAAGTGAAAGTTGTCCAGTCATATTTTTACTTAAAGGAAAATTCCGGTTTTTAACACTTTGAGCCCCTTTTCTGGAGTGTCTAGGATGAAATCGAACAATCGACACCAAAATTTTGACGATTGGTCCTGTCTCGGCTA
>JAPEIY010006583.1:0-10232 GCA_026122135.1 Cathorops aguadulce | reverse complement strand
CCAAAGTGCACAAATGGTGAAAGTTTGGTGAAATTCCTTTCATTAGCCTTTGAGATATCGCGTTCACAAGGTTTTGGAATGGACGGACGCGCGCACAGACGGACAACCCGAAAACATAATGCCTCCTGTACCTTACGGCGGCGGAGGCATAAAAACATTCTTTGGTTTGACCCACACGAAAGATTACTATTAACCATCAAAACTCTTTGTACTAAGAATGTGGTTTGTGTGTGTTTGTGGCAGGGTGTGCCGGGAGCCAGTGGAGGGCCCGGCAGAGATGGACAACATGGACAGAGGGTAAGAATGATCACTAACCTCAGCTAAATGAGCTGTATTTATTAGAACCCTACAAGTCAAAAGGTTAAATAATAGCTTTTATTCTATCCACATTCACTGGATATGAGCAGTCGCGCACTCTGATTGGCTACTCTACTACTAGGCTATCAGCTCATATACCGTGAGTAGAGAAAAACAAAATGGTGGAGCGCATTCCTGAACCAACCGAGGATGAAATAAAAACTCTACTCGAAAACAAAACCCCCAAAATACACAAAAAAGCAGCAAAATTTGGAATAAAAGTATTTGACGGTAAGAACATATATTTTATTTTTCAAGAATTATTATAGCAGCATTTTTCACAAATTGCTACTGTCATTTCACAGGTTTGTTTACATTCTAAGCAGAAATGACTGTCAGAAGTTTTGTATGAAGTTTTTATTTATTGAATGTGCAAAAAATAAAAATGCTCCATTTCTCAAAATCCAGTGAATGTGGATAGAATAAAACAGTTATTCTACTCAATCTCGTCGTACATGGCTTACAGCCAACTCAGTGCAAAGCCTCGTCGGCTATCAGCTCATGTACGACTCGATTTTGTGGAATAACTGTTCAATATATAATGATAATTAATGAGAAATTGTCAGAAAATATTTCAATATAAGTTTTCGGCCATATCACCCAGCCCTAGTTATACTTTAAAGTGACTTCACCAATTAATACCACAATATCACTAGAAAGAAAGGAAATATAGTAGAATGAATGAGAGAACGTATTTTTATTCTTTCCATAATCATCGAGAAATTTGGATGATGTTACTTCCTGTTGAATATGCAACTTGGATACATTCCAGATATTTCATAGAGGTGAGTGAATGTGTTGGGGTTTATGAATATTGTGGGACACAAGTAAAATGTATATAATGTTTCGCAATTTATAAACAACGATCCATTGGAGGAAGATGTTGTTTCAAGTATGGGATGTTAAATAGAGTTGCACAATAATGCTAAGATAATATTTTAACTACACGTTATGTTTTTTAGAATAAAGTGCAGTTATAGTGGGTTAGGACAGGCTGGTTTTATTCATTCTTTCAGTTATTTGAAATATGCAAGAAAACTCTACGACAAAATTGCCTAACCCAGATGTTGAGACCTAAAGGGACTATTTTGAAAGAAACTGGGAGAAATGGTTCTTGGTTACTGGTCAAGACTGACGAACTTCTCGTGCTCTCTTCTATGTACGTGTATGTTCTTAACCGGTCTTTATTGCTATTAACTGCGTGTATACATTACAAACTTTAATTCTAAGAACATGTGATACATGGTTGAGTAATATTTGATGACGGATGCTATTTATATTTTAGCATTTATTTTGTTTTCCATTTTAGTTTATGATTGTTGTACACCCAAAAAGGAAAGAAAAGTAACAAAAGTATCTGAAATAGGCATACATCTTGTTGTGGAGGACACGTTACCTATGTATGACTTTTTTTTTAAATATTACATTTGCTTTTATTCTATCCACATTCACTGGATATGAGCAATCGCACTCTGATTGGCTATTCTACTACTGGGATATCAGCTTATATACCATGAGTAGAGAAAAACAAAATGGCAGAGCATGTTGCTGAACCAACCGAGGACGAAATAAAAACTCTACTCAAAACCAAAACCCCCAAAACATACAAAAGAGCAACACAATATGAAATAAAAGCATTTGATGGTAAGAACGTATCTTTTTTTATTTTTCAAGTATTATGATAGCATTTTTCACAAATTGCTACTGTCATTTCGTTGGTCTGTTTACACTCTAAGCGGAAATTATTTTGTCAGACGTTTTGTATAAAATAATTTATTGAATTTGCAAAAAATAAAAATGCTGTTTCTCAAAATCCAGTGAATGTGGATAGAATAAAACAGTCATTCCACTCAATCTCATTGTACATGGCTCATGTACGACTCGATTTCGTGGAATGACTGTTAAATGTAATAATTAATAGGAACCAAATGGCACCGCAATCATGGAATCACACTTAAAAATGAAGCAAACGAAATTTAAGCTTGTTGGTGAGCAAACCACTTCAACATTGAATCAAATTGTTCGTCATGAAATAAATAGCACAAAATATCACACCCTAACTGATCCAAATCTGTTCAGGTTTTTAGTGTGAAAGAGCAGCGTGTAAGCCAATCAACACAGCCGGCTGCTTCGATCCGCTTTCTGAATGACAACAGGCATCTTTAGTCTTCAGTAACCATCATACAGTTTTCAAAATGCAGATGCTTCACTGTCAGTTTGTGTATATGGACTTAATAACAGCCACTGAACATCATTAAAAGTGAGTATTTTAACTAATGATCTTAGAACTGCCGTACTACATCGTGGTGCTAATTTCTATTAGTTCTCCAACTAACCACTCCTGAAGCTGGAACAGACTAAAACAGGCAAACCGCAGTCCTGCCTTTTGCTTTGTTTGGTTTCTGCCTTCCATCTCGAACAGATGTGACCACGACAGACCACGCCGTCTAAACTATTTTCCCGTTCTCTCTAGCCTGTGGATGGGAAACAGAGAAAAAAAGCAAATGTTAAATCACGAGTCATACCTACAAATACAATTTCATGTGCTCTACACTAAAGCCATGACTGAACATGACATGCTGTCAAAATTAAATTCAACCCTGATTTCAAAAAATGTTGGGACGCTGTGCAAAACAGAAATAAAAACAGAATGCAATAATTTGCAAAGACATTTCAAACTATATTCAACTGATTATAATACAAAGTCAATATATTTAATGTTCATACTGATAAACTTTGTTGTTGATAAATATACACTTATTACGAATTTGATGCCTGCAACACGTTCCAAAAAAGTTGGGACAGGGCCAACAAAAGACTGGAAATGTTGTGACCTCCTAAAAAAAAAAACAACACCTGAACATTCTACAGGTAAACAAGTTCATTGATAATTGGAAAGTTTCAGCTGTTCACAAGTGAGGATAGGGTGAGGTTCACCACTTAGAGCAGATAAGTGGTATCTGTGTACATGTGCATCAACTAGCTATAACTTATACTGTCACAATCGCTTGGCAGCTGCTGAACCACAAATACACACACACACACTAACATTGAAGCTAGCATAACAAGCAATGGCACCTAGATACAAGACTACCTGCTGCTTATGTCTGGTTTACAGCCCAAAACCCAACCTTACCCTTTACAATTAATCACAGGGATAATGATGTAAGCAAATAGTGCAGCAAATAATTAAGACTTTAAGGCAACACAAGTCCTGTGCAAGCTGTATAACAAGAGTGCTCTGAGAGCACAATATCCCCCCACTGGTAACTAGGCCATAACTCTGGTAAAATGTGACTGAATTGAACGAAATTGCAATATGCATATTACCAACATATAACAAAGAATTCTGCCAAGTTTCATGAAATTTCTTCAAAAATTGTGTTGATTTCAGAAGGTGAGTACCCTTCCCGGGACGGACATCGCCACAGCATAATCCCCTTTCGGCCACCAGGGGATAAAAACTTTTTGCCAAATTACATGAAATTCCTCCAAAAATTGTGAGGGAGGTTGATTTCAGAAAGCAAGCACACCTTGATGAAATTGCCAAAGTACAAGTTTGTTAATAATCAAGGTAAAATCTGCTCAAATTCTGCCCATAACTCTGGTAAAATCTGCCCAAATGCAACGAAATTTCAATCTGCGTATAACCATCATATAACAAAGCCTTCTGCCAAGTTTGGTGAAATTCCTCCGCAAATCGTGAGAGGAGTTGATTTCAGAAGAACGTACACCCTCATGAAATTGTCAAAGTGCAAGTTATTTCATCAAGAGTCAAAACTCTGGGAAAATTTTCACAAACAAAATTAAATCGCAATCTGCGTATTACCGTCATATAACAAGGCCTTCTGCCAAGCTTCGAGAAATTCGTCCAAAAACTGTGAGAGGAGTCGATGTCAGAAGGCGAGCACACCTTCATGAAATTGTGAAAGTACAAAGTTGTTAATCAAGGGCCGGAACTTTGGTAAAATGCGACCAAATTGAACAAAATAATTTGCATACTACCGGACATTTAACAAAACCTTATGTCAAGTTTCGTGCAACTCTTCCAAAAATTATGAGAGAAGTTAATTTCAGAAGGAGAAAACTATCATGAAATTGCCAAAGTATAATTTTGTTCATCAAGGGCTGTAACTCTCGTAAAATGTGATCAAATTTATCGAAATTACAATTTGCGTATTACCGACATTTTACAAAGAATCCTGTCAAGCTTCGTGAAATTTTTCCAAAAATTGTGAGAGGAGTTGATTTCAGAAGGTGAGCACCCTTCCCGGGACGGACGGGCGGGTGGACATCGCCACGACATAATCCCGCTTCGGACCTTTCGGCCAGCGGGGGATAAAAAGTCCAATGTTTTGTTCCTCAATGAATGAAACACGTTGGACTCATTGGCAAACTGACACTTTCTCACGTCTATTTCAGTTTCAACAATTGCGTGTATGGACACGATTATGGGGCAAATAAAAACTGGTAGGCGGAGTCTTGTTTCCATCAATCACCCACTCACCGAGCTCTCTTTCGGTTTCAGAAATCAGACGTGGAACAGTTTGGAAGAAATTCTTGGCACAAATACAGTTTCAAATACTGCTACACCATGCACCCACATGTACACACACCTCAAGCAGCAGACATCCGGCGAGCGACACGTTGTTGTGTTCAGTGGCGAGATGAAGCGGTGTGCGACCACATGTTCGCTCCTGAACCTCCACGTCTGCCCCGGCCTGCAGCAGAGCCCTCATGCTGCTCAAACTGTTCGCCAAGATGGCGATATGCAAAGGACACAGACCTACACGTGCAAAAACGCAATCTGATCCAAATCTGAACACGTCTGCAGAAATATGCACAACTACTCCAATGTGTGATCGCGTGTGTGTGTACCTGCTATATTGTGTGTGTTGCTTAAACCCAGAGCCTCTGGGTGTCTCAGCAGCATTAGCATCATCTCTCCGTCCTTCTGCTGCGCGGCCAGGTGCAGTGCCGTGTTGCCATGGCGATCGGTCAGACTGATGTCACTTCCTGCCTCCAGTAATGCCTCGGCTGCGTCTTTCTGCTCCGTCAATACGGCCAGGTGCAACGGAGTCTGCGATAACAGCACACACACACACACACGTCACATCATTACTGCTGCAGGAACAGACAAACGTGTTGCACGTGTTTTTGTGCGTGTGAAAGTACCTGATACAGGTCGTTCCTCATGTTCATGACATCCTCTCCGGGAATCGCCGCGATCACCCCCGCCAAGTTCTTCACGGAATCTGTCTGACTGTGGATCACGCTCAAGTGCAGCCCCCTGCATATACGTACGCACACAAACACACCAATAATCTGTAAATCCAATATTACAATTAAAAACAAAAATCCCTGCACTAAGTCACATAATGTTTAAAATCAGCCGAAAGTATTCAAGTTTACTGCTGTAATGCCGTGTGTGTGTGTGTGTGTGGAATGTGGGATACACACGTGTCTCCGTTCTCATCCTGAGCAGCCATCAGAGGGCGCTGTGGAACCAGCAGCCTGCGAACGTCACCGCTTATGGCATAGTCAAACAAAGCCCAGGCGTGTCTCTGTGCCAGCTCGGCAAACCGTGGCTCAAACACAAAGTCTGAAGGGAAAACACACACAACACAACAGTTTAATCTCCACTGGCAATTTTTCACCCAGGTCAAGTCTCAAAGGGACTGGAAGTGAGGCTTCCTTGAAGCTCACCTGTGATTTCTGTCTCACACACTCCAGACTCGTCCAAATCCTCGCTCTCGTCACTACTCTCCTCCGATGCTGGAAATCCGGGCTGGACACACACACCTCCTGTCCCCGGGTCGTCATCCAAATCGCTGTCGCTCTCTTCGTCCGTGTCTTCCACCGGACCATGATTGGCTGTTGAGGATGACAGACGGAGGGTCTGAGGTCAGCGTGTGATGCAGGAGTTAGTCGTTAGTCACAATCTTCAAATCACTCAGACATACTGATGATAATGCGTCTCCAAATGTGAACCAATCGCAGAGGCATGGGCGGGGCTTAGTTTCACATGCATTTTAGAAATAATTGAAATTATTATTATTATAATACATTTATCCATTTTGTGTGTTTGTACTGTTTTCCTTGCTTCGACTCACAGTGCTTCACACCACCCCCTCCTCCACCCATGGAGGGTGGAAAGGCGTAGCCGGAGTTGAAGTTGTTATAATAACTCTGGTAATAATGACCTAGAGGAAAACACAAACACACAATTTGACAAAATTTTTTCATTTCATCACAAATATCACCGCAACATTTGACACAGTATGATTTGACACTTGCGTACCTCCACCTCCACTCCCTCCTCCTCCTCCTCCTCCTCCACCACCGTGGCCACCCCCTGACGGAGCCCCGCCTCCTGGTCCTCTATACATGCCCCCGACTCCGCCCCCTGCTCCACCGTAATCCGGGAAATTGGGCAGCGTCTTTTGTCTCTTCCTCTGTACTTCTTCCTTATCTGTCAAAATCAGAACACAAAAGCGTTCGAAGAGATGTTTGATATTTTTCAGGGGGAAAAAAAAAAGCAAAAGAAGGAATCAAGAATAAAAAGTGTGAGAGGAAAAACGGCACGACAGAGATGACACACAAACTGAGAAGAGGAAGTGAGAGAAATTGTGAGAAGAGGAAAATGAAAGACAGAAGAGAGAGAGAGAGACCAGAACAAGTTCCAGAAAGAAAAAAACAAGAGCAGATCATGGTCAAAAATTTTTACAATGCATCAAAGACTGAAGATTTGTGCCTCAGAAGTGGTCAAGATATATTATTTGAAATCTAAACAGCGTCCGAAATAAGGCGTTTCCGGTTGTCCAGGACACAGTCAATAGACCTCCGGACAACAAGAAATCGTCTGTAGGTGTGTCCTGCCGGACAACCAGTGAAAATGACCCCAAATCACCCTAAAATTACCGACTAGCACGCCATTTTTGTTGTTTCTACGCATACTGCGAGCAGTGTTGCCAAATACTGCTGATGTTTTCGGCCCAAAATATGTTCAAAACCTGCCAAAATGCACCTTAAAACCACCCAATCTGGCAACACTGCTCGCCTCGCGCTTAAACTCTCCTCACGCTATCTCTCCTCCAGTGTTGCCAGATACTGCTGATGTTTTCCAGCCCAAAATATGTTCAAAACCCACCAAAATGCACTTAAAAACACTGCTCATCTCGCGTTTAAACTCTCCTCGTGCTTAAATCCAAACTTCCTTCCCGTGGGAGGTCACAAGCCAAGGTGGGCGAGGCCATGAGTACTAATTTTCGAAGTGACGTAACTTCGTAGGGCTTTTTCTGATCCATTCGTTTTTCCCGCTATTTTCTTTCTTAAGCTAATACAGGGAATGGGAGTAGAATGACATTTTCACATGCAGCATGCATATGAAACTCGGAGTGAACTATGGTATTTCAAAAAGAGCCAGTATTAAATGTTTTTGGTGGAAGGGCACCTTTAAAACCGGTTATCGCAGTGACGTCACGCACTCGGCTGGCTGGCTCAGTGGGGCAGCTCCAATGACAACTTTGCGGTCAATTTTAACTCTCAAAAAAATATATATTTTCATTCCCATTTATGTGGCATATAAGAGTCAAGGGTGGAGATGCTATCCACTCAGAAATGTGTTTAAAAATAAAGGTTCTGCATATCTCGTTTGAGATGATTTAAAGAACAAACACACCAAGCAAAATCAAATCTCAGATTAAACTGCATTTCTTTATTGTTTCGATAAAATGAAAAACAGATTCCACATGATTCAGCAGAGAATTGAATAGAAATTAAAATGCATAGAAATGATTTGAGCTTCAGTCCAACATCTCAGAGATTCATGAAAGTAAAAGTCAGATCAATCAGTGTGTTTCAGGATCATTCAACATCAGCTTCACTGTGAGGTCCAAAGATTCACTGGTACTTTTTAAGAGCGTCAATTAAGACGGAAGCTTTTACATTTCAGGGTATAAATAATTTGTCTTCCTCGTAGTGAACAGGAAAACCACCGCTACATGTTACTTTAATGCGTCGATTGGACCTACGACCTCTGTACTGACATTTTGGAGGTCTTTTACCACTTTTCCTTCTGCAAGTGACCACAGGGAAAGGTTGGTTGCTCACGTAAAAGTTCCCCTGAGGTTTGCCGGCTCCATTACAGACCTTTGCAACTTCTCTTGATGAGGCCTTAATGAAGGTATTTGTGTCTTTGCATTGTCTGTTGAATCCAACGATTCCCCTCATACTGATCACACGGTCACAGGAAGCCGGAGCCATACTGGGGTAAATATGCTTCAACTGGAATGTCTGCCAGTTCTGGGCTTCAGCAGGCAGTGAGATGCAGAACACCAACAGAACCAGGCCAAACACAAAGATCTTCATGATGACACTTTTGGGGAGAGACAAAAACAGACTGAACAGGGGCGGACGGAAATTAAAATGTGCACAACTGAGAAATTTGATAAACACTCCAGTGATCTGCAGGAAGAGTGAATTTTTTAAGTGTCTTGGCTGTAAATCTGAAATGAAATCAGTGCCAGGTTGAGCCTGTCTTAAAGGTAGACTGCCTTTCAGATTTTTCAAGTTCAGGTCATAAAAAGAATTTCCCTGACACCCAATTATTTTTTTTTAGTGGACCAAAAGTTACTGAATTTGAATCACAGACTTCCAATTTTATGAATTTTTTTCTTTAAATAGAACAATTAATGAATTTAGAGACACATGGCCCTAAATTTTCGGCTATTTTTTCCTGCTTCACCATGACCCAATTCAAGATAATATGTCATGCATCACGTGGTGGGCTTTCCCTGTTCGCGCAAGGCATTGTGGGATACAAATTTGAAACAGGAGAGAAAAATGGAGGATGTGAGTGCGCGAATGAAACATGAAAGACCGACTGCAGTAACAGAAAGTGAGAAAAAAAGACGTTGATGTTATTTACGAAGGAAAGGAAACGCAGGACCAACCTTATAAATATCGGCGGTCAGCGAGCACCTTGGTGTGATCAACTGTTCGTTTGGCAACATAATGATGTCACTGTCAGTGCACGCTCAAAGGTAAACCTGTAGGTGGCAGTAATGCAACACTATGGATGCCAGCTACCATAAAAAGAAGAAGAAGAAGAAGAAGGTAAACCTGCGCATGCACAAACAGACTTCCTCTGTCTGCTTGACTGCACGATTTCATGCATGTGATTTGCTCAGGAATCCCCTCAAATTCAGTAACTTCCAAGCCACAGAATGGCCTGATATTTTGTGAGATATTACAGAAATAAACATATGTCACATTGACCAAATTTCAGAGGGAACTAAATTTCACCGATTTTATGACATCGAAATAAAGGCCGTCTAGCTTTAATTGCAGTCATGGTCATAGTAAGAAAGTTTAAAAATATATAGATATTTATGTATATATGGAAATACTGTCTATGTCTATATCATCGCCAGGTACAGGATAACTCAATCAAAAGGTCTAAAACAATTCTATATCGGTGTCTGTGAAGGTTCTTGGTCATCCAGGTCATCGTAAACCATAGCGCTAAAGAAGGCGATTGGACTTGCTTGAAATCCTTGAAAACGATCATCTCTGTCTGGCTAGTGGGGAGTTCCAGGTATTTAATAATAATAATAATAAATTTATTTAGCGCCTTTCATGATACCCAAGGACGTTTTACAAATATAGAGAAAAAAGCTACACAGAAAAAAAGTAAATAAAAAAGAAAAAAAAAGCTCCAGTGAGAAGTGGCAGCCAGACGCGCACGACGTACCCTCAACCAGAAATGAAAAAAAAAAAGAAAAAGTCCACCAAATCGAGGTCAGGGTGTAACTCCCGAGGTGTAGCAACCACAGTCCCACCAAAAGGCGCACGAAAACAAGTCCACATCTCCA
>JAPEIY010006536.1:0-10235 GCA_026122135.1 Cathorops aguadulce | reverse complement strand
GGAAACCGGAGCACCCGGAGGAAACCCACGCGGACACGGGGAGAACATGCAAACTCCACACAGAAAGGCCCTTGCCGACCCCGGGGCTCGAACCCAGGACCTTCGTGCTGTGAGGCGACAGCGCTAACCACTACACCACCGTGCCGCCGCAATTATTATTATTATTATGATTATTAAGATTACTATTTTAATATGTGCCACGACTTGGGAAACTCCAGTAAGCAATAGCTACCACCTGTTCCCTCCAGAGGAGGGACACTTCATAAAATGCAAATGTCACCAAATCAACAGCCAGAAAGGAGAACACATATAGTCTGTGGACTGCAGCTGCAGAATCACTACCGTTTAGGGGGTGTCTTGGAAATTTCTCTAGTCATCCAGCCTGCTGCCTTTTAAATTTGCCATACAGTAGGTGACATGGAGTCACCATCAATGCTGCTTACAAAATTGCTGTAATTAATTTGGGAAACAGAATTGTGTTGTTTTAGTGTTGCCTTTAAAGAACAGTGCACCGTACTTCCATAACGAAATGTCTCATCTCATCTCATCTCATTATCTCTAGCCGCTTTATCCTGTGTTTTCTGAATTGAGAAGAGCTGATCCTCTCTGAGCTTTGTGCGTGATCCCAGTCAGTCAGACATCCTGTTACTACGACTTTCATTATAGTGCCCATTTTTATAGCACAGAAAAATCACCACATTGAATTTTGTGTAACTTAACTTGGTTTCGTGTAACTGGTCAGATAAGCGAATGTAAACAGGGAAAACGAGGAAGAGTTAAGTCGCATCTAACTTCAGCCCATGCTGAGCATTGCAACATACTAACAACTCGCCTGACTGACTGGGAGCACACACAAAGCTCAGAGGTATGGATCAGCTCGTTTCAATTCAGAGAACAGCATATTTCATTAAGGAAGTAAGGTGGACTGTTCCTATAATAGTTTGAGCAGTATACAATGGATGCTACCCAGTATACAAGCACAACTGAACAAGTGTACCATTAGAGATTGAGTGGTGATCACACTGGTCAAACAAACCGGCTCTGCCATGATGGACATGACGTGCATCCTTACAAAATGTGAGACATATGGAACAGGCAAGTACACTCTATACATGGGTTTCCCGTTAGTAAACAATCCCTGTCTGCACGCCCCTGGCTGCGCACTCTTCAAACTCTGATTGTTGGAAACTGCTGTCACTCAAAATGCTGTCACTCGCTGCTTAGCATCTTGCCCCTTCTCACATCACAAATGTTTTTAAATGGGAAACCCATGTATAATATAAAGATAAATGCTGTTACAAATGACCAGATTGATCAGATTTTTACCTGACTGAGCGACTCCAACACGCTTTTCATTTTTGCGCCTGCAGCCCCACCCTTGGTCTTGAAAATGGTCAGGAGTTTTGGAGAGTAGCAATCCATCTTCGTCAAAAAGGTTTGGTCCAGGCGGATAGCTGTGATCCTCTTGAACTCCTCCTTCACCTAAAAACAAACAAAGACAAGCACACAACACACAGGCACACACATTAAAATGTTTTAGCTTAGAAATGGTTTTTACAAGCTCATTTGGGATGGATACATCAATGGATTTAAGACCTTCCAAATTAATTTACTTCAAAATATCTAATGGCCTACTAACTGACATGAAAGTGTGGCACAAACATTCACATTTACCTGAGAGTCATAGAAAAGGGCAGGCCATCTCTCCATGACATCTGGGACAGCAGGCATCTGGTTGACAACCTCCAACCGTCGATATGGGAAAGTCTTCTCCATTTTCTCACTGATAATCTTGTCGTTGTTGGCCTTTTTCACTTCTGTGAGTAGAACCACCCTCTCTTCTTCCATTGTTTCTTTTGTTTCTCCTAGTGGCAATGGCGGCAAATAATTTACTTCAGCCTTTTTGGGTCTTTTGAGGCCTTTGGGACGGGAAGTCATCTTTCTTGAGTTCACCTCTAGCTCTGGACAGGCAATTTGGAGCCCTCTTACTTTTGCCCGGTAATTGCCCATTTTATACTTGATTCTTTGTTGCCATCCATACATGCCATTGAATGAGCCTGGCTCTTTGAGGCACGGATACTTCTCAGCCAAGGCCTCAACTACGTTCATCACTTGGATTCCTGATGGGTAAGCTGCGTATTGAAATATTTTCTCGGCTAATTTCTCGAGAACGCTGCTAGTCACTTTCGGGTTGTTTAACAGGGTTCCATTGGCATGGTAAGCTCTGTTTCCTGCCTCCAGCAAGAGCTGAATCTCAAAGGAAAATGGTGGAATTTCAAACTGTCTTGGCCATGGTTGGGAACGGTGTGATGCGGCACTTTCATCAGATGATGAAGAAAGCAAGACGGTGTCCTGGGATGCTGAAGATGTGGATGACATGACGTCCGATTCTGGTAAGTGGTCATCTTTCTCTTCCACTGCGCTGAGATTTACAATGACTGGTTCAACTTGGACAACTTTCAGGGTACCCATGTCTTGCACATCTTCTATGGAGGTCAATGTGAAGAACTGACCCCCAAACTCCATATCTTGATACATTAGAGTAAAGCCATCTGGAGTGCTGAATGTGCTCTGGATGACAAGCTTGAGATCCTGTAGAGAACTGTGGATACCTGATGGCAGAAGCAATTTATGCACTGTATGATCATCAAAGATGATCCGTAGCTTTGCTGGGGTGGACATCTGAGCAGGCAGGGAGACACTGGAAAAAAAAAGAAAATCCATTTAGTTCATTCTGACAAAAAAAGTCAATCAAATCCCATTGCTTATTTAAAAGGGAGTGTTGATGTGGTGTTTTAAGATAACAACTCGTCGTCCTGCGATAGTGTACATAGCTAGGGGATAGAAATCAAGTAGTTCTTTGGGCTCAATTATTTGAATGTTGCCTGTGTAGTCTAGCTCATAGCTCCTGAGGTGCTCGTTGTACCATCCATTTAGTAGTTTGACAACAAAGACTATGCTATCCAAAACCAAGATGATCTGAGAAACTTCAGCAAAGTCAGGCAAACCTGCAGTTGAACCATAATATAGCAACATTCCTGGCGCATAGCTTGTGCCTGAGATGGCCACCTTGTTTGAGACATGGACCATTGTGATATTTGGATACTTGCGCAGCACCAAGTCTTTAATGGCCTCATTTAGTACATCTAATGTCACTTGTGATGTTTTGGTTACAGACACAGATTGTTTCAGTGCACTCTTCTCATGGAGACAAAGTGCAGTCATGAGTTGGTGTTTATTGGCGAGGGACAACAGTATGTTCCTAAAACAGCCTGTCTGTCGGACAATTTTTTTGAAAAAGCTATGCTTTGCTTCGAAGCGCATTGTCCACAAGGCAGACAATGGTCCAAATTCCCTTATGAGCTCAGGATAATGCTCAATGAAGTGGTGTTTGGGAATTAGTTTGTCTTGGGGGAATACATCCAGAAATCTTTGCCGGTGTTCAGCGATCTTGGTGTCCAAGTAGCAGATGCTTTCCTCTGTGTGAGCTGGGGACATAACTAGCTCCACTATATCCTTCAGAACCATTAGCACCTGCCATGCCGGATCACTCTCAGGGACTCTCAAGCCAATCAAAAAAGGCAAAAGACGCAGCAGGCACCAATTTTCATGGGCATTTCCTCCTACTGATCTTTTTTTAGCGAAATTAGCCTGGACCAAATGTGGGCGATTTGTTCGGTCAGTCCACTTGTAAGGGAACTGAGCGAGTAAGTTATTGAATTCCACCAAGGAAAAGTACTTGTTCTTTATGAACGCATTCAGTGACAATGCCAGCTCTAGGGGAACAACACCCTCAAGAAGGTCGTGTAGCACATCAGGAGGGTAACCAGACGTCACATCAAAATAACACAGCTTTTCAGATAGAGCACACTGTTTTTTCACCCCATAGCATGGAGTAAGAGAGGGACTCGATAAAGCTGTCTGAACATGCAAGGTGTGCTGCTCTTGCCTTCTTCGCTGAAAAGCTCCTGATCTCACCTCTGTTGTCTGAAACATAGAGCGCTCTCCCAGACAAAATCGACAGACATGAGGTCCTGTGAAACTTTCAACAAATCCTGCTACAGCATGAGCACCCAAATTGTCAGCCACACTCACCACAGTGCCTTTGATCACTTTCCCAAAACTTGGAATAAAAAGACCATCTTTCTCTAGGCTTTGAAGATCCCGCAATAGTGGCTCTAGCACTGTCTGAAATCCAAACTGTTTGGCGTCAGTGGCCTTACAGAGAATGGCTAAGTATATACTTGTCAATGCCGATCTTGTATGTGCTGGGATGTTGCCCAACACCCAATACACAGCAGTGATTTTGTGTATCTTACGGGATGCTCCAAGCAGGCAGCAGATCTCAAAGTCATCTATGTAAAGGATAAGATTTAATCTATCCTCGTCAGCAGAGAAAAAATCATTTTTCTGAAAATGAGACCCATCTTGAAATGACTGATACTTCAATGCACAGTCCGAGCTCCTTGTAGCAACTAGGTGCTTTTCTGGAGAATTCTTAAGAATCTGTGACAAGGATTGCAGTATAGGAGGAATATATTGGAATGTTTTATTTTCCTTCTTGTTCAGAATGTATTCTTTTGGCTCCACAACTGAAAAATGTGACTTAATATATTCCCTCCTCCTATATGATGAAGTAAAAGGACCATCTTTCCTTAAAGCTGAACTAATAGGGTGTGACTCACACAAGTTGCTCACCAAATCACTTAACAGAACTGAATCAAAGTCATGATTGTGTTTCTTGAAGGTGGACTCGATAACATGTCTCAAAACTGGTCCAGATGAGGAGCAGGATATGAACTGTAACTCATCTACAATTTCATCAATGCACTTGTTCGGCACATTGTAACAACTCTCCAATTTTAGAAAGAGCAGTCCAAGTCTATCCTGTATAACTTCAGACAAATCCTCACGTGGTTCCACAAAAACCTCTGTATCCTCTTCAGAACTCACTGGATCATGTTGGATGATGGGAGTATCTGAATGCGTTTTCAAGACCTCAGGTTTAAAGTCTTCATGCGAGTGCTGACCATGTTTCCTGCTCTTATGAGTACAAAAGGTTGAATAGATGTTTGTACTGAAGCTACAGTCTTTGAATACACACTGAACAACTTCAAAACTCCTCAGTGTAAATGTTCAAAATACTGTTTCTCTGAAGAGAAGGACACTAAACTGCAGCGCTGACAACTGAACGAAACTACCACATTTGGTGCAACTGATTCCACATGATGACGGGATAAATGGATCTTGAGAGCATTAAACGTTTTGAATGAACAAGGACAATTAGCATATAGGCAAGGTATGGATTGAGTACGGCCACTGTTTCCATGTTTGAGTCTGTAGTGCTTGAAAAGATCAACCCTTTTATTTGAGGCAAAGCTACAACTTTTACACAGCCACCTCATGGTGGGACACCTAGGGAAAAAATGAAAACTAGAAACAATTTGTATAATTACTGTACATTTCTGGTGCACATGCACGCACACATAACTTATGTGCGCAACACACATCATGCTGTATTGTGATTGGGTGGTCAACTTACCCTTAACAGGGTGCCTCATGAGGGGTAAAAATGTCCAGCTCTTCCTATAAAACAATTAACACAGTGTACCATTAATTAATAATGTGCACAATAAACATCCAGAGTTCAATAAGGAAAATGTTTCAACATTTTGAGTTGAAAATGAAAAACAATGCATAATGATCTCTGATGACAATAGAGGGAAAACGGTAGACCTATGGTTTGCCTGCTAGCAATCATGCTTATAGTTGTAGTGTATGATTACAGTCAGTGGTGCTGTTTAGCAAGCTGATAATGGTTTCTAATACAGTGCATTCAGGAATGTTCGTTCTGCTAACTATTTCAATCTTACTTATCGATTGCATCAAATGAGATACCATTAGCCCGACATATCCTACTATACAAACATTTTAATAACCTAGAAGAGTTGGGCGGCCGCCAACTTGGGCCACACAACCACGAGGTCAGCGCCATCTTACCATGATCATAACGGCTAATAACTAGAGCTAAATAATTCTAAAATCGGTTTCTAAAGACGCCTGTTCATGGCTCAGATCATTCTTCTCCTTCAACCCCCACTCCTCACCAATTTATCTACTTACACCTGCTATTAATACAAAACTAACATGTTTAATACTCTCATCATCAGAATCAAAGCCGTGCTCATTAACAGCTAGTTCTACCACTTCAGTGACCATTTCTGATGTGACCGTTCAACTTCCAACACTCAGCATAGTCCGTCTATCCTCTTGATTTTAGGCATAGTCTTTCCCGTAAACCCCTGACCTTAAATAAGTGAGTGGTAAATGCTGATTGTGTTGAACCGATTCGCAATTGAAATAACTGACGATTATTTAGCCTTGCAATATGATTCCCATTACACAAACGGCAATGTAGCCTAATCAACTAGATAGCACACACTTGGCTTGCTAGCAACTCCACTAGCTAACTAACTAACCACCCGCGAAAAACAGCTCACAGCGCCTCCGTTATTGTTAAAACAATAATGATTTCACCCAAGACTTCGTCTTAGTATCACTGTCCTACTTTCAATGCAGCAGAGATGTCAAATCGCCGCATCAATACCACGAAAACCCAAATACCACCCTATCGATATGCTGCAATATTACAGTACCCCAAAATGCGTTCAAATGAAGTAGCAAAGCTCGAAAATTGAATTGATTTGAGTGCGCTTACCTTAACCGTGATGAATTTCCACACTTTCAAACGTCTGTGAAGGGGAAGCACCGACGACCAACAGTGATAGAATTGAATGCACGTAAAGTTTAACTTGGCAAAATCTAACTTGGCATCAAGTTCATCACACTCACTGAGCATGCGACCTGGGCAAGTGTAACGTCTGACGTCACACCAGCGTTCTACTGGCAACAATTTAGGCCTACTTGCATTTCTGTAGTTAATGTAATGATCACAACATTGCAGTATTTTTTTTACTGCCGTAAAAATGGGGTCCTGCTATGGTGGCGACTTGTCCTCTGATATACTCATTGGTCTTGTGTTCGATCCAAGAGATACCAAGGAGCCTGCGGTAGCACTTAATTTTGAATGTCTGTATGCATTTCTCCATCTCGGCCATCAGAGTCCAGCTTTCACATCCATACAGGAAGATGGACAAGACCAGGGACTTGAAGAGCTTTAATTTTGTGGTGAAGCTGAGTTCTCTGCTCTGCCATGTTTTTCTCAGGCCTGCCATGGCTGATGTGGCGATCCTGATTTTTATCTCTGCAGTGCATCTGCCATCTTTGGTTAGTGTGGAACCCAGGTATTTGAATGCATCCACTTCTTCTAGCTGTTGGCCATTCATTTTAATGTTGGCACTGCTGTTGTTGTTGATGCTGTTCACCATTACTTTGTTCTTGTCTGTGCTCACCTCCATGCCATATGCTCCTGCTCTGCATGTCAGTTTATCTGTTAGTGACTGGAGTTCTTGGTTGCTCCATATCGACCATTAAGTCGATATTGTGTGCAAAACAGAGGTTGCAGACCGGTCTGCTGCCAATGGAGGTGGATGTCTGGTGCCCTTTGAGTGCCTCTCTCATGATGTTCTCCAGGTATAGATTGAAGAGCACCAGAGACAGCAAACAACTTTGCTTGACGCCTACTGTTGTCCTGAAGAATTCTCTGACTTGGCTGTTGAGTAGTACAGCACTGCTTGCATTGTGATAGAGTGTCTGGATCATCTGGAATAACCCTTCCTCAATGGAGAAGTCATGGAGGACTTGCCAGAGGCCTTCGTGCCAGACTCGATCAAATGCCTTTTTAAAGTCTATGAAGTTGTGGTAGAGTTCCTTCTGATGTTCAATGTGTTCTCTCAGTACAGATGGTTATATGGTTGTATTTGTGTTATTTATTTATTTTTTTGCTTCATGGTTGAAATAAATGAACGATAAAAACATTGTGCCACGCTCTAATAGGAAAATCATCAATGACCTGTTGGTGTGATGATGCCAGACATGAAGCAGAGTTTTATGTCCAAAAATCTTCAAAACAAGTTCACTCTTGTTCTCAATTACAGTATGATTTATTCTCGATAAACAGCCGTTCCCTCACCCACCTCTCTTTCATCCCTCTGTAGAAGTTAATAAGACAAAAACCCCAGCTGCCTTTCATGTCAGAGAGAACCCAGAGTATGTAAACTCCTCTATCCTGAAGACTTTACGATATCTGAAAACTTAAAGTTTTTTTTAACTCGAAAAATGATCACGCATGAGAAAAAAAAATCTTAAACCTGTATAATCCAGTGGTTTGCAGCTGCACTACTGTCAGAGCTGCTGTTATAGAAAATTAATCCAAGCATTCTGACTGATCAACTGTGGAATAAAATACTGTAACTGAGAACAGGTGCTTTCTGGACTGTACATTACATTACACTCAGATCTCACCCCGTCTCTATCACTCTGAACAGGTGATGGAGATGTAAAAGTGTCAGTGATCCAGAGCGGCGTGTTGGACTCGGTTCCTGCAGGAGCGTCAGTGACTCTGCAGTGCTCGGTTCTCTCTGAGAGCAGAGCAGCAGAACACCAAGTGCTCTGGTTCAGAGCTGCTTCACCACAATCCCATCCTCAAATCATTTACACTCATCACAACAGCAGCCGTCAGTGTGAGAGCGGCTCTTCTACACACACCTGTGTGTACGACTTCTCCAAGAACATCCTCAGCATCAATGATACTGGAACTTACTACTGCGCTGTGGCCGTGTGTGGGAAAATCATTTTTGGGAGCGGGACTCGAGTACAGTTGGAGAACTCTCCAAAATTTGGTTGGTAATAAAAGTTCTATCATCCATCCATCCATCCATCCATCTATCCATCAATCTATCTATCTGTAAAATTGTTAATCTGATTGTTCTTTAGGTCCTGAAGTGATCTCCCTCGCAGTGGTGGTGGCAGTGTGTGTGGTTGTGATCTTCGCTCAAGCTTTTATAATCTGTAAAATGAGGAACTGTGAACAAATCAGAGGTGAGCCTGAATCATACAGAAGTGCATAGAATTTTGAAATCATATATTATATAAACATATAATCAATGCTTTATTTCTATTAATAAACAATGATTATCTATTTACAATGGCACCTATTAAGGGGTGGGATATATTCGGCAGCATGAGAATAGTCAGTTCTTGAATTCGATGTGTTGGAAGCAGGAAAAATGGGCAAGCATAAGGATCTGAGTGTCTTTGACAAATTGTGATGGATAGATGACTGGGTCTGAGCATCTCCAAAACTGCACATCTTGTGGGGTGTTCCTGGTATGCAGTGGTTAGTACCTACCAAAAGTGGTCCAAAGGACAACCGGTGAACTGGCAACAGGGTGATAGGTGTCGAAGGCTATTTGATTCACATGAGGCATGAAGGTTAGCTCATATGGTCCAATTCCACAGCAGAGCTACTAGAGCACACACTGCGGAAAAAGTTAATGCTGGCTCAATCAGAAGGGTGTCAGTATGAACTTTTTCAGCAGTTTGTGCTCCAGTAGTTCTCCTGTAGGATTAGACCATATGAGCTAACTTTTGTGCCCCATGTGAATCAATGTGATCCTGTCGCTGGTTCACTGGTTGCCCTTTGCATCCTTGGACCACTTTTGGTGGGTAAAAATCATTGCATATGAGGAACACCCCACAAAATGCGCCGTATTGGAGATGCTCAGACCCAGCCATCTAGTGATATAATATATCCATGGTTAGGGTTAGTCTTAGGGACATGATGTAAAGAAATGCTGTCCACCAAAAATGGCTTAAAAATAATGAAATTAAAAGTTTCAACATTAAAAAAAAATGCTATAAAGAGTAATTAGTAAGCCATAATAAATGACATAAAGACAATATTTGGAGAAAGATGAAATTTCCTTTGCTTTAAAATAAATGAATAGTCTCAGGTCAAATGAGTGCAGTTTTATGCGGAAATGAGCTGCAGGTTTTACTGAGCATTTTACAGAAGCAGCCGCAGTTCTTCTGGATGCGTTGTCACATGCGATTCTTAATTTTGCTACAAAACCCAGTAGTCTTCATTATGTTTTCTTATTTTAATCTGAAATGAAAGTGCCCTCTTATGGAATATGCTGTGAAGAGACAAAAGTTTATTCATTATATATATATAGGTGGCATGGTGGTGTAGTGCTATCGCCTCACAGCACGAAGGTCCTGGGTTCGAGTCCCAGGGCCGGCGAGGGCCTTTCTGTGTGGAGTTTGCATGTTCT
>JAPEIY010006481.1:0-10238 GCA_026122135.1 Cathorops aguadulce | reverse complement strand
TAATGTTAACTTGCAGAATCTACACCTTACTTATAGTTTGTAAGAATTAGTAACTTGAACAATGAATGTCTCACACACAATGCAATAGAGAAAAGTAACTTCCTTTTTATTGGAAAACACATACAAAACAATAATATCATCAATATTCAAAGTTCATTCGGTTCATTCATGTCTTTTTTTAATAAGATTCTGGAAAGCATTTTGCTATCCAAAGCCTAGCAACTTCGTCGGTTAGGCACTACCATTAGGCTATACTAGCTATCTCTATCAGAAATTGCATTGCAACCTACTTAGCCACTACCCAGGAAACGGGGTCCAGTTCAGCTAACTTTACCAACAAGGGTTATTTGCATTTACTCTTAACACTTGAGACGAAATAAGTCATTTGATAAACTTACCAGCAGTGCACATTAGGTCTTCAGTGAGAGCATAGACACTGTGACTTTCCGTGAGGCTTTGAGGGTCTTCTCTGGCCGTTGACGAAAGTTGAAGTCCGTAACGTCACGTCTGCTGCGCGCGTCTTTGTTTACTTATGTGCCAACAGTAATGTTTACTCCCTCTGGACGCAACGTGTGACATTACTAGCACTACAATAGTAAGAATACTTGGGCAGCGATTAGTAAGTAAGGTATACTTATGGTACAGCAGTGTTATTTTTACCAAGTAACATATACTTGTGTTACAACAGTGAATTATACTGTTATTTTTTTCCAAGTAAGGTATACTTGTGTTACAGCAGTGAGATAAAGATTATTTTTTACAGTGTATGGGTGTGCAAAGTTTGTGGATTATCTCTAGTAAGTAGATTTGAGTTGCTTAAACACTGCAAGCTCAAACATGGCCACTATGTGAACAGGTTCAGACATCCTTGCCCATATTCCGATTGTCCTTGCACATTTAGGCTCTGGAGTAGTCTTTTGAGACATGTGTATGTTAATCACAAAGCCCAAAATTCTGTGAAGACCTCAACCTTGTCTACTTTTTGTTGTCAGCTCTGTAATAATAAGGAACTGACAAATGAAAGAGTATTTCACCCATATCAACATACATTTATGAAAAAATGAAACTGTGACATGTATGTTCAAAGGTTGTGAATTTAAAACCAACATTTACAATACTTTCCAGACACACAAATATCGCAAACACAAGACCCACAATTTGAGTGATTATAAAACTAACATTGTAACACTATTTGGCGGTCTGCTAGAAAATTCCAGTGAAGTTAACTCTTGTGCCGAGTCAGATGGATCAGGTTTGTCTGCCTGTGGTTTACCAAACATACAAAATCTTACTGAAATCATAGAACAGAAAATCGCCTCTGTTATATTGAAATTAGAACACATTTTATTAATTCCAGCCACAGCTATTAATGATTTACTAGGTGAACTACACCATTTATTGATTTCATCTGTTCTGATCACCTTTCACAGCATCTCTGACGTTCTCACAAATCATAATGTCATAGTCGGCGAGGACGTTGTCAAAGAACTATCTGAAATAGTGTTAAAGTGTCATCCATTAGCCAAAGCATTTGGTGTAGATGGTCCGCTTGCGACTGCATTCAAAAGAAAACGATATTATGAGCAGCATTTCAATGTTGTGAACCCAGTTGAATACATCCTTGAGCTTAAGACCAATAGGACATTTCAGTATATTCCTATTTTACCCTCTTTACAGCATCTTTTAAATAATGCTGACATTCTGAAAAGTGTTCTAGAAGTCCATCAATCGCAGCAAAATGCACCAGGTGTGCAATTCAGATCAATAAGAGATGGGTCTCACCACAAGAATAATGCTTTTTTCAGTGATGGGGATTTAAAGTTGTCAATTTCATTGTATGGAGATGATTTTGAACTCTGCAATGTTCTTGGAAGCTCAAGAAAAATTCACAAACTTTGTGGAATATACTGGATTTTGAATAATTTGCCTCCTGGGTCACATTCTGCGCTTAATTCGATCTACTTGGCAGTATTATGTAAGACCAGTGATGTAAAAGAGTATGGTTATGAGAGAATTTTGGAGCCTCTTGTCCATGATTTGATCATTTTAGAGCAGCAGGGTGTTTATGTTTCAGGTGTTGGGAAGTCTGTTAAAGGCACAGTGCAGTCAGTGATAGCTGATAATTTAGGGGCCCACGGCATTGCAGGCTTCACTGAAAGCTTTTCAGGAGTGTACTTCTGCCGGTTTTGCACTGCTAAGCGTGCGGACATACAGTTTGAGGCTGTTCAGTCAGGTCATTTTAACATCAGGACGAAAGAACAGCATGAGAGACACACAACATTTGCCAGGGAGCACGGAACTATTTGTTGTGGAGTAAAATAAGAGTGTACATTAACTAAGAATTTATCACATTTTCATGTCACTCAGGGCTACCCCCCCGATATAGTTCATGATTTATTTGAGGGGGTAGTACCACTTGAAATTGCCCTCTGCATTGGTGCATTCATTTCCAAAAAGTATCTGTCTCTTAACTCCTTGAATAAATTAATCCTGAACTTCCCATACAAGTGGGGAGATAAAACTAACAAACCTCATGCTATTCCACTAAGTTTTGCTGCTAGAAAAACAATAGGCGGTAACGCTCACGAAAACTGGAATTTGCTGAGGTTGCTCCCATTTATCATTGGAGACTTGATACCAGAATCAGAGCCTGCCTGGCTTATGTTGCTTGATTTAAAGGAAATCATTGAACTATCTGTTGCCCATTGCCATAATAGAGAGACTGTTGCTTATCTACAATGCAAAATCACAGAACACAGAGACCGATTCCTGGAGCTTTTTCCTGCAAAGCTCCTGCCTAAGCACCATTTTATTGAGCACTATCCACACCTGATTGAATGTTTTGGACCTCTAGTGGGGCAATGGACCATGAGATTCGAGGCCAAACATAGTTTTTTCAAGCAAGTTGCAAGGCATACAAATTGTTTCAAAAACATACAGCTGACATTAGCAGTCAAACATCAACAAATGATTGCTTATCATATCAAGTTTTCGCATCTTAAGACTGTAGAAGTTGAAAATGTGTCTGTATTTCCTGTGGATGTTTTGAATACAGAAATAGTGACAAGCCTGAGGCAGAAATACCCTGAAATTAATGAGGTACACCTGACTAAGAAAGCAACATTGAAAGGAAATACTTACAGAACTGGCATGCTGATTCCTTATGGCGCATCTGGTGGCCTTCCTGAATTTGCAGAGATTGTGCAAATATGTGTTGTGAAAGACCGGTTGAGCTTTGTTGTGAAAACATTGTGTGCATGGTACCATGAACACTTTAGAGCTTATCAATTGACTGTGTGTCCCACAAGAGAGGTTGCCCTTGTGGATTTGGAAGACCTTGCTGATGCTTACCCCCTCTGTGAATACATTGTAGGAGGTAGGCGCATGGTAACTTTGAAGAGGCACATCATCGTATAAGGTAGGATTTTGTTTTGTGGAATTTTAATCACATATTATGCACAGGGCCCAGCAGGTCAGAATCTTGGAAAGGCCTAAAGAAGAAATGATGGCACACATACCTGAAATTTAATAGAAATTTGAAACATCTTGTATAGTGCAAAGAATATTTGCACTGTGGTATTTTTGATTGTATTAATGTTATGTCGCAATGTTTTTAAAACTGAGTAATACTAACTGCAATAACACCACCACATTGCAAATATTTTTCACTGAAGTACCTTTGCAGTTCACATACTATGCTGACATTTTCAGTGAACATCAAGTGAATGAACGTGTTGCAGTGTTGTGACATCCATTTCCTTAAAGTGTTTTCATTTTATGGAGATACTGTTATGTCTGGAATTTGGTGGGATGTCTCAATCTGGCCTTTGCAGGAAATTGGTAAATGCTATTGGCAAGTTGTTAGCCTCCATTTTGTCTGGCAATTTCTGTAAATCATTTCTTGCAGCACCTTCAATTTTCTAACTGTTACTTTACTGTCCAAACAGCAAATGATGGCGTGTCTGAGGATATTCTTCCATGAAGATGATAGCCGGAAATTAACACTTGCATCGGGTCTACCGAATTCTGTTGAGGAGCTAGTCGCTGAAGTTAAGACAGTCTTTGGTCTCTCTCAGCAGATCACACTACAGTATAGAGATCCGGACTTTGCAAATGAATATATGAACTTGACCACAATTGGTGAAATCCATGATAAAGCCACGTTAAAAGTGGTTTTTTTGTCGCCTGATGAGAGTAGCCACCGCAGTCCGATCATCCCGACACCTTGCATCACCAGTACACCTGTACACCCCAGTACATCATCTTCCTGTCCAGAGAGTTCTTACAATTCTCCAAGCAGTTTTTCCTCTGACCATTCCCTTGGCAGTACAGACACCATCATCTTAGCTCCAACTCCACAACCAAGAGCATCTTGGCCTTCGCTCTTCATTGTCCCCCGGTTTTCCCATTGCGCTGAAGTTCAACTTGAGGCTGCAAATGCAGCATTCAGGGCCAATGGCACCCTTCTTGCTCCTCCACCAAAGCTCAGATCAGATATACTTGAAGGCATGGCTGAAGAGATATTCAAATACACTGCCTATCCCAGTGATTCACAAATCGAGGAGGCTGCAGAAGTCTTGGTGCATAAACATCCATGCTTGCGGCAAAGGGGAAGCCATGCTGGTCATGAAGGATGGAAGCTTTATTTGAGGACAAAGGTTGGCAATTATCGTACGAAGCTTTCCAAGATTGGGGTGTCTGAAATAACTGTTAACTCATTGAAGAACAAGCGCAGCGGTCAAGAGAAGGCAGCTGCAAACATTAAAAAAACAAAAAAAGCTGAGGTGAACTTCTTCCCATCCATGCCAAGTGGTGAAACGGCAGAGAGCCTAGAAGAAGAAAGGGTGACCCTCTTAACTGAAGTCACAAAACGAAACAACGAGGCTGTGATTAAACAAAAGATGGAGAGGACCTTTTCATGCAGGCACCAAGAGGTGGTCCGAGATGCGCCGGCAGTCTATGACATTGTGAGCAGATGGCCTGTATTGTTCACAGTGAATGAAGTAAGCATGGCACTATGTTGTACATATTTGATGGATTTTTTTTGTGGTTTAAGGGGATTTAACTGGTAATAAAGTTTTTATTTAATGTACTGTATATTTAACCCAAATTGTTTAGACAGAGGCGTAACGATAACAACTGGGCCTGGCAGTCATGTGTATCATCTGTGCGTGTTTCCATCTCCAGGCCTGCAGGTGGGGCTGTGTCCTGATCACGGGTTGCTGTCTCACCTACAGGCCTGGAGAAGAAAAGACGCAGGGGTCCTTTCAATGGGCTTGTTCGTGATGGTGCATCCAGATACAGTAGCACGCATGCCCAATGCAAAATTATGATTCATTGTGCTTAAATTCTACCAGAATGCATTGAAATGGCAAGGTGCACGCTGCACGGAAATGTGCCGTCCCGATCAAGCCCATTGTGTTCTTTCTAATATCCTAACTGCCATTCCCCCTTGTGCTTGTGGCCTTGATGTCATTGAGGAAAGAAGGAAAGATAATCCAATATCCCAGAGAAGTGCAATTCAAAGTTCTTTCTCATTTGAAATCGGATTGTTTAAAGGAGAGGGAGGAGACAAAAGTTGCTGTGGCTAGACTGAAAGTGGGGAAACGTTATTGATTTCTCCAGAGGCGGGGCGTAAGCGAAGCATGATTTAGGATAATGGAGTGTACCCAATATCTGGCCTCCTCTCTTGTCCTTTTGTTTGTGGCCTCGTGCTTTGCTGACACCCCGCCTCTGTGTAGAGAATGTCTGCCTGGGCACAACTTTTTTGGGGGGGCTTTTACCCATTCAACATCCCAATTGGAAATGAGAAAATTGACTTTGAATTGTGCTTTGTGAGATATTGTATAACATGTCTATAGTCTGATGTCATGCCTTGCATCACAAAGCCGCAAGAAAAAGTAAAGGACCGGAGATTGGATATTGAAAGACGAGCCACAGAGCAGCATAATAACTGGGCCTAACATCGGGCCTATCACGTCATTTTCTTATAATTTGACAGATCAATGCAGAATTCATGCGCCTGACAACTATGCCACTTTCCGCCAAGTTCCTGGGACAACTTGACCGATACAGTGAGGGCTTGAAGAAGGTGTTCAAGGAGAAAGGAGGTGTTGTCGGAAGGAAGCTGAGACTGCTCATGGCCCCAACAGCTAAGGCAAGTATTGTCTTTCATTGTACCCACTCTAATGACCTGGGGTAGAGGCATGTGATAATGATTCTTCCCATAGAGATAGAACATTAGAATAGAGGTGGCACAGCAATTAGCGACAGCGCTGGAAAACTGCAAGCGCAACCTCATCTTTTATCGGTTGACCTGTGCACTTCAGTCAATGTTGAACACGCCCACCTCTGCCAAAAAAATGGCCTAATACTGTGTGAATATTAAGTGACTCATTACAAAAAGGACCAGATTTGAAATGTCAGGGTGAACATGAGTTTGAATGCAATATGGTGTAACCACCAATTTTGACTTGCATTTTATTATTGGAAATGACTGATCAGAAGTCCCATCTGTGAGTTCTTGCCATTCAAAAAATGAGAACATACTTTTTAAACCTATATAAAATACATTTTGCAATGGAATTCCCAGTACAAAAGTCAATTTCCCAAAATGTTCTAAAATGGATATAAATCATTTTGCAATGACGCTTCATATCTACTTGAATCATATGAATTGCTAAAAATGCATTTTAAAATTACTTCATACATTATGTAGGCAGATATTTAGCTGCACATTTCAACGGTTGTCCTTGTTTATTAAGCCATTTTTGACAGAGGTGATCCCCTTCTCCATTCATTTACATTGCACAGGTCTACATCCAAGTAATGGCTGCTATGATTGCTTTGAATAAGGGGACGGTGCCACCTCTATTCTTATGGTTCTCCCATTCTTGGCGTTCCTCTGTGTTATAGAAGACTCTGAATTGTAAACATTTGCGCCCTTAACAAACTGTTCTCCGTCAAGGAAATGACATTTGGCACCTGCACACCACTGACGAGCATCAGCACAATACTGTATTATCATAACAGCAGTGGTGGCCATTCACTACACCTTAGCACTTAAACATTAAGCATGATTAATACTAAATGAAAAGTGAGAACACATTTGCATTTTTAGATATGGCCTATATTACCAGCCTTGCAGATCAGTTTAAGCTGTAATAGCTGCAAAAGGTGGATTGATATCATATTGAACCCTATGGGTTAGGAATGGGATGGCAGGTACGTTCATATGCGAGTCAAGGCAGAATGGCAAATCCTTCTGGTAATGAAGTGTACGTTGTCGGTATGAGATTTATTTTTTGTGAAGGTGAGCAGTGTTCTACCTTCTGGCTTGGCGCCATGTCATTACTTGCTCTAAGTGAGAAAATGGTGGTCTCTAGTGAATGTCCAATACATTAACAGGTAGGCTGGTACTTTGATTTGTGTGCTGGCGCCCAAATGTCTTTGAAATTTAAGGCACAGTACACTGTTTCCCTAATTAACTTCTCCGACCTGAGAAGCTTTGCTCATTGTTGCATTTAAGTTAGAAGTGACCAAGCTCTTCCGTGTGTTCCGTGTTTAGACACACTTGCGTGACTGGTTCAAGGTTCTAAAAAAGAAGTGTATTTTCTAACTAGATGGAAGAATTTGCACTATATTGAAAGGCGTAGTAACCTCTTGGGAGCTTTTCCGACACATTGATCTCTTCACTCTTTCATTGGTTCTATTGACAAAAGTGAGGGGGAGAGGAAAAATATTGGATTTAAGATATCTGTCAATGGGGAAGTGCTCCAGGTGTGACCATGCCTTTGATCTAGATAGAAAAGTCACTTTTAATTTTTTGTAATTACACATTGGTGGTGTGTGCCGGACTGAGGTCATGCATGAAGACCAGAGGCGGGGTGGACTCATCTCAGGACAGAGTAGGGCACACTTTATAATGCAAACACAGTGTACTGTTCTTTAAACTTTCAGTAAAAGAATGTAATTCAATAAATCAATTTCCCCCTTTTTTTCTCTTTCAGGACTACGATGGTGAAGAAACACAGAGGAAGATTGCCCAGACCACCATGGGCATCTACGTGGTGCGAAAGGAAGATGCCGATGAGACGGAGGAGCCAGAGGCAGTCGGGGTGGTCGTTGAGGGGGTGGAGCTCCTAAGAGAGTTGAGGAGTGTCCCCTATGGGTGGGTTATGCTCTTTGGTGTAATCTACACCCTTAATCTCGATTACCCAAAGGAGTTGAAACTTACATTTGAGTTCCTTCAGAAAGTTATAATGAATCTAGATGGAAAGAGAATGTCACCCAAAGTTCAAAGTCTCAAAATCAAGATGCTACAGTAGAGTATAGCGTAGATGCGACATGGTGGGCTGGGCAACCTTTCTCTGTCCTCTGAACTGAACAATCATCTTCTGTGCCCATTATCACAAAAATGACATGACGGTGTTAGTTTCAATGCGGATTCATAAAGGTGTGGTTTTTTTGTTGTTGACACAAACGGACTTTGACAACAAGGACTTTTAAAGCAAAAAAGGTTCTAACACATTGTAGAAGTACAATGTGCCTTGAGTTTTTTGTTTTTCTTGTAAGCTGTGAACAGACTTTGACAAAATGGACTTGAACAGCAAAAAAAAAAAGGTTCTTGCAAACAAAATGGACTTTTAAAGCAAAGGTTCTAACACATTGTAGAAGGACAATGTGCCTTTGAGTTTTTTTTTTTGTAAGCTGTTAAAACACTTTGAAAAATGAAATGGACTTTTAAAGCAAAGAAGGTTCTAACACGTTGTAGGACAATGTTTTTTGGTAAGCTGTTAACAGACTTTGACAAACAAAATGGACTTCACGCAAAGAAGGTTCTAAGTAACACATTGTATAAGGACTGTGTACCTTGAGGTTTTTTCTGTAAGCTGTTAACAGACACTTTGACAAACGAAATGGACTTTTAAAGCAAAGAATGTTCTAACACATTGTAGACGGACAATGTGCCTTTTTTGGTAAGCTGTTAACAGACTTCGACTTAAACAAAATGGACTTGTAAAACAAAAAAGGTTTAACACTGTAGAAGAACAATGTGCCTTGTCTTTTGTTTTTTATTTTTATTTATTTATTTTTTGGTAGCTGTTTACAGTGTAGGACGGTGTACCTTGAGGTTTTTTTTTTGCGTAAGTGGTTAACACAGACAAAATGGACTATTAAAGCAAAAAAGGTTTTAACAGATTGTAGAAGGACAATGTGCCTTGAGGGTTTTTTTGTAAGCTGTTAACACACAAAACTGACTTTGACAAACAAAATGGACATTTAAAGCAAAAAAAATGTTTCTAACACATTGTAGATGGACGATGCCCTGAGGGTTTTTTGTCAGCTGTTAACACACAACTTAACACACTTTTTTTGGTCAAAGTCTAACACGTTGTGGGAGGACAGTGTGCCTTGCGGGTTTGTTTGAAAGCTGTTAACACAAGCAGACTTTTCCAAACAAAATGGACCTTAAAGCAAAAAAAGGTTCTAACACATTGTAGAAGGACTATTTGCCTTGGTTTTTCTTTTGTAAGCTGGTAACACACACGTACAAAATGGACATTTAAAGCAAAAAAGGTTCTGTTGTAGAAGGGCAACGTGCTGTGCTTTGAGGTTTTTTTATGTAAGCTGCTAACACACAAGCACACTGATAAGCAAAATGGACATTTCAAGCAAAAAAGGTTCAAATGTGTAGAACAATGTGCCGTGTGTGTGTTTTCTTTTTTTTTTTCTTTTAAGGAAAAGTGATTTTACGTTTATTCTTGAAGGATAAAATGTGCCTTTTATGTATGTGACTTGTTATGTAAGCATATTTCTTTGATTGTGTTTGCACATCCTTAAGTGTGTAAGTAGTTTAAGAGTTCTCTAAAAAGGGACTGTCCACCACGTGTCCCTACTGATTCCTGTTCTCTGATCTGAGACAGGTTTGTGTGCACCTCAGGTCTTTGTGTGGTGTTACTTTATTAGCTTTGAGTTCACACAGTACGGAACATGGCTGAAGTTGGTGACCAAGCTCTACTAGATTTTCTCTAAATATGCTTGCTTGACCAAATACACTAAGTGTAGTTCGACAACATGAATCATCACACTTGGATTTTGTAGCTCATGCAAGAGTATTTAAAAGGGTGAAATGTGTTAAGGGTGGATTATACTTCCTGGCAGTGAGCTTGTCGCAGGTATGACGCAGTTAATTTTGATTTATACTCTATTTTGAAGCGCGGTCTGCGCGGCCACAA
>JAPEIY010006001.1:0-10305 GCA_026122135.1 Cathorops aguadulce | reverse complement strand
TATATGTGTGTGTGTGTTTACTTTGTTAAATATAGGTGTACAATTATTGGCACCCCTATGAATTCATGTGAGATAAAATATATATTTGAAGTATATTCCCATTGATATTTATTTTTTTTTAGTACACCTGGGTGACTAGGAACAGGAAATTGTTCAACCATGACTTCCTGTTTCACAGGGGTATAAATATGAGGTAACACATAGGCCAAATTCCCTTAGTCATTCATAACAATGGGTAAGACCAAGGAATATAGCTGTGATGTGCGGCAAAAGGTTGTTGAGCTTCACAAAATGGGAAGTGGCTATAAGAAAATAGCACAAGCATTGAAAATGCCCATTTCCACCATCAGGGCAATAATTAAGAAGTTCCAGTCAACTGGAAATGTTATGAATCGACCTGGAATTGGACGCGTGTCTATATCGTCTCAACGCACTGTGAAGAGGACGGTTCGAGTGGATAAAAATCTCCAAGGATCACAGCTGGAGAATTGCAGAAGTTAGTTGTGTCTTGGGGTCAGAAAGTCTCCAAAACTACAATCTGAAGTCACCTACATCACCACAAGTTGTTTGGAAGGGTTTCAAGAAAAAAGCCTCTACTCTCATCCAAAAACAAACTCAAGCGTCTTCAGTTTGCCAGACACTACTGGAACTTCAAATGGGATCGGGTTCTATGGTCAGATGAAACCAAAATAGAGCTTTTTGGTAATAAACACCAGAGGTGGTTTTGAAGCACACAGAGAGGTAGCCATATGGAAAAGTACCTCATGCCCACTGTTAAATATGGTGGAGGATCTTTAATGTTTTGGGACTGTTTTTCTGCCAGAGGACCTGGACATTTCGTTAGGATACATGGCATCATTGACTCTACCAAATATCAACAGATATTAAATAAAATCCTGACTGCTTCTGCAAGAAAGATTAAAATGGGCCGTGGTTGGATCTTCCAGCAGGACAGTGATCCAAAACATACATCAAAATCAACACATTTGGTTTACTGAACACAAAATCAAGATCCTGCCATGACCATCCGATGTGTTGACTCTTTCAAGTCATTTAACACTAATGAGCAGTATTAAAAATATTAACATGGATATCTGAGTCTGA
The DNA here is from genome assembly GCA_026122135.1 of Cathorops aguadulce. Classification (NCBI taxonomy): domain Eukaryota; kingdom Metazoa; phylum Chordata; class Actinopteri; order Siluriformes; family Ariidae; genus Cathorops; species Cathorops aguadulce. The sequence continues at coordinate 9,201 of JAPEIY010006001.1, read as the reverse complement.
TAATAAAATTAACTTCTACTTACAGTCAAATTTTGTAGTGTTTAGGACATTTAACACCCTTCTGTCCAAAAGAAACCAAAAGGGGGTACAAACTTTTACACTTCACTGTATTTGGTTGAAATTGCACTAATAGAACAACTGAATTATACTGTACTGTATTATAAAAAAAACATAGGATCTAATTTATTGTCACTATATTCACTTTATATACACTTTACCTGGCTGCTATCACTATAACTGCTATGATCATATTTGGTATAAGCTAATTTGCTGAATACTCAGTCAAAGCATGTTATGTTTACATTTATACCATTTTTCCATTATCGCACTACCTGTTATATGTTAAAGATTTAACAGACCTGTGTGGACACATTTTTATTAATTATCTGTTTAAAAAAACATTCTTAGATTTCAGTGTTTGTTTGTGCTCACATAGTCCTATTGAACACAGCATACCACCATCTAACATACCGCATGGTTATATCTAGAGATATAGAGATAGCTCTTTAACATTTTAAACTGGGTCAAAAAAAAGTCAAAAAGTCATTATGGACTAGATGGTGTGCATTACGTTACTTCTGTTCAGAAAACACGCTTCGGGGAGTAAATACTAAAGTTCTGTCCCAAATGAAGTACTGTACATTTACACTATGCACTGTATACTCTACTGTCTGTATACTCTACTGTGTGGATTTTAGAAAGGTAATATCATCTCAAATGTATCACTAGCGATTTTTTTACTAACCGGTAGTATAAGTCACGATGACGCATGACGTCATACGCACGCTAGCATTAGCAGACACTCAGAGTCACCGACACTGACTTTCTCCAGTTTACTCTCTGTCAGCGTTACCTATTATTCCCAACATGACGTCAGTCTCCATCAGATGGAGGAGAAATCATCACGTGACTGAGGAAGAAAATCAGAAATGCAGGGAGCATTTTATATTAAACACCGCGGAGCACAAAGTTATGTTTATATCCACTGTGTGTAAGGGGCAGAGGAAACTGGTGCACGCTGCTTAAAAGGTTTAGTTTAATTTAAGTTTATTGTCATTATATGCTGTATCTGCGCGCTTGCAGTGTAAATTCTGTCGTTTATTATAACGGAAGTGATGTGTTAGTAACGAGGCCGCGTTGCGATCACGCGCGGTGTAGACGCGCTGATACAGAGTGTAGCGTGAGTAAGATCTGTAATGTCTAATTCAAACACAAAATTTTATATAATTTATTTTATAGTATTTATGCATTATTTTCATGGCTGCACAAAAAGCACTGAATTAAACTACAGTCCTAATTAATAATATATATTCTGCTGTGTGTGTGTGTGTGTGTTTGAATTGGGTTCTTTTCTGTTTTGGACAAACACTTGTGTAAAGTTTTAGTCTGAAGTAACACTCAGTTTGTGGATTTTATTTCAAGTAAGAAGAAATGGTACTGAACATTTGCCCCGCCCCATCCGATTATTCGAAAAAATAATCGGCCAACTAATCGATTATGAAAATAATGGTTAGTTGCAGCCCTAATAATTATTAATGAATGAATCCTCCCCACTCCTTCCTCCAAGTGGATTTACCATATATTGTGTATGAGTATGGTTCATGTAGACCAGTTTACCTCACAGCTCCATGTTCCCTGATTCGATCCTGAGCTCAGGATACTGTTTATGTGGAACTGCAGTTTCTCCCTGCGTCTGTGCAGGATTCCTCCAGGTTTTCTCCCACCACACATAGACCTACTGGTTGGTGGATCTCCTATGCTATCTTGCCCCAGGGTGTGAATGAGTCTGTGATTCTGTGTCTGTGTGTGTGTCCGTGGTCTCCTGTGATGGACTGATGTAAGATATATTCTTGCCTCTTGCCCATTAATCCTGGATAAACTCTGGATCCTCCTCGACCCTGAGCAGGATGAAGTGGTTACTGATGATAAATAAATGAGCAAAGTTGACAAACTGCATCTGCTTTTTACTTGTATCTACTCTATGGGTCAATATCGTACACTCATATAATTGTCAAATTATTAGAAATCCATGGCTTCAATATATGAAGGGGAAAAAATATTGTTAATATAAAATGATATCTAATTCCTTTAATGCAAATAGGTTGAGTACAAAGCCACCTACTAAGCCACTGCAGTGGAACTGCATGATAGAAGTAACAACTTCATTCATGTCATGTTCTGTGAAGGGATTACTACACACCTTTGTAAGATATATTCAGTTTCTTGTCTATTTCTGACATGGAACAGCCTTCATTTCTCAAAACAACAATAGACTGATGAGTTTCTGAAGAAAGCTCTTTCTTTCTGGCCATTTTGTGACTGTAATCAAACCCACAAATGCTGATGCTCCAGGTTCTCAAGTAGCCCAAAGAAGACCAGTTGTATGGCTTTCTTAAACAGCACAACGGTTTTCAGCTGTGCTAACATCATTGCACCAAGGGTTTTCTAATGATGAATGAACTTTTTAACATGATAATGTCAGATTAGCTAACACAATGTGCCACAGGAACACAGGAGTTGCTGGTTGGTGAAAATGGGCCTTTCCATGCCTACGTAGATATTCCCTTAAAAATCCAGCTATAATAATGACTGTATTTCTGATCAATGTTATTTTAAAAATTCTGATTTTCATTCAAAAGCAAGGCAATTTCTGAGTGACTCCAAACTTTTGAACTGTATTGTTGCTAAGGTGATAAAGTTAATAGTAATTCTCTCATGGTGGTGTTCTAGCTATAATATCAGTACAAGCTACTGTATAAGGTGTGCTACTGTAACAAAAGAGGCAGAACATTAGTTTGGTTTGGAAATTACCAGAAGGTTTGATTATTCTAGACAGCATGGCTCAGGTTAATTGTCAGTCATAAAATACAATAAGTGGAGAGAGGAAAAGTAAAAGGATATAATGGCTGCATGGTTAAATGATGCACTGATGGATTTTCTGTGCATTACAGTGCGTGTTTTTATGAAACATTGTAAGAAGCAGTGGAATAAGGTGGACTGAGAAATGTTATGTTTCTAATAAATGTTATGTTATGTTTATAGAACATTACTTAATAGGCCTAATACTGAATATACAGAGAGTTTTATTTAGTGTACATACATTTTATGAATTCATGCTGGTTTTGTTTTCTCATTTATTTGACTTTTTTTATTCTATGGTATGCTGGTATGGCAAGAAATAAATTGTAAATGCTACTTACCTTTTAATGATGTTTTCTAATTGTGTGTGTGTGTTTTAACATAATCTGTTTACAGTGAATTCTATAAAAGATTGTGTATGAATGTGGATTTAAAAATAAACAGCTTTAATCTCTATGGTTACGTGAACACAGTACACTAAGTAAAAATCTCTGCATACGGGTGGACTGAAAATGAGGAGATGGGGGCAGGCTCAAAAATCAGTTCTTTATTTTCCTTCACTATTTATGTCTCTTTTCAGGAATTTTATTTCACTATGCACATATCTAGACATGGCTGTCCTGTGTCTGTCCTCTCTCTCCCCCTTTTATCCTGCTCATTGAAACACAGAACACCTGTTACAAAATCCTGCACAGGTGTAGATCCTTACCACTCACTTTTCCCTGGCTCCGCCCTCCATTCACAAACCGGTGTTCAACCAAACCCCGCCTCCACAAATAAGTAGTAGGCAACTTCTATATTTCCCAGTCTACCTCATTTCCCTGCTTATTATGATGTTTCATAAAAACACCATTTAATACAGATAAAATCCATCAGTCCATAATTTAACCACCAACCCATCATTTAAGCATAGGTGTGAGGTGTTTCATGCATCTCTTCCTGTAAATCCCTTCACTTTTCCTTTCTTCACTTACTGTATTTCCAGTCTTTCCCAATTAACCTGAACCATGTTGTCTAGAATTACCAAACCATGTCTGAAAATGATTCAACTATAAACATATGTACATGACAGATTATTAACCCTTATGCTTAATGTTTACAGTAATTACATACACTTTGTTAGTGTTTAGTGGTATTGCCTGTTCATTGATTGAACTTGGGGTAGCCTTCCACAAGCTTCTCATGATTTGCTGTAATTTGTGCTCATTCCTCCGGACAGAAGTGTTTTGAAGGCCTCATTGCTCAGACATGCTTTTTCACTTCAGTCCACAAATTTTCTTTGGGAGTCAGGTCAGGGTGTTTTTGATGGCCACTCGAGTAGATTTACTTTGTTGTCTTTAAGCCATTTTGTTACAACTTTGGAGGTATGCTTAGGAGCATTGCCTTGCTTTACATTTTATTTTTTCCCAATAACCTGTGTTCAATTTCCCTTACTCGCCCTACTAGGCCAAAACCAGTGTGCACTTGCAGCATGAGGAGACGAGTGTGTAGTAGGGTGTTGTTTTTTTTAAACTACTATATTTTCTATAGTTGCTATCTAAAATGACCTTTAATACAGAGGAGGTGGACTATGGGGAGGTGCAATACCAGTACCCTGATACTAACATAACATAGAGGTTCTCTCTTTTTTTGGTGTACAGACAGTGCTAATGTTTCCTCTACGTTACTTGACAAAGTTATTATTTTAGCTGTCGAACACAGTATATTGGAGTTGGAATGAAAGAATGAATATTGATATTATTTTATTTCCACTCCAATATACTGTGGTAAAAATATATATTTTTAAAAATAATAACTTTGCCAATGTCCAAATATTTATGAACCTGACTGTATCTGCTGGGTCTGCAAAAATAATGTAATTAATAAAATAAAAATAAAATAAAAAACAGCTTGGATGGTCATTGTGCATGTTTTTTCTAGTCCAGCCAACTTTTCTGATTTTTATGGAATTAATGAATGAATTTTTATTATTAATATTATCATGTTTTTTCCATACATCTTGCAATGTGCTCTTGGACACATTAGTGATGGGACCTGGAGTCACTGGGTGTTTCGGGTCTTTAATCCTAAGACTCCCTGGACCTGGCCTGTGTCCAAATTGCTGATCACCCTCCAGAGCCTTCTTGAAGCTCTCTCAGCAGCCTCTGTGGTGTTCCTGATAGTTCTTTTCATTTGTTGTCATGTGTTGTTAAGATGCTTTAAGGTGTGGTAGAGAGACAGGCTGGAAAAGCCTCTCCAGCACACAACGGGATCCTCATAATAATAATAATAATAATAATAATAATAACAACAACAATAACAACAATAACAACAACTATCATATGCATGGAGTTTGCATGCTCTCCCCATGCTTCGGGGGTTTCCTTCAGGTAATCTGGTTTCCTCCCCAATTCAAAGACGTGTTGTAGGATGATTGGCATTTCCAAATGATCCGTAGTGTGTGAATGTGTGTGAGTGTGTGTGCAATTGTGCCCTGCAACAGGTTGGCACCCTATCCAGGGCTGTCCCCTGTCTTGTGCCCAAAGTCCCCTGGGATAGGCTCCACGCTCCCCCACGACCCTGTGTAGGATACGCGGTACAGAAAATGGATGGCTGGATGGATGGATGTCCCAAATCAATGTCACTGCTACAGCAAAATCATAGAACTTTGGGGAAATTAAACTTATGGCAGAAAATTCTACTGAGCTTCGTGCCACTGCAACATTATTTTTTTTTAAACTTATGGCTCAATACTAAACCTACCAAAAATTTCTCACTCCCATTTTCTATCTGCCAGATCATTTAATAAATAAGCTAAAAATCTACAACAGAAACAGAAAGCAAAGTTAAAACCAATAATTTATTTTCAAAGGTTATGTAAACATCTCAAAATATACTGTACCTCTGTTAAACATTTCACAATAATCAGTAGGAATAAGTGGAACTAAATCTTATACAAACTGTACATGAACATGGTCAGAAAGATTCTAACAGGAATTTGAAATGTGAACCTTCAATTAAAACTGGAGTACGTGAGTGAGGGGTGCGCTGCTGTTACCTGTAGTCCAGCAGTGTAGTGAGTGTGGTTTGTTTGGAATGGTTTGAGTTTTGGATAGATCAAGCTAAATAAAACACTTAATACACATGGGTAATAATGTCTGTTTTTATATTATTTAAGGTTTTATGCGAAACATAATCCAAAATGATGTACAATTAAAGGTTAGTATAATTAGCCTACACTGAACAAGTTAAGTGATATATGTGCACACATACTAATCATCCACCAAATATTGCTAAATTTGGCTGAATTGTAAAAGCCATTAGTCGTACTGAATGAAGAGTCGTTTGGGAGTTTATTGCTGAGCCAAATGAACTGACTCACTGAAAAGAGCTGGAATAACCATCACTAATTTGTGCATCTTTGATTCATGTATGTGTCTATAAATCTTTACGTGCCCTGATGTTGCCATGCCAACTGGTCACTCGCGTCATGATTGTAATGAACTCAAAGCAAAAAATAAATAAATAAATACATAATAATAATAATAATAATAATAATAATAATAATAATGTAACTGCTGTTTTACTAAGTCGAGCAGTCTAAGTGTAAGTTCTTTTGGCGTGAGGTATTTGTGTTGCACAATGATGAATAATTTGCTGTATATTTCTCTTTAAACATTGCCTATGTCCAGTGATGAATAATTAGTAAGATTTGATGGTAATATTAGTCTACACTTATTTTCAAACTTTTTGTAACATATTTTCTGTCTATTACAGATGTGTTGAGTCCTTCACATTAGAATAAGATGAATAGTTAATGTTGAATTAGGATTTGCATGGATTACATGTGTCTGGATCAGACAGTGTTGCATGTTACGTGGTGGTTTCTTTTGCTGTTGATGTGACCTGTTGTTGTGCTGATGTGGGTCTCACTGCAGTGACATGTTTGTTAGTTTAGTTCATTTACAGTCTCTTTGCAGCAGTGTAGTTTGAGTGACTTGTTTCTTTACTGAACCGTAGACTGTTGAATAGAATAAAGTAATGTGTGAATATACAAATATATATTATATACGGTGTGCTATGGATATGTAATACAATGTATACGAAACACAAGTCTCAATATTTAAATAATACAGTGCAATGGTCACAAACACGAGGAATGGAGCGTATACTGCACAATCTGTGAGTGAATTGAAAGTCTTTATACTGTAGCTGTGATTGTGTTGTGAATTTAATGCAGGTGTGTGATCTGGGATTTGCAGTACATGGCAGAGATGTTTGTGGCCCACAGTGCAGGATGGGAAATGTAGTTCGTGACATGAATAGACTTAACACCAACTTAATATGATCAAATACAGTTTAAATGAAATGGATACATTTATAATGGAACTTTTTTACGCCTTTCACAAATGGCGCTCAGCGAAGGAAACAATTTGTATTAAATTGAAACTAAGCTCATAGATGATAAATTTTTGTTAGACTAGTTAAATACACATACGCATTACTCCTGATTAGAGAGATTTACAGAAAGTGAACAAAGTTTAAATGTCATGTATGAAGGGTCTGAGTGATATTTTGAGTGTGGAACAGTTGTAAGTTAATAAGGGACAAAGGGGTGCATGCACGTCTACCCTTTAAACTAAACACTATTGTTGTACACAGTAAAAACAAATTCAATAGGTTGTTTTGAATTAAAATTAGTGGGATAAAAGAGACTAGAGAACTGTAAATACATGTCTAGATCTCAACCTCATTTACTCTATTTTAGTTCTGTATTATTGGGATTATCACTCGTTAGCACAGATGGGATATTAACAGGTTAGATTAGTGTACATCACAAATAGTCCTAGACTAAAGGATTTGTTTTTTCCATTCACCAGAAGGATATTAAGAAAGGAATTCAGGAAGGGAGAAGAATGAATCTTTGCCACTTGGGGTTGTATTTTTTAAAGACAACAGACTAGAACTCTTTGACAGATTAACTAAACATGAGAGTAGAAGACCCCTTTATGAGAGGAATTATTCATTTGATTAGAGAATTAGAGATTACTTCAATAATTTTTAAATGATTTGATAGACCAACATTATTTAATCTCTGCAGCAATATTTCATGATCCACTGTGTCAAGCCTTTAATAAATCGATAAAAAGGGAAGTGCAGTAATCACCTTTATCTAGAGATTACGCAATATTGTTTAAGACTTTCAAAACCACTGTTGTGGTGATGTTTCTTATGAAACTTTAGTTACTAGAAAAGATTTTTTTGCAATCTGATAACATGTCAATGGTTCACTGATAAGGATTTCTAAAAATTTTGATAGGACACAAAGCTTTGGAATTGGACTGTAATTGTCTAATATAGTGGGATTTCCCTCTTTTAATAAAGGAACAACAAAAGCCAATTCACAAATTTCTGGTATAACACCAGTGTCTAATGAAAGATTAAAAAGATAAGTTAAAGGAGATGAAATAATATCAGCTGCTAATTTCAGGAATACAGACAACCAATAGAGACAGACAGATGCTCATTGAGGCCTAAGAAGGGAGTCAAGGTCAAGACACACAAGCCTGTGTGTAAAAGAAACCTTTTTTTTTGTAAAAGAAACCTTGTCCTCATGAAACCTTTTCAAGAAAAACAACTAACTGCGCATGTTCCACAAATTTAAGATAACGCACAGACATGAATATTTAATTGTGGCAAAAGAAGATTGGTCTATTTTCAACGAGGAAAAGCAAAACCCCACCTACAGAGACTATGCTGTGGAGATAGGTATATAAAGACATGTTTGTGTATGCATAATTCAGACACTCTGCAGACTGTCACACTTTATTGATTTTCAATAAAGTTTATTTACTTTTTGACATCTACTAAACTCTCTGTCTCTGAAGTTTTTGACTTAGGCTAAAAGGTTGATTTTAGTCACAACAATTGTTTCAGAATTTACAACAGAAACATGCAATGAAATCAGTTCCTTTATTAATAATCTGAAGACCACATAAAGTGTGAGTCCTGACCTGAAGTCTTCTGCTTGTTGTATATAGTGTTGTAATGGTTACTTAATTATAAATAAGTTCTCAGAGTTTAAAAACTAAAAGAGAAATCAGACACATGACTAAACTTTACCTTTGAGCCAGTAGCAGCAGGAGTCTGTGGAGATTTTCCTAAAGAGCGGCGTCTGGACTCTGATTTCATTATAAGAGGTGTAAAGAATCAGGACACTGGAAGAAAAATACAGAGATTCATGACTCCAGAATCTCCACTAACCTGTTAACCGAGTAGCTCAGGTGGTCAGTTTCAGATGAACTCACCTTTAGTGAAATCACACAGAATATCAGAGCTTCTAAGCCCGTGTAGAGAAAGAAG
>JAPEIY010005697.1:0-10353 GCA_026122135.1 Cathorops aguadulce | reverse complement strand
AATCATTAGCTCCCTCGCCCCCTGGACCCCGCCCCGGTTTTTTCAGACTTTTTAAAAATATTTTTCATTCTCATCCCTGCTGATGAGACGCCGCTTCCGATAATTAAAAGAAGAAAGCACAACCTCGCCAGTTGATGCGTCCAGAGAAATATGTTCCAAAACTTGCCATAATCCAACAGTCTGGTGGGTAAAAAAAAAAAACCTTAGGCCACTTCTGCAGCAGTGGCCTTACTACCTCCGTTTGAGCCTGCAGGAGTGGAGCAGTTGGTGGTGCATTGTTGCTGTCTTCTACCACAGCCATATAGAAGTAGGCTGCAGACTCCGCATGGCTCCACTGCAGTGCATCACGAGCCTTCTGAAGAAACTTGTGTTCTCTTCCCCTGGACATTACATATTTCCCAATGTGCAGCTTTAAGGTGAGTTGACTCATGCACATGAAGTCTAGACCCAACAGTAATGGCATACACAGCTGTTTGTCATCAAGCACATGTACGTTAACTGTATAATGGGCATTGTTTAAAGTAAGTAGCAAGGTAACTTTGCCTATAGCCTTACTCTCTTGCCCATTAGCCATGATGAATTTCTGGCTTTCATTAGCACACAAAGTTTCACCTGTCTTCTTGATGCTATTCCATAGGGTGTTGCTCATCAAGGAGTAGGTACAGCCCGTGTCCAAGACAACATCTCCCCTTGAGCCACGGATTGTGACAGGCACCACCAGGAGCGTTGGCATACCCACCACAGAGGCGACATCAGCACTATGTTCCCGGGTCTGACTCTGCTCAGACTTCTTGGTGGCTTCCTTAGAGGTGTGGTCACTGGGGTTATGTTGAACTTTGTTTCAGTAATCTTTGGAGTTACTCCAGTCTTATTCAATTAGTGAGCCCACCTTGACAAGCTGGTCGACAGTGGTCACAATGCCTCGTAGGCCACTAGCCAGTCTTGGATTGCATGCCTTAAGGATACACCTCACAATCTCATCCTCAGGCATCTCTGAATGCCACTTCAAGCAGAGCGCACGACGGTCGTAGGCAAAGTCCCTCAGGCATTGCGTAGGTGCTTGGACACTTGAGTGGAGTTGCTCTTCTATTTCAGAGGGGTAGTCTGAAGGAAGGAAAGCCTCAAGGTAGGCAGCTTTAAATCCACTCCAGTTGGAAATTTTGCTTCGTGCAGACAGCCACCAGCTCTGAGCAGGCCCCTTGAGGACGGTGTTAAGGGTGCCAGTGAGCTCAGCATTATGCAAAGGCCTGAGTGACAAAGTTCTCACAATGTTCGATGAAGTCAATGACGACTTTAGAATTCCTAGATTCACCGAACTTGGGAAACTCCATTTTGATGAGTGGCTTAGGCATAGCAGTGTGCAAAGATGTAGGGGCAATGTGTAGAGGAGTGATGGTAACATCAGCCTCAAGTGTGTGAGGAGTAGTGGGCACATACGATGCAGGAGTGGAAAATCTAGGCCCTCAGGACAAGCAGTACTGCCCCATATAATGATCAAGGCACGGAGCGTGATGACGTAGGTGACGTAAGCAGAGTAGAACAGGGGATCACGCAGTGTACACCTGGGATATACAATGTGCGAGTACCCAGTAAAGATACTAGCGAACTCCAGCTAAGTCTGTCTGATTTATTTAATTAATTTAATGACTGTGGAAGCAGCAGCCATTACAGTGGCGACGAGGATTCAAAACGGAAAACAAAGGAGAAACCGGAGCATTGGAACTTTGAAGCGTGAGTGCTAACGCCCATGAAAACAACTAGCCAGCTAGCGCAGCAAACGCCTGACTACTGAAGCTAAGTAAAATGTTTAATTCAGCCATGGCAAGCCACTCTCTTCAACCGTTTGACACGGAGACAGATCCGAGCTCTTTAGGCATGAGATGGAGTAAGTGGATGCAACGCTTTGAAAACTTTCTCGTAGCAATGGACATTGTGAATGATGCCAGGAAGAGGGCACTGCTTCTGCACTTAGCTGGGGAACGAGTGCATGACATTTATGATACTCTCGCGGAGGACGAGGATGATTATGCAGGAACAAAAACGAAGTTAAATGTCTACTTCACACCAATGAAAAACACTCAGTATCTTGTGTACAAGTTCAGAAAAGCAATGCAGTTGCCTGGCGAGTCCCTAGACACTTATCACACAAAACTCCGCACTCTAGCCAAAGACTGCGAATTCGCCGATACGGACAGTGAGATCAAAGCACAGCTAATCCAGAGCTGCACGTCGCAAAGGCTCCGCAGGAGGGCGCTCCGAGAACCTGCAACGACATTAGACAAGCTGTTAGAATATGGGAGGACATTGGAAATCTCCGAGGAACAAGCAGAGGGCATAGAGAAAGGAACAGCCACTGCAGTGAACATGCTGGAACACAAAAACAAAGCACAAAATGAATATCAACGCAAAGACAAAAATAAGACAAGCACAAAATGCAGGAATTGTGGTGGAATATATCCTCATAAAGGAGACTGCCCAGCAAAAGGAAAGGACTGTAATGCCTGTGGGAAACCCAATCATTTCGCCAAGGTGTGCAGGTCCCGGCAAAAGAAAACAAATGAAAGCAAGAAAATGGATTCTGCTGAGAGAAAGCGGGTGAGCACCAAGAAGGTTAACCAAGTGACTGCATCGTGCTCAGAGTGCGGCACACACAAGGGTTCATCTAGCAGCGATGAATATGCATTCGTGGTCAACGGTGAGGTATGCTCAAAACATCCACAGACACAGGTCATGATGAATGGCGTCAAGATAAAAGTCCTGATTGACTCTGGAGCTTCTGTTAACATAATTAGTGAGACAGTAGTAAACAATCTTAACCCTGCTCCAAAGCTCAGTCCAGCCGAGATAAAAATATTTGCATATGGCTCCAAAACTGCTCTGCCCATCATTGGTATGTTCACATGCTGCACTCAAGCCAAGGGCAAAAGCACAGAAGCAACATTCTACGTGCTGAAAGGGAATGGACATTCACTTCTCAGCTGTGAAACAGCCAAAGCACTGGGACTGATTCAAATCGTCAACACTGTCAACCTCACCAGACCAAGCGTAGCAGAACAACTCGTCGACAGTCATCCACAGCTGTTCACGGGAATAGGCAAGCTCAAAGACTTCCAGGTGAAGCTTCACATTGACCCTGATGTGCAACCAACGTGCCAACCACATCGACGAGTACCGTTCCACATCCGACAAAAGGTTGAAGCCGAGCTACAAAAGCTAGAAAACGATGACATCATTGAAAAGATCACAGGACCAACACCCTGGGTGTCTCCGATAGTGACGCTCCCGAAACCAAAAGACCCTGACAAAGTCAGAATTTGTGTCGACATGCGCCAAGCAAACATGGCCATACAGCGAGAGCGACATCTCACACCAACGATGGATGATGTGATCCATGAACTCAACGGTGCGAGAGTGTTCTCCAAATTGGATTTGAATGCAGGATACCACCAGCTTGAGCTACATCCAGATAGCCGCTACATCACCACCTTCACTACTCACCTGGGGCTCAGAAGATACAAGCGTCTGAACTTTGGCATATCATCAGCTGCTGAAGTTTTCCAAAATGCCATATGCCAGGCTCTGCACGGCATCCAAGGTGTCAAGAATCTCAGTGACGATATCATTGTCTTTGGTGCCTCTCAAAAAGCACATGACGATGCCCTGACAGCGGTGTTTGCAAGACTGAAGGAGTGTGGTCTGACACTCAACCGCAACAAATGTGAATTCAACAAGCAACAACTTGAATTCTTTGGCTTTGTCTTCTCAGCCGACGGCATCTCAGCTGACCCTCAGAAGGTGGCGGCCATTCATCAGGCCTCTGTACCCAAAGACCCGGCCGAAATACGAAGCCTCCTAGGCATGGCCAATTACTGTTCCCGGTTCATTAAGGATTTCTCTACCATCACTGCACCCCTCAGGGAGCTCACCAAGAAAAGCACGCCCTGGCAGTGGGGTGAAGAGCAGTCAGCTGCACTCGAACTGCTCAAAGAGAGACTGACAAGTAATACCACCATGTCCTACTTCGACCCGCAGAAAGACACAGAACTGGTCGTTGATGCCAGTCCTGTAGGACTGGGTGCCATTCTCACTCAGAAAGAAAAAGGGGAGAGACACATTATAGCGTATGCCAGCCGCGCGCTCACTGACGTCGAGAGAAGATACTCACAGACTGAACGTGAAGCCCTAGCAATTGTATGGAGCTGCGAGCACTTTCACCTCTACATCTATGGGCACCCATTCACCCTGGTCACTGACCATAAGCCGCTCGAGTTAATCTGGAATAACCCAAGATCAAAACCACCTGCCAGAATAGAGCGATGGGGTCTCCGGCTGCAGCCCTACAATTATCGTGTTGTCTACAGAAAAGGAGCTGACAACCCTGCCGACTATATGTCCAGACACCCAAGACCAACGCAGGTGTCCGAGACAAGAGCCAGCAAGGTTGCAGAGGAGTACGTGAATTTCATCTCACTCCAGGCGACTCCAAAGGCGATGACACTGGAAGAGATAAAAGTTGAAACATTAAAAGACACCACTCTGCAACAGGTCAGTAAATGCATCAAGAACAACACCTGGCACACAATCAAAAGTGACATGCCAAATGCACCTGTGTTACAGCAATTCAGACACGCTAGCAGAGAACTCACACTGTCTGCGGATGAAGACATCATACTCCGAGGCTGCAGAATAGTTATACCCCTATCCCTACAGCAGCGAGTTTTAGCACTTGCCCACGAAAGCCATCAGGGCATAGCCAAGACCAAAGTGCTCCTCCGTGAGAAAGTGTGGTTTCCTAACATTGACCAACAGGCCGAGGCTATCTGTCGAAACTGCTTAGCCTGTCTAGTCAATACCCCTGTCACCAAGACCGAGCCTCTCAGAATGACTGAGTTGCCTGAAGCACCCTGGCACTCTGTCAGTGCTGATTTTTATGGCCCGCTCCCATCAGGAGAGTATCTGTTAGTCATAGTGGACGACTACTCGAGATACCCCATTGTTGAGGTCCTTCGCTGCATCTCAGCAAACGCAGTGATACCACGTCTGGATGCTGTATTCTCCATGTTCGGCATTCCACAAGTTGTCAAGACTGACAATGGACCTCCATTCAACGGCACACAGTTTTCCCAGTTTGCCAGCTACATGGGATTCAAACACAGAAAATTAACACCTCTGTGGCCACAAGCAAATGCGACTGCTGAAAGGTTCATGCGGACCATCGGGAAGACAGTCCGCATTTCACAAATGCTTGGAACTTCCTGGAAGCAGCAACTGAACATCTTCCTGCGTGAGTACAGAGCAACACCTCATAGCACAACAGGAAGACCACCTGCGGAACTGATCTTTCAGAGAAAAATGAACATCAAAATACCATCTGCCAGTCCTGTTACAATTCATGCTGACAGTGATGTACGCCAGAAAGACACCAAGGCAAAGGCTAAGATGAAAGCTCATTCCGACATCCGACGACATGCCACGCCATCCAACATCAAGCCAGGCGACGTTGTGCTATGTCGTCAGCTGAAGCAAAACAAGCTCACCACACCTTACAGCAAAGAGCCACTGACAGTCACACAAGTGAAAGGCCCAATGGTGACTGCAGGACGGAACGGATACTCCATCACCAGAAACAGTTCATTCTTCAAGAAGATCCAATCCGATGCACTGCAGGATCCGCTGGCACTCCTCGATTCAGACTTGGACCTGGATGATGACGACGGCGACGCTGCAGAACCAGCACCAGATCTGGAAGACGGTGTCAACGCAGAACCAACACCCCTGCCACGTCGATATCCTTTCAGACAGCACAGGCGGCCTCCTGCCTATTTACGTGACTATAACTAAAGGGCTGAGATCGACCTTAAGTCACCAGGGGACTGTTTAGACTTCTCATTAAGTATGGTTAAATGTTAGATTTAAAAAAATGAATGGTTCTGTTGACATCCTATCCTTAGTTAGATGTTTTATGAGTTAATGATATGCATTTGTGTTCTGCAGTATAAATGATTTTCAATGCCATTGATAGCCTAAAAGTAAAGTCAAGAGTAAAGTAAAAAGTAAAAGTTAGTGAGGTATTATTGGATATTCATACAAGGCTCTGTTATCTAAGTACAGTAATGGTAATGTGTGGAACTTCGTTCAAAAAAAAAAGGAGTGATATAATGATCAAGGCACGGAGCGTGATGACGTAGGTGACGTAAGCAGAGTAGAACAGGGGATCACGCAGTGTACACCTGGGATATACAATGTGCGAGTACCCAGTAAAGATACTAGCGAACTCCAGCTAAGTCTGTCTGATTTATTTAATTAATTTAATGACTGTGGAAGCAGCAGCCATTACACCCCATAGCCTTCTTCATTTCTTCTTTCCACTGCTTATCCCTGTGCTCCAAGTATGCAGCAATAGCCTGATCAAAACTGTGCAGCCTTTCATCAGTATACTCCTTGGCCTCTGTACCTGTGACCTCAATTGCAGCCCTCAGACCATCTTCCCTGTTGAGTGTACTATCTACTGCTTCTCTGAGATGGTTTTCCAAAGACTCGATTCTCAGATATAGTTCCTGGAGCTGTTCTGCCACATCATCAGCCTCCCCACCTGACTCTTGCCCCTCTTCATCACCACTATCAACATACATGGTTTGCAACCGACTGGTTAGCTCTGTGACCCCACTGCGGTTGTGACTAGTAGTGACATGTTGGTAGGAGTTGGGATTGGTTGATGAGCTGGTGCCCACAGGTGACCCCTGGTGGTCAGTCGCGGACATTACTGTGTGGGAAGTAGTAATGCAATCTAATGTAATGTAGTAATTAATTGTATAACTGCAATGTAGGACTGTATAATGTATGAAGCCCAATAAAATGTGTGCCAGTACAAATAAAATGAGTGCATCAGTGTCTTCAGTGGCCTAACAAGCTAGCCTGGCCTATTCACAAACAAATGACTTGTAAAACTTAGACACTACCAGTCTTGGTGTTATCATTACCACAGTAACAAAAAAATAAAGTGATCCTGTGCCCCGTACGGGCCACCACTGTAACAATCCTCCCTTGATTCTAGGTAAAATAGATACACGCTATTTAAGTCACAGGTGGATCTAAAGCAAGCTGCAGTAATGTTAACTTGCGCTGGCCTACTAGCAATGCTTAACATATAAATTATGATCAAAGTTTATCAGTAATGCCCAAGTTTCATCACATTATGAATCAAATAAGGTAAATATCTTAACGTAAAAACATACTGGAGGCAACAAGTAAACTT
The DNA here is from genome assembly GCA_026122135.1 of Cathorops aguadulce. Lineage (NCBI taxonomy): Eukaryota > Metazoa > Chordata > Actinopteri > Siluriformes > Ariidae > Cathorops > Cathorops aguadulce. Next base: position 3,098 of record JAPEIY010005697.1, on the reverse strand, counting down.
GGTGAAGTTATAATTTAAACACAAACATCGGCCGCTCAGGCCGCTTAAATCAGGAAGTGCGGAGTCAGCCGCCACTTTTAAACAGAATGAAACCCCCAAAAAAGAAAAAAACTAAAATATCCCTTGAGTTCACTTCCCTATTAGTCCCAAAGTCAAGGTTTAGGGTAATCCAGTCCGATCGTAGTATGGATCCCAAATGAAAAGGAAAACACACGAGCCACGGAGGGATGCGCTCATAGTCTGACGAGATTCCGCTTCCAATAATTAAAAGAAGAAAGTACAACCTCACCAGTTGATGCGTCCAGAGAAACATGTTCCAAGACTTGCCGTAATCCAACAGTCTGGTGGGTAAAAAAAAAAAAATTCCCACGAGAACAGATGCGGTAATCCAAGCTTGGGGACTCTCAAACGCCATGCGCTCACCTCCGACCTCTTCCTCCAGGTAATTTTTCCCCACCCCTTCCTCTGGCCTAGTGACATGCATTTAAAGACATCACATCCCCAAAATCCATGTCATACATTGATAATTGGCAATTAACAAAAATTAATTAACAAGAATTACTTTATACATTCTTAAACATTTAGCCCTGTAAAATGGTAGACTTATTGGCGACCTTTACAATCTGTTTGTGGGTGATAAACACTGGTGTGGATAGGTTTAATTCCCAGTAACCCATACAGTTCGTGCAGTGTGTGTGACATGAACATAGCGCCTTGATCAGTCAGAATCTCTTTGGAGATTCTGACTCGGGAGATGACGCAGAAGAGTGCTTCTGCAATACTACATGCTGAGATATTGCAAAGAGGCAGTGCTTCCGGATATCGCATTGCATAGTCTACCAGAACTAAAATAAAGTGATATCCTTGTGCTGACCGATCTAATGGCCCCAAAAGATCCATCCCAATTCTTTCGAACGGGGTCTCGATTAATGGCAGAGGGCACAAAGGCGCTTTTGGAATGGCCGTGGGATTTACTAACTGGCATTTGCGACATGCCGTACACCACCTGCGGACATCGCCGCGAATCCCTGGCCAGTAGAACCAGGTCATTATTCGGGCTAGTATCTTATCCTGCCCCAAGTGTCCGGCCATGGGATTAAAGTGAGCTGCCTGGAATATGAATTCCTGGCAGCTCTTTGGGATTAAAAGCTGGGTTATTGGTTTCTTAGTCTGAGTGTCCTGTGTCACTCAGTATAATCTATCTTTAATAACGGAGAAATAGGGGAAGGACAGTGTGGCATTCAGTTGGAGAGTTTGACCATTGATTGCTCTCACTTGGTCAAACGCATGCCGCAGAGTCTTGTCTGATGACTTCTCTAACGGGAAATCCACAAGGGAATCCCTGAGAGAGGGAGGAGGAGCAGGCTGTTCCTCACTCCGATGCGGTGATGGCAGCTCTGTGACAGCTCTGTGACAGCCATTCCCACCAATGCCACTCCAGGACCTCCCCTCACTAAACTATGGCAGGCCCACTCTTCACTAGATGCGCCATTAATTCCCCAAATCCCGGCCAATCAGTCCTCAGAATTATCGAGTGGTTAAGGCAAGGATTAACTGCTGCCTTTACTCTAAATTTTTCCCCTCGAAATAGAATGTGGACTGACACTAAAGGGTAGTTGTGAACATCCCTGTGCACACACAACACCTTCACCAATTGTTCTCCCCCCAATGCCTTGTCTTGCACCAGGCTTTGGTGGATTGAGGTCTGATTACAGCCCAAGTCCACCAAAGCCTGATACGTATCCTCTTGGACACTCACCGGTATGCGATACGCTCTGGCCCGATTGAGGGCAGTTCCTGGCACGTCGGGGATCCGGACCACCGCGCCCACCTCCATTGCCAAGCACTGATGGTGGAGGTGCCCCAGCTCCCCGCAGCGCCATCAAACCAGCCCGGGCTCTCTCTCTGCACCGGTGCTCTGGGGCTCACTCTCCTAAGGGGGGGAGAGACAGACATGGTAGCAGGAAATGGGAAGGCACCGCGGGTGTGGTGGGCCAGCTGTGGCGGAGCCGGCCCCTGCCTCCATGGTGCGGGAACGGGGCAAGGACGAGACACAGAAGGGGAAGGGGAGAGAAAGAGAGAGAGGAGACGAGGAGATCTGCAATCTTGCTGTGGGAACATCTGCCAAATGATCCTCCACCAACTTGATGGCCTGATCCAGCGATGCCGGGCGATGGCACTGGGCCCACTCCACGGTCCCTTTGGGAAGTCGTGCGATGAACTGCTCCAGTTCCACCAGATCGATGATTCCCTAGGCGTTGCGGTTGTCAGCCCTCAGCCACCGCCGGCAGGCATCCTGGAGTTGCTGCCTAAACGTGAACTAGCAGCCGACCTCCTCTAGGCATAGAGTGCAGAAGTGCTAGTGTTGTTGTTCTGGGGTGTGCCCCACACGCTGGAGGATGGCCCGGCGCAGGTCCGCGTAGGCCAGCCGGCTGTCGGCGGGGAGCTGTAGTGCAACCAGCTGCACCTCGCCCATTAGCAGGGGGAGGAGGCGCACTGTGCGCTGTTCCAACGGCCAGCCCCAGGCCTTGCTGCTTGCTCAAAGAGTGCGAGGAAGGCCTCGGGGTCATCGTGCGGACTCATCTTCATTAGGGTGAGGTGGGGTGGGCCCGCAGCAGTGGAGGTGCTGGACCCTGCCGATGCGAGGAGGTGCTGTTACGCCTAATGATCTTCCTGTTGCGCCAGCACCAGGGCCTCGAACCTTTGCACTTGCTCCTTTTGGAGGGTGACCAGTGCCTGGTGCTGGCTCTGTTGGGCCATGGCGAGGGCGTGGATCAGGTCCGTGAAGGGGGAGGACTCCATGGAGCTGTTCTCTTTTGTGCTCCTTCCTGGGTTTCGGCACCACTGTAACGCTTTGAGTGGGTGGGTGGAGCACAGAAGTATGGCAGGCCAGAACTGAATTGCAAAATCTTTTTATTGTGACACTTTTCAGTCAACACAATCTCCCAGCCACACAGACATGCGCGCACACACACATCACTTGTCTGGTTGGGGAGAGAGCTCTCTTCCTCTGCTCTCTCTCTACTTTTATCGGGTGTGGTCACTGGGGAAGACACACAAACACAGGTTAATTGACATCAGGTGCAGTGATTCTGCCA
>JAPEIY010005653.1:0-10360 GCA_026122135.1 Cathorops aguadulce | reverse complement strand
GGGGGAAACCGGAGCACCCAGAGGAAACCCACGCGGACACAGGGAGAACATGCAAACTCTGCACAGAAAGGCCCTCGACAGCCACGGGGCTCGAATCTGGAACTTCTTGCTGTGAGGCGACAGCTCTAACCGCTACACCACCGTGCCACCCCCCAAATTCCACTTGCCCCACAAAAGTAAAACATGAGCCGTGCAAAGCCCTGCAATTATCTGCTACCAAATATTCTCATTTAAGAAACCATTCCACACCAGAGTATGCACTTCCCCAGGTAAACATGCCCATTACATGTTAAGTACACTTGGTAACAAAGAGAAAAGGCCCCAATGAGGGAAAAAAATTGCCAGAAGCCTGAGACAAACCAAAAGGAGAGTCAAAAAAATAATAATGGTTTTGCACAACCAAAATATCCCAGAGCACAAATCTAGATAATCCTAGACCCATACAGCTATCTGCTTAAACACATCACCCCAGATTCTCTGTGTCTGCATCATCTCAATAAGTCTCCTAACAGGTTTTATGTACCGCCCTGCCCTTGTTATGATATGTGTCTCAGTCTCTACTGTCTGACAGTCAGAAACAGGAACCAGGGCAGAAATCGGTCTCAAGCCACGGTCAGGGTCTGGGAAGTTATAGAGTTGGGATCTTGCCGGCTCACAAGTCATAGTCAGAGTGTCAGCAGCATTTGACACACAGGGGTCAGAGTCCTCATGCCTATAATCAGAGTCTGTATGTCTGGAGTCAGAGTGTAGGTATTTTGCCAGGTCACTAGTCAGAGGGTCAGCAGCATTTGACACACAGGAGTCAGAGTCAAGGGCCATTAGATCACCATCCATAGCATCTCCCACAAGGAAAAGGTCAGACGCAGGCATTAACCCATCCTCTCTGCTTGACATGTATTTTCCCCCCACAGAATCTGACTCCTCATCTTCTGACATATCACTAGTCAGCTCCGACACCCAAACAGAAGTTCTGTTTTTGGCATTCATGTTGTCTGCTGGTGAATTACTTGCTACTGAACTGACCCTCTCAATCCTCTCCTCTGGTGTGTCACACAGTGGCAGGAAGTTAACGGGCATAATAAGATTGCGGTACAAAGTTTTCTCTTGTCCAGTGGAGGGGTTGCAAATCTTATACACATGAGTGTCACTATTCTTCTCAGCAACAACATAAAGTGTATTCTCCCACCTGTCAGAAAGTTTCCTTTTTCCACACTCCCCCTTATTCGCCAGCAGCACATGATCCCCAACCTCCACAGGGGCCCCTCTGACTTTTCTGTTATACAAGTCTGCATGCCTCCTCAGCTGTCTATCTGCAGATGACTGTGCAGACTTTATGGCCTCCTGCAGGTCTCTCCTGAGGCACTGGACATACTCATTGTAATCCACCACATCTGAATCCTGCAAGACCTCCCCAAACAGCATATCCACAGGTAAGCGAGGTGTTCTTCTGAACATTAGATGGAATGGGGCATATCCAGTGGTCTCATGAATAGTACAATTATAGGCAAATGTCAGAGATTTGAACATCTGAGGCCACCTGTGCTTTGCCCTAGCTAATCAGTGCCCGGATCATATTGCCCAAGGTCCTATTAAATCTTTCAACTCCCCCATTGCCCATTGGGTGATAAGGTGTTGTATGGGATTTCTCCACCCCAGCCATATTGAGAAGCTCTGCAATGAGATTGCTCTCAAAGTTGGCTCCCTGGTCTGAATGAATGTGGTGTGGGAACCAATAGACACAGAAGATATTGTTCCACAGCTGATGGGCAACAGCTTTGGCAGACTGATTGGGGCACAAAAAGGCATGGGCCATTTTGGTAAAATGATCCGTGACAACAAGGACATCAAGGGACTTGTTAGACATATCCTCAGCATACCAAAAATCCATACAGACAAGTTCAAGTGGTTCTGTGCTGACAATGTTTCCAAGAGGAGCTCTGGCCTCAGGCTCCGGGGATTTGCTGAAGACACATCTACAGCAACACTTCACACACTCTTTAACATCAGCCTCCAGTCCTTGCCAGAAGAACCTCTGTCATGTCAACCACAGTGTCCGTTGTTGGCCCTGATGCCAAGCCTCATCATGGACACCTTTTAGGACTGTCAGTGAGGTAGGTACAACAAAGCAGTAGGTCTTTCTCTTGGTCAATGGATCCATTGACACACGATACAAACCCACATTCACAGAGACAGCTTCTCCCATCCCTTAAGCAGCTTAACAGCCTCCAAAGGCTTCTGGTTATGTTCTCTTCTTATTGAGGGTCTTCTACCCCACTCCATGTAGAACACCACCCTGGCCAGTACACCATCCTGACGTTGCTTTGACATAAGATCCTCCTTAGATAATGCTCCAATAGCAGTTACTTCAGGTGGCACTAAAAACTGAGGGAACTATGGCAGCAGAAGTGCTCTGCATTGTAGCTCTGCCCTTTCCTGAGTGTGAGAGGTCAATATGGCAGACACTTCATCACTAGACAAAGGTAGAACAGGGGGTGGGGGTGTGGACTGACCATTCACGACGAAGTCAGTCTTTCTGGTCTCAGTTCTGGACACCAACGTCGAAACTTGGCTTTCCAGATCGACCTTGTATGGATGGTTGGACCAGCGGAAAACATCCTGCACTCTCCTAGCTTGAACTCCAGCTGCCTCATCCCTGTTGTACTCGGGTAAGTCTGTGTAGCGCACTGGTGTAGCTACACCAGTATCACACCACTTACTGCGCCACTGGACCAATTCTAGGTTCTAAGGAGTGGGGAGCAAAAATAATTACACCAGTTGCTTTAAATCCAAAAGGCAAGCAATTTACTGAATGCAAAAACACACATATAAAATACAGTACACAAAACAAAAATACCGTGCAGGTTCCCAATATTGAGGTAAGTACAATAAATAAAAAGGTATTTCACTCTTTTTGTTCTTTACTTCACCTAGTTTATTTTAGTAAAGCTAATCTAAGTTAGTTAGACCAGTCTCTTTTTCTTAGGTTGTGCCTATTTTAGAATTCCTATTTTTCTTCCTGAGTTAACTCTTTTTTCTTTCTTTTACTGGTAAGAGAATACCTTCAATTACACAATCAAATCAAAGTGGACCACTATCATTTCAAGTCACATTCACAAATATAAACTCAATATGAAAATAAAAGTATGACACTTTCAATTCAAGTTCAAGCCTGAATATGAGTTCAAGTCTTATGTTCAATTCAATCCAAAAATAATAATTCAATCAGTTCTCAGTTCAGTTCAACTCCTGATACTCCTACCACTCTGGCAGCGAGTCACCATACGCGGAAGATCCCTTCACTAATGTGATGGAGATGATGAGTTGAAGGTCTGGATCTGGCTCGCTGTCTTGAATCCCGCCTGTGCATGTGCACGAAACACTGCAGACCAATTCTCGCTCCGACCGAACTTCAAACCAAGCATAAAAACCTGACCAAAAACTGGTGTGGCTTAACTCTCAAAATCCCTGTCAGTTCCCGACTAGGTAAGTTATGTTTATCAACCTGAAAATCAACTTTTCACTCCTTTTTCTGCTTATTAATCACTGCTCATTTTCTTCGATTTCTCCTCTACTCTCTCCCTCAGGTCTCGCACCACTGAGGTGCTGCGTCTAGCAACACAAGTCCCTTAAAGGGGCAGTGACATGAATTTTCTGTCAGCATACTTTTAATCTTAAACATTAAATTATTGTTGTATTAATTTTTTATTAACTCTGATGAATTAATTTACATTAAATGGATCAATTAACTTTTAAACTTATTTATGCAGCTTTTAAACTATTTATTCTTATTTATGTCGTTTTAACATGGGTTACACCCTCCCCTCTTTACCTAATGCATGTCCCTGTGCATTTTGAATCTATACCGTCATAACTCTAGGGGTTTTTGGAAAGCTAGATTCTTCAAGGGAGTCTGTAAACACATCACTCAAGGTTTGAAATAAAGACTGAACTATTATAAGCAACAGGTTTCCTAGCTCTAGATAAGTCAGTCTTTGAGGCGCCTTTCTGTCTTTGATGGGTCTTCTCAAACAGTCGCTTTCTGTCTGGATGTCAGTTTGGTCCATAATACTTGTGTCGTCTTTTCCCTCCTGAGCAGGTTGAGTAGAAGGATGGACACTATCCAGGTTTTCCTCAGGTAGGTTTCCAGTCCAGCAGTTGAGTTGCTCTCTTCAGGATCAAGTAAGTAGTTGTGTCCAGGGTCAGTTAAGTCTTTCTCTCTGGATTCAGGTAAGTTCCGGTCACAAGTCCCTACTGGAGAATCCTTGGGGAAAGCTTTGGCTATGTCTGAAGGATCTTGCTCAACAGCAGTTGACTCTTTGGAAGGTTCCGGTTCAATCCTTTCAGGTATGTGTTCCGTGGGTTCAGGGGTAAGGTCGAAACCTAGTGTTTCCACTCTTAGGTTTCTGTGGCCATCATAGCGATATTCCTCAGAGTCAGATTGGGATTCATCCCCATCAGTTCCATCTGAACAGCCATTTGTAGGATGTTGTCAAGTTCTTGGTCTCCTCACAGCCTTTGGTGGGTTAGTTCCACTTTCGATTGGGGTCACAGAAAGGAAACCACATGGCAGCAGGAGGTCACAATGAAGAGTTCTTTGTGGACCATCTCTTGTCTCAGGCCTCACAACATACACTGGGACATCTCCGGACTGTCTCAGGACAACATACATGTCAGACTCCCACCTGTCAGCTAACTTGTGCTTGCCTCTAAGACGGACATTTCTAACCAAGACTCTGTCGCCTTCTTTCAAGGTGGAGTCAACAACATGCTTGTCAAACCTCACTTTGTTCTGATTGGCTGTCTTTTTAGCATTCTCAGTTGCTACTTTGTAACTGTCTTCGAGTTGGGATTTCAGATTATGGACATATTGTGAGTGTGAGCCTGGCTGATGCTTGACTGGTAGGCCAAAGGCTAGGTCAACTGGCAACCTTGGCTGACGCCCAAACATCAACTCATAAGGGGTAAAGCCGGTTGTCTTGTTCTTAGTACAATTGTATGCATGTACTAATGGCTTGACGTACTCCTGCCAGTGACTCTTTTTCTGATTCTCAAGGGTTTCCAACATGTTGAGCAAGGTCCTGTTGAACCATTCTACAGGGTTCCCTCTCGGATCATAAGGGGTGGTTCTTATCTTTTGAGTGCCAATGAGCTCACACAGTTCTCTTATTTTTCGGGACTCAAAGTCGGGACCTTGGTCACTGTGGAGTTTTTCAGGGATGCCGTAATGGATGAAAAAGTGGTCCCACAGGCTCTTGGCCATTGTCTGAGCTTTCTGATTTGGATAAAATGACCAGAATGTCTTTGGTGTTACTGGAGTCCGGCTCCACACTGAAAAAATCCATGCATACAAGTTCGAGTGGTCTTGTATCAACAATGTTGACGAGTGGTGCGGCTTTCTCGGGCATAGTCTTATGTCGTATGCAGCGGTTGCAGGATTTGACCTTAGCTTCCACCTCGGCTGACGTTTTGGGCCAATAGAAACACTTCCGGATGAGGTCTAGTGTGCGCTCTGTGCCCATGTGGCCCATGTCATCATGGAGGCTCTTGAGGACCAGGGATCTCAGGGCATCAGGGAGCACAAGCTGGTAGTGAGTCTGGGTACCCTCTTGCCACCTGCGATACAAGACGCCACTTAAGACCTCAAGTTTGTTCCACTCTCTTAATAAGAGGCCAAGCTCAGGAAGCTCCTTCCTCAAGGATGGTGGGGGTTTCTCTCCCGACTCCACTTGCCTGAAGACTTCACGGATGCAGGGATCAGCATTTTGCTTGTCTCTTAGTTCAGCTTGTGCTAACAAAGGGATGACAGGTAAGCCACCAAGCTGATCCTCCTCTTCAAAGCTTTGTGGGAGAGCCTTCGGATGATGGGCAAGTGACACAACCAAGGTGGTGCTGGGTGATGTCTCCCCAGAGTGATTGTTGATCACTTGGTGGACCAAATGCTTACAGATGGCTTTGATGGTGTTTTCATTCAGGTGTGCATAATCAGCCTCTGACAAGTGTCTTTTTGTGAATTGTATCCTCTCCAACTCTTTTGATGTGTCATCAGGTACTCTGCTGTGTGGACGCCTGGACAGCCCGTTCGCATCTTGATTTTGTGTACCGGCTCTGTACTGTAGCTGGAAATCAAATGTTGACAGAGTGGCCAACCATCTGTAGCTCATGGCATCGAGCTTAGCAGAGGTAAGAATGTATGTTAATGGGTTGCTATCGGTGACAGCAAGGAATGTGTTCCTGTACAGGTAATCCTGAAATTTCTGTTACTGCCCACTTAAGGGCATGGAATTCTAATTTGTGTGCAGGATACCTGGACTCGCATTTCGACAGACCTCAACTTGCATAAGCAACAACTCATTTCTGTCCCTGTTGCTCCTGGTAGAGGGCAGCACCGAGGTCCAAGATGCTCACATCTGTATGCAAAATGTAAGGGAGCTTGGGGTCAGCAAACCCGAGGATGGGTGCGGTTGTCAGGCTTTCAATTATGGTGTCAAATGCTGCTTGGCAAGCAGCTGCCTGCCTGGTCTATCTGTCACCAAAGGTGTCCTTTGGGTTGAAGTACTTCTCAGGGTTCACTGTGGTGTTGGTGTGCTTTTTCAGCAGTGGATAGCCAGCAGTGAGCTTATTGAGTGGCTTCACAATCTAGTCTTTTACGAACCGATGGTAATAACCACAGAAACCCAGGAAGGTTCTTAGTTCTTTCAAGTTGTTTGGTTTTGCCTAGGTTTTTAATGCTGCTACTTTGTCAGGATCAGTTTTGATGCCTTTTTCAGAACAATGTGGCCAAGGTACTTTACTGAGGTTTGGAAGAACTTGCATTTCCCTGGGGACAGTTTCAAACCAAATTCTTTCAATTGGTTGAGCATGCTCATTAACCTTTTCCTCTTGTTCCTCCAGTGTTGAGGAGAAGACGATGAGGTCATCAAGAAAGACTAGGGCTTGCTTCAAGTTCAGCTTTCCCATACAACACTCCATAAGCCTCTGGAATGTGCTAGGGGCATTAGTTATCCCTTGAAGCATCCTGTTGAACTCGAAGAATCCTAGTGGGTAGACGAATGCAGTTTTGTTTGTCTGCTTCCTCCATCTCTATTTGATAGAAGCCTGTTTTGAGATCAAGCACTGAGAACCACCGGGACCCAGTCAACACCAAGAAGGACTCTTACAGATTAGGTAGGGCATATGAATCTTTTACTGTTTGAGTGTTCAGTAGTCTATGCAAAGCCTGACTTCGCCATTCTTTTTCCTGATGACTACAATCGGCAAGGAGAAAGGCGACTCTGATTCACGGATGACTTCTGCATCAAGGAGTTGCTGGAGATGGGTATACACAGCCTCTATGTCCTGGGGGTGTACAGGTCTTGGCCTATGTTTGAACGGCATCTCATTACTAAGGGTTATGTGGCATTTTATTTTGTCAGTGTGATCAAAATCAAGTTCGTGCAGTGCAAACACCTCTGGCATGGAACTCAATTTCTCTGTTATCCTCTCTTTCCACTCATTGGGTACAGGAGAGTCAGTTAAGTCAAAGTTGAGATTTGGTCTTTGATCAGGTTTTGTAGGGGAGTACTCAGACTCCCCTAGGGTCTTGACAGGTTGAACACTCTTGACAGCATGTATCTCTGCTATCACAGCCTTTGGAGACAGGGTGATATCATGGTGTGACTTGTTCTTGAGCACGACTGGTATGCAGCATGGTAGCTTTGGTGGTAGACTTACCAGGCTATCTGTCACCAGGATGCCACCTGGCAGGGAAGTTGACTTTACCATCACCTATTTTCCATCATGTGTCCTGCAGCTTACTGATCCTTCAAGGACTTTAGGCTGTCCAGCTGCAATGGTCTCAGTCTCTCCTATGAAGCCTCACCTCTCCTAGCCTGGAATCAACAGACTGTCTTTTCCTAATTTCAAGAGTCTTTTAAGATGACTTTGTAGTCACAAGGAAGAGACTCATAGTTCTGAGGTGCAATGTATGCATGCTTTTCATAAAGAACATCCAAAGTATTTTTACCTAATAAGCACTGATGACAAGGTGGACCACATGTTGGGTACAACTAAAACCAGTGTGGGTACCTCAATGTCTGCTCTGATCAAACCCTTTGGGAATCTGATGGTGGTCTGAACATAGCCAAGGTAAGGTATGCTTTGACTGTTGGCTCCTTCCACTTCAAGCAGATACTTACTGTGGTACTTGGTAAGGTCTACGAGTCTGCCTGCCGAGCGCTTTTAAGGTAGATCTCCATGCAGTTCGGTTCGATGCGAATTCTTGAGCCTTTTTGATGTCCCCTGTGGCACCCAACAAGTTGGCAACATCCTTGGCATAAGATCTTAAAATGGTGTGACAAGGTCGGCCAACACTACGTGTACCCCATGAGAAGGGGACCAGTTGAGGAGAAACTTCGAATTGGGTATCGTCATTACTTGACAGCCTGTATCCAACAAGCAACTGCAGTCTTTGTCACCTATGGTCACTTGTGTGGTGCACTAGGCTCCAATCAGACCTTTTGGCAGGGTCACTGATTGTGTGAGAGTACACATGGGCTCTGTGTGGCTTCTTTTTGGGACACTTTTTGTCTGTGGTCCAGTCCCCATTTGTCCCACAACTGGAACTGGGTCTAGTTTAAAGGATCCGGCTTTGAAGCACCTTTTTCAATGTCCCATGTTAACTGCTTTTCTCTTAGCTGCTGCTGCTTCTCAGCTACAAGAGATGGGTTTGGCTCACTTTCACAATGAGACTTGATGTGTCCATCCTGTCCACATCTAAAGCAATACCAGGGCCTTGGTCTATTGCTTGTGGTGTTTACATCTGGGCTGTGGGGCTGCAGCCTTTGAAATGTTGGAGTGATAGCTGGGGAATGTGTTAGCTTTTTGGGGAGCGACTGGTCTGACAGCTGATTTTAGCCTTTCTATTGTCTTTCTGCGTGATATGCATGAGTTGGGACTGTAGATCAGCCATTTGTTTCTTTAGGTCTTGGATTTGAGACCTGTGAGCAAGAGCTGGCTGAGATGAGTTGCAGTCTTTACTCTGCACATAAATACCTTGATAATGAGTAGACACCCTTGGCTTTGAAACACTGAAGTGCTGTCATGTGAGATGCTTTGGAAGAACACTTATCTTCTGCTGTGTGGAGTAACAGAAGTTCAGCAAGGGTAGGTGGATTCTGTTTCTTTTGTTCTAGTTGGAGTTCAGCTATCAAGATGTTATCCCAGCAGCCTCTGACAAACTGTCTGAGAAGGTGCCAGTCAAGGTCACTTGCAGTTACACCTCCCCTCCTGAGGGTGGTGTTCAGCATCACCTGCACCCGTTGAAGATAAGCTGAGGGTTTCTCACCATTATCTTGCATTGTGTTGAGATACTTTGTGAAAAGGTCATCTCCGTCCTCGACAGTGCCAAAAGCAGAGTCCAAAATCTCCAAGTACACATTAAGGGGAGATTCAGGTGACAGGTGCTTCACAATGTCAATAGCAAGTGATATGAGACTTTCAAGAAGCTTTCGTGACTTGTAAAGATCAGACTGTTGTGTCTTTAAGAAGGAGTTCCACATTGGAATGCCATGTCTCATAATCCACTTCATTTTTGGGACAGGGGACCACCCAGAGAAGGGTCTGAGTCTCAAGGAAGTGTGCATTTTCAGAGCAGAATCTTCATTTCTCACTGTATGCTCGACTATTACCTTTTGTACGTCAGGTGGATTGACATCAGTTTCAGAGCAGGCTGTGTTTTTTCTCTAGATGGTGTCGGTGGTGGAGACCAATGATATTGACCATGCTACTCCAGGGCCATACTAGGCAGGGGGCTTACCTGTGCAGCATTTTCAAGGTCAAGTTGCTCTAAGGTATCAGGTGAGTTCTGCTCTGTATTTTCATTTTGGGTCTCTGAGTGATTTTACCTCAACCATCTCACTGATGACAGAGAGCTCTTCTCTGAGGACAGCTGCAAAGTCTTTGCCAGTCTGTTTCGCAATGTCCTTTAACTCTGAAAGGTAAGTCTGTGTAGTTGTTTTACTAGCTACAGGTGTGTAGACACTGGCTAAAACTCTGTGGTAGGTGACATCAGTATTAGTCTTACTGTTAAGTTTGTGTGGCAATGAAGGTAAGAGACTGTATAGCTGTACCATACACCTACTTTACAATAACCTGTTTGCCTGATGCTGGCTCAGCGAAATCTACTGGTATTACCCTTTGACTGGAACCATATTGTTTCAGGATGTCCTATAGTTTAGTTTCTGTAGCGGCTATACCACTAACTATGACTGAGTTAGGGATTTTTACACTACTTGTTTGAATAACATCCATGTTGAGTCTTTAACGATAATGTTATACGGTCTCTGGTTTCTAGTTTTAAATGCTTTAAACCACTCCTGGCTGG
>JAPEIY010005534.1:0-10375 GCA_026122135.1 Cathorops aguadulce | reverse complement strand
CTTTTCTCTCCCCTTTATGTTGCAGACAGATGCGTCAGACAGAGGGCTGGGGGCTGTTTTGTCCCAGGAGGTGGAGGATCGCCCCATCCTGTATATAAGCAGGAAGCTGTCGGTGCGTGAGGGGCGCTACAGTACGATAGAGAAGGATTGCCTGGCCATAAAGTGGGTGGTCCTTGCCCTCCACTACTACCTGCTGGGGCACCCTTTCACCCTCTGTTCATACCACGCACCCCTCCAGTGGCATGAAGGATGACAATGCAAGGATCACCCATTGGTATCTGGCACTCCAGCCCTTTAATTTCAAGGTGATCCACAGGCTGGGGGCACAGATGGTTGTGGCAGACTTCCTCTCCCGTCAAGGGGGTAGGGGAGTTGGCTTCAGGCCAGATGGCTGCCTGGCCTGAGTGGGGCGGTGGGGGTATGTGGCAGCAGGGGCGTGGTCAAGCGTCGGTCTGTGACAGGAGGGCAGAGTTAGGGAAAGTAAGTGGAAAAATCACTACACCTGATGTGAATTAACCTGTGTGTGTGTATTCCCCAGGGACCATGCCCAATATAAGGAGGGCGAGAGAGGAGCACATGAGCTCTCTCCCCAACCAGTCATGTGTGCATGTCTGTGTGTGTGATTGAGAGTGTGTGTGACAACTGAAAAGTGTCATAGTGTTTGGAAACTCAGTTTTTGCCTGCCGTACTTCTGTGTTCCACCCACCTACTCCAAGTGCTACAAGGATGTACTTTATGTTTCTCATCAAACTGATGGGATAGAATTGCCCCATCACCTATGTCAGATGCATCCACTTCTACCGTAAAAGGTTTGGTGGGGTCTGGATGCTGGAAGATCAGAGCAGATATGAAAGCTTGCTTGAGATGCTGAAATGCTTCCTCTGCCTTGGCGTTCCACTGGAGGCACTTTGGGCCTTTCTTCAGTAAGGTCATTAAGTGGTTAGTGGTAGTGCTGAAACCCCTGTTGAATCAGTGAAGTTCATGAACCCCCCCCCCCCCCCAAAAAAAAAAAAACAATGACGTTCCTTTACTGAAGTAGGTGTTGGCCAGGAAGTAACCACAGAGACCTTGGAGGAGTCCATGCTAACTCCTTCAGTACTTATAATGTATCCTAGGAAGGAGATTCATACCTGATGAAACTTGCATTTCTTGGCTTTGATATAGAGGTGATTTTCAAGTTGGTACTTCAGGACAGTTCTGACGTGCTTCTTGTGACTTTCTTCATCTGTGGAGTAGATCGGGACGTTATCAATGTATGCGATGGCAAATCTGCCTCGCATGCCCCATAGCACATCATTGATTAGACAAGGTAGGTATTGAAAAAAAAGACCATACGGCATCACCTGGTACTAAAAATGGCAGGCGGTTGTGCTAAAGGCGGTCTTCCATTTATTACCCTTTTTGATCCTGATCAAGTTGTATGCACTTCTTAGATCCAACTTAGAAAATATCTTAGCCAATCAAAGCTGTTCTAGTGCTGCAGGAACTAGAGGAAGGCGATAAGGGTATTTTACTGATACCTGGTTCAACCAACTGGAATCAATACATGGTTGGAGTCCGCTGCCTTGTTTCTCCATGAAAAAGGACCCTGTGGAAGCAGTAGACTTGGACAGATGGATACATCCTTGCTTCAGGGCCTCTTGGATGTACTCCTCCATGGCAGTGTGTTCTTTCTGGGAAAGGGGTATATATGCCCATGTTGAAGTGACATGCCTGGCAGAACATCAAAAGCACAGTCATAGGGCCATGTGGTAGTAGCCCCCTTGACTTTCCCTTGATAAAGACCTGCAAATCCATGTAGCACTCCAAGATGCCTTCCAAGGAGTCAGCTTGAGGACTCTGTACTGTGGTGGATGAAAGGTTGACTTGGGAAAGAGAGATGCAGTTATTGAAACAAGTTGGAGACCACTGAAGAATGTTCTTGCTCTGCCATTGAGATCAAGGGATCATGAAGCTGTAGCCATGGATAACCAAGGTCATGACTTCCTGTATTTGTAACATATTGTGAGATTTGTTCCTAATGTAAAATGCCTACTCAGAGGTGAAGCAGTGTGGTCCGTGAAGTGACTAGACCATCTCCTATTGGTCCTCTGTCAATGGTCCTAATGCTGAGTGTGCTTTGCAAGGGGACCATGGGCAGGTTGAGTTTCTGCACAATGGAATGACTGATGCAGTTTCTTTCCACTCCTGAATCAATAAAAGCGCTCAGGAGTTGTTTGGAATTGGTCAACTTCAATAATGCTGGGATTTTAAAAGACTTGGATGTAAATTCTCACCAGACTCAGTGTGTGTAAAAACTTCTGCTGGAGCTGTAGAGGATGGATGAATGGGACAGTAGTTGAGCTGATTCTCGGAGCTTCCCCAGTAGAAGCACAACCCCTCCTTCCTCCATTGCTTGTGCTCGGAGTGTGACAGCTTGGTGCATGAAACTTCCATGGGAGAGCTGTCTTCAGCAGCTGTGATAGGCTTAATGCATTCCTGAATGGAGGGGTGGTGTGCAAACAGATGATCGTGTCAGATGGCCAAATCAATAAGCAAATCCAGCGTGAGTTATTCATCCTGGCATGAACCCTGCTGCCAGGGTTCTAAAGTTGAGAGCATATTCTGCCATGCTTCGAGAACCTTGTGAAAGTAGATTTTCACAAGTTTCAATACCTTCTGGTTCATGGTCAAAGACCCTCATGAACATAAAGGGAAATTGCTCATATGACATGGTTTGTTTGTGGTCTTTGCTCCATACTGCACTTGCCTATGTAGTGGTTCTACTTCTGCATTGTGTAGTTTTGTTTCCAAGACACACACACACTGGTTCGTTTCAACACTTTATTCTCCTGCATTATGAAGAAGAAACATTCCCAGGTGTTCATAGATTATCATACATGCTCTCTGTGCTCTTTCTGGTAAGAGTCACGAGCAAGAGGAAGTATGCACAGTAGCAAAAAAATAAATAAAAATGTAGTTTACATCAACCAAGGAAAATAATAAAATAACTTGCATAAACTCCCATACCTGCATTATGGAGAAGAAACATTCACAGATTATCATACATGCTCTCTGTGCTCTGGAACACCATGAACACAGTCACTACAGGGCTCCTGTTAGCATCCACTCTCAACAGTATACTAGTGTTATAAGTTAAGTAGCAGCCTAGCAACAAATGCAGACCGCACACATTCTCCATTTCTCCTCTCATTAGCAAGTTTATGCATGGAAATGACAAAATATAGTTTTACAACATAACTCTGTGACTACACCAGCTTTACAAAACATTAAAGTGAATGTGAGCTTGTTATACAACAAAAACAATGAAAATAGGAGGAGAAGCAGAAATGTGTACCTTTCTGGGAAGAGTCACGAGCAAGAGGAAGTAAACCTCCAGTGCAATACCGTAAGTGCAGCTTTAAAAAATAAAAGATGCATTATACTTCCGGTGCTTCTCAGACCTTCCCCCTAGCATTTCTGTGCGGTTTGAAGCTTAACATGAACATATACAATTACAAAATTTTTTCCAACAATATTAATAACACTAAAAAAGATATACATAACATAAAAACGCTGTCTTTCAAACTAAAAGTATGCGCTTCCCTGCCTTGTTCATATAGCACAACATCACACCACTACATTCACCCCCACTGTTTTGTGCTATATGATGAACATGACAGAAATGAACATGCCACCTACAGTGTCTATAGGTGCAACTATGTAAGTCCCTTACTACTTAGCCATAAACCAGCCCAACCAGTTATAAAACTATCCAGCTGTAACCTGAATTTCTGTTGCGGATGTCCAGTGGGGTACGTGGGTGACAAGGAAGACAGGTTACAGTTGTCAAATGAACTTCTTTTATTTACCAAACGGCGAGGCAACTACAAGGCGACTCGGCGCGAGTCCCTCAACTCTCGTGTCCCCCTCCTAATTCAGTCCGGAGGGGAACACTCACCGGGAACCAAAAATCATCAATAACAATCATCAATAACAATAATCATAAATGTCGTTGCACAAACATAAAACCCATCTCACCCACCTCGGGCTGCTCACAGTAGAGGCAAAACATTTCCTGTACATAGGGTAAAGAGATGCCACTCGCCTCCTTCAACAACACATAAGGGGTTCTTGTCAACCGGTGCATTACCTTGGCTCTCACAAAAGGTTCCCTACTCAAAACGTCAGCTACAGTGTTCTTGGGGCCAGGGATGTACTGAATGTCAAAATCAAAAGGAGCCAGTTTAGCCACCCACCTATGCTCACATGCATCCAGTCTTGGTTTAGTCAGAATGTATTTGAGGGGATTATTATCTGTCCACACAGTAAATTTCTGCCCCTGCAGCCAGTGACTAAACTTGTCATGAATGGCCCATTTCATTGCGAAGAACTCAAGTCTATGAGCTGGGTACTTAGACTGAGCATGGTTAAGTGACTTTCTAGCGAAGGCCACCGGCCGAGCTGTATCATGACCATCCTGAACCTGTGAAAGTATGGCACCCAATCCACTGCTGGATGCATCGACTGACAAAATAAAAGGTTTGGTGAAATCAGAATGAGCTGGCACGACTTGGTTGACAAGAGCATTCTTCAGAGACTCAAAAGCCTGTCTACACTCGGCGGTCCAATCAACAGAAGTGAGTCTGTGCACAGCCTTCAGTCGCTTTTTACCATGTGCACCACGTGGCTGCTTGTACCCTGAGGTAAGTTGGAAGAGAGGCTTAGCAATTACAGAACAGTTCTCAATAAAATGTTGGTAATACACTACCGTGCCCAGGAATGAACGGATCTTGTCAGCAGAGGGCGTGACTCCATCGTTCTCCATGATATCAGCCTCACCCAAGTTCACTATCGCTTGTACCTTGTCCAGATCGGTGGCTATCCCCTCCTTAGAAACCATGTGCCCCAAAAACTTCATAAATCTCCGCAATAACTTGCACTTAGCTGAAGAGAGCTTCAGATTATGCTCCTGCAAATGCTTGAAAACTAGTTCAAGTCACTCCACACTTTCTTTTTCTGTTCTGCCAAAAACCAACACGTCATCGAGGTATCAAAGCAGAGACAGGAAGTTTTGATCTCCAAAAATTGTCAGCATCATTCTCATGAAAGTTGCGGGGCTATTGCAAAGACCCTGGGGCATGCGGTTGTACTCACGTAGCCCCAGTGGTGAAGAGAACGCGATGTATTTCTTATCATCTTCATGGTGGGGCACATTGTAGTAACCTGATGTCAAATCTAGCGTACTGAAAAAGGCACTGCCTCCCATCGCTGCCAAAACATCCGCCGGGTGAGGCAGAGGATGTGCGTCTTTGATCGTATGAGCATTGAGCCAGCGGAAGTCTGTACAAAGTCTCAATTCCCCATTTTTCTTCCAGCACAAAACCAGAGGTGAAGCATACTCACTACTTGACTTCCTGATTATGTCCCGCTCCTCCAAGTCATCCAATGTATCCCTCAACTTCTGGTAGTGTGCCGGCGGAAGCCTGTGATACGGCAACCAAAAAGGCTGGTCATCAGTCAGCCGAATTCGGTGACAAAAATTGGTAGCTTTCCCACAATCCAACCTGTGTCTAGAAAACACATTTTCATACTTCACAATCAGATCTATCAATTTTTCTTTCCAGGCTGGGGAAACCTCACACTCCCCCACTGGCAAGTCTTGAAGACCCAATTCCCTGAGTTTGGAACTCCCACTCACCCCACTGCCCCTCACAGAGCTCTGCGCTGTTAAGCTGCCATGACTACTGCCACTGATTACCTTCCCCCCCATTTGGTGAACTGGCTGCTCGGCACCCTCCTCAAAATCCTCCAATGCAATGCATGGAGAAACATCAGCCACTTTTGCATTTCTCCGTAAAGTGATTTTGGAAGCAGTTGGGTTGATTATTTTCACAGGAACCCACCCATCCCCCCATAAGGGCGTCACTACCCTGCCAACTAGTATGTTTTGGGGTGCACAACATGATGCACTAGGCTCCACGACTACAGTACTACCAATTGAAAGTTTAGTCCCTGGGGGAAGACAGCCCCACACAACATGTTCACTCATAGGCTCCAGCTTCACTGCCTTCTTTAGCTTAACTGTCCCCACTTTGTCTGGAATCTCATCCCCCCCCTCCATCTTTCCAGATTGGCCAGAAAACAAATGAAATCGCTAGTCTCCTGCTGTTGTGATGAATCAGGTTGGCCTAGAATGCGCCAATAGGCCTCGTTGCTCTTAAACCTCTTGATGATTGGTTTGATCAGGTTAGTGCCCACAACCAGCTCATCTACTTGACCGTCCATGATTAAAACCAGGACAAAATAGTCAAAGTCAAACAGTTTGAGTTTAATCTCACAGATTCCCACTGGCTTTGTTTGCTTCCCATCACACCCAACAAGGATAATGTCAGTCGGCGATACTAACTCCCCATCCACAACTCCTGCCTCCCTCAGCTGAGGTACCTGGTCTGCACGCAGAGAAGTGGCCATGGACCCACTATCCAGCATCCCCTGGATGTTGACTTTATCCCCTGCTAGCACTGTAGTGAAAAACAAACTATCACTCTTTCCTGTTCTTGTTGAGTTCTGAAAAATCACTATTTTGTCTGGCGGAACTGATTCACAAACAACAGAAAACACAGACTGAATATCATCTTCCCAGGAGGGAAAACCACAAAGCTCCACATTGCCCTCCGCCAAAGAGGAGCTACCTAGTTTCCCGGAATGTAAGGGCCTTGAGACGGGTCCAGAGACTGAGCAGGAGCTGGTTGGCTACAATTAGCTCCAATATGGCCTGGTGAGTAACATCGAAAACACAATTTGTACATTCTGCAGTGAGCAGAGGTGCTGTGGTCTGAACTGTTACAGACTTTACAGTATCCAATGTTCTTATGTGCTTTGTTACGCAGTTGCCTGTGTGTCAGCTGAGCATTGCTAGACAATGTCTTTTCCCATAAACCCAAGACTTGGTCCATTGTGCATTTCTCATCACTAAGGGAAAGATTGGCTGGTGCGACCTTGAAACTGGGTATGGATGACTGACACACCTGAGTATCACTGCTTAGCCCCTCCTGACAAGAACCGATTGTCACCTCTGTCTGCACTGACATTTGACTCCCACAAAACACCTGCGTCTTCCTGTGATTATCAATGTGTTCCTGCACTTCCTGCGCGGACC
Source organism: Cathorops aguadulce (assembly GCA_026122135.1). Lineage (NCBI taxonomy): Eukaryota > Metazoa > Chordata > Actinopteri > Siluriformes > Ariidae > Cathorops > Cathorops aguadulce. The sequence continues at coordinate 3,234 of JAPEIY010005534.1, read as the reverse complement.
AATCACATGGTGGCTTTGTTTTAAAGATCAAAGTTAGTTCCCTATCAGGGCACTTGCGAACAAACATAATGACCGCATGACAACCCAAATCAGTAGCAGGCTCACCTTTACTGACCAGGCACTGTTCTGTCATTTCAGCTGCTTTGTTGAGCCTAATCCAGTAATCCAGGGCACTTTCCCCGGTGAAAGGCTGTACTGCATAGAAATCAGCCAAAGGTAGGTCGGAGTGGACAACGTCACCAAAATGGTGTCTGAGTACACCATAAACAACATTGACAACGGTGACCTTAGGGTTGCTGTCTAACCATACTTTGGTGACATCCCTAGCCTTGCCCAGAAGTCTGTTAATGACCTCTTCAATGCACTCAGCCCCACTGTAACCCTGTTTTAGAGAATAACTCCGCATCAGCTACTCCCACTCAGCTACAGAGTACTTATCTGAGCCATCCCCTCTAAAATAAGGAGGAACATTGACTTCAGAGCGCAATACCAAGTTTAACCTGGAACCATCAATGACAGTGGTGGCACTCTGATCAGGGTGAGAGACTTGCTGAGGATGATCAGGGATGATAAAAGGTGTTTGGTCAGAGGAACCCTTTTGTTGTAAGCTAGCTTTGATAGATTCTCCAATCTCAGCCCCAATTGACCTGATCAAATCAGCAAGTTGGTTGGAAGATGCTCCCACACCAGAATCATTCATGTTCTGGGGAGAGGGACATACCGGTGATATACCTGGAGTGAATGGTAGGGGTCTGATCACATCATCACTTAGCTTCACATGTCTGTTCTGTGGTAACACAGAATGACTGCTTGGCGTAGACTTTGACAGAGGTGTATACATCAGCACACCCCTCCCCCTCCCCACACTTGGATTTATATCACTAGCCTTCCCCACCTTGTGTATGTTAAATGTCTCCATATTACACATGCTGAAAGAACCACAGTGGGAATAGTAGCACAGAACAGCAGAATCAGAAAACAGAATCCGTCCTAGAACAAATCTGTTGTAAGAACACCCACATGTCCACAATGCAAACTGAATAACCACCCAATCTCTTCAAATCACTGAAAAGGATTACGTTTTTCAGACCAGCTAACACCAGGATGAGAACACTGTAGCACTGCAATGTCCAAAAGATGTTCCCTGTCCACCGGCAAAGGGATCAGCATACCGCAATGGGTCACTCCCACCAGCCAGCCGACAACACCAGAACACCTCTCAAGTAACCAGCTCCATCGCAGCTGTTGTGATCCCTTCCCAGCCGCCAGTCAACTAATCACTGGATCCTGATTTGACTTGCACTACAGCAACAGGGGAGGTCAGCTCCAGCTGACCAGTATCCGGGTCACGGCACCAGCTTGTAGTGGGTCTAATTCTGCGTTGTGTAGTTTTTTTTTTCTTTCTTTTAAGACACACACTCTGGTCAGTCTCAACACTATTCTCCTGCATTATGGAGAAGAAACATTCACAGGTGTTCACAGGTTTCTCATACATGCTCTCTGTGCTCTTTCTGGGAAGAGTCACGAGCAAGAGGAGGTTATGCACAATAGCACAAAAATAAATAAAATGTAGTTTACATCAACCAAGGAAAATAAAAATAAAATAACTTGCATAAACTCACATACCTGCATTATGGAGAAGAAACATTCACAGGTGTTCACAGGTTTTTCTCATGCATGCTCTCTCTGCTCTGTAACACCATGAACACAGTCACTGCATGGCTCCTGTTAACATCCAGTCTCAACAGTACACTCTAGTGTTATAAGCTAAGTAGCAGCTTAGCAACACACATGGACCGCACACATTCTCCATTTCTCCTCTAATTAGCGAGTTTATGCATAAAAATGACAAAATATAGTTTTACAACATAACTCTGTGACTACACCAGCTTTACAAACATTTTTAACTAGCTCACATTCAATTTATACAACAAAAACAATGAAAATATGAAGAGCAGCAGAAATGCATACCTTTCTGGGAAGAGTCACGAGCAGGAGGAAGTAAACCTCCAGCACAATACCGTAAGTGCAGCTTTAAAAAATAAAATACACATTATACTTCCGATGCTTCTCAGACCTTCCCCCTAGCATTTCTGTGCATTTTGAATCTTAACATGAACATATACAATTACAAAATTCCTTCCAACAATATTAACACTGAAAAAAAATGCATAAAAGCATGACAACAAAAACACTGTCCTTCAAAATAAAAGTATGCACTTCCCTGCCTTGTTCATATAGCGCAACAACATCACACCACTACACAGACAGATAATTCTCCTGTGAGTAAAATACCATGCTGTGTTTTGATATATTGTACCTTAACAATAGCATTGTTAGCTGTAAAAGAGTTAGCAAATGATACTAACTAGCTAATAGTAACAGCATTCAACACATCAACATGCACCAGTGCCATGTTCCTTGGGTTACACGATTAGTGGATAAGTGAAATGTAATGGCATGTCATAAATTGTCAAGGGTGAAAACAGTGTTGTAGATATCTGATGCTTAACTTCCCTGATATAAACTTGCCTACAGCCATGCTATTAAGTATTGACAGTGTCGAAGTAGTTTTATAATCGAAGTGACGGAATAAGGCAATATCCTTAAAAGCCTAAAATGGTCATGATAATCCCAGACTGTGTTCTGGCCACAGTTTATGAGGGTATGGCCACCACTAGAGACCTAATCTTGGGTTGCAAATTTTGACTAATCTTGCCTACTGCACTTTTAAATGATTGGTCAGTTTGGCCTTATTCAGCCTGGTCTAAGACTACTATAAGGTTAAATTCCCGGTGCATACTGTAGATGTTAATGTGAGAATTAGTACAGGAAAAATTTTCCATCCACTCAATCCTATGGAGTCTTGGACTCCATCATGACTCATTTGTCAGGGTTCAAGGTGCCATGATCTTTTCAGTAATTTGTGTCATTAACTGTGGGTTTTGTAATCATAACCGATGTTATTGTAGCACAGGCTTGTGTAGCTTAGATGTGGGTTCTGCACTTGCTAATGTTCAGGAATTTTCACAAATACCAAATTTCTTGTGTAAATGCTCATGCGAGTGGTTCACATATAAATCCATTCATATCCACTTGATAAATGAGGTACAATGTCATCTCATCTCATTATCTCTAGCCACTTTATCCTGTTCTACAGTACAGGGTCGCAGGCAAGCTGGAGCCTATCCCAGCTGACTACGGGCGAAAGGCGGGGTACACCCTGGACAAGTC